>SJYW01011333.1:479835-627766 GCA_006410735.1 Raphicerus campestris
AGGGATACCTTTCTCTTATTTAATAAAAGAAAATCAGGGTCCAGAGATCGAAGGGAAAGTTGTCAGGAGCAGACCTGGGGAATAATTCCTGGGGTACCTCATTCTAAAATCCATGTACCATCCTGCACTGCCCCTTTCACCTTCCTGCCCCCCCTGCCCCACTGTGTAACCATCCAAGCGGATCCTCATGGATTCTGAGGCAGAAAGGGGAGGTGCTATTCTTATAGGTGAAAAAATCCTTGAATGAAAATGGGGAAGTGACTTGTTCAAGGTCAAACAGGTTGGAGATAAAAAGAAGTGCACCTTTTCTGACTCTAAGACCAACGAAATTTGTACTTTTTCACAGTTCTTTCAGAGTTGCTGAGTGACAGCTCCATTGAATGATCTTGAAAAGCTGGTAGATTGTTTGAAAATTTGCTCTCGACAACATCTTGAGAGCTCAATTTGAGAGGAAGGTTCAGAAAGGTAACTTTGAGTTTCTTTGTTCAAAGGAAGAACAGAGAGAGAGGTTTTCAAATCCTCAAGCAATTGGCTTGGGGAAAAGAAGTTGATCTTGCTAAACTTGGCCAAAGTTGTAATCCAGCCAAGTCATTCTGGATAACACACTAACTTAAGATGCTTCTCACCCTGCTGCATGCTGTGTGGGTAAATTAGGAAGGAACATTGGAATTCTTATCTTTGGATTCTTCACTATCCCCAATACAATTTTGAAGGCTCATATAATTTTGAAAGCCTGTCTTCTCGAATGGCAATAAACAGCCCCATTGAAGACAAATGCAATTAAATTGGCTTGAGAGCTGTAAATTAAAAAGTGGGGGGTTTGTGGGGGGTAAAATCAGATGTTGAATTCTTGGGCACAGATCCTAGCCACTATAAATCAGATATTGGCTTCATTTTGACATCCCAATCATCTCTTCCAAATGTCAGCCTCAAATCTATCCAACCATGAAACTCAAAATCAAATGAAAGCTCAGTGCTGGGGTTCTGCTGTGTAGGCCAATTTTTCTCTCTCTCGGTCTGGTCTCTTCACCATCCCTTCTCTCCTAGGCTTGGAGTTGGAAAATCCAGTCGGGGACTTGCTGAGGGACCTTGGCTCTGATACGGCAAGACAAGATGGGAAGAAAAGCACTACTTTCTGTGTTCTGGATTCAGAGACAGGAAGAAAGCTGAGTGTATGCAGAGTCTTCATTTTCTGAAAGAGTTTGAAGTTCAGCAGAAAAAAAAAAAACCCAGTATAGTTGAAGGACCAAAGCACAGGGAAGTGGATTTGAATCAGGGCCCATCCTTACCCAGTTGAGTCACTGAGTGATGAGTCCTCTTGCTAACTGTTTTCATTAGATTGGCCAAAAAGTTTGGGTTTTCCCCAGCTTACAGAAAAACCTGAACAAACTTTTTGGCCACCCCATTGCATCTGTGGGGCCTCCTAGGTAGTGTTGGTGGTAAAGAACCCACTTTCCAATGCCATTGATGCCTGAGACGCAGGTTCGATCCCTGGGTCGGGAAGATCCTCTGGAAAAGGAATCAGCAACCCACTCCAATATTCTTGCCTGGAGAATTCCATGGACAAGAGGAGCCCGGTGGGCTACAGTCCATAGGGTCACAAAGAATTTGGACATGATGCAATACACCTATAAGGTGGAAATGAAAACAGATTTAAAAAGAGATAGCGTGCCTCATTATATATACATATTTTTCCTTGTTTGTTTTATTGTAAAAGGTCAGATAGCGAGATCATGGGAATCCTGGAACCAGAATTTTGAGTTCCTGGCTCTTCAGCCACTGGTCCTCTTTCAGGAGATGCTTTAAAGCAGTCCTGGTCATTCTTTGCTACTTTTTGCCTTTGCAGCAATCTCTTTAATCAAGCCATTTTCCTCCTTGGAGAACAGTTAAGCAATAAGCTCAACGTTCAGAAAACTAAGATCATGGCATCTGGTCCCATCATTTCATGGCAAATAGATGGGGAAACAGTGGAAACAGTGGCTGACTTTATTTTTTGGGGCTCCAAAATCACTGCAGATGGTGATTGCAGTGATGAAATTAAGACGCTTACTCCTTGGAAGGAAAGTTATGACCAACCTCGATAGCATATTCAAAAGCAGAGACATCACTTTGTCACCAAAGGCCCATCTAGTCAAGGCTATGGTTTTTCCAGTGGTCATGTATGGATGTGAGAGTTGGACTATAAAGAAAGCTGAGCACTGAAGAATTGATGCTTTTGAACTGTGGTGTTGGAGAAGAGTCTTGAGAGTCCCTTGGACTGCAAGGAGATCCAACTAGTCCATCCTAAAGAGGATCAGTCCTGGATGTTTCTTGGGGACTGATGTTGAAGCTGAAACTCCAATACTTTGGCCATCTGATGTGAAGAGCTGACTCATTTGAAAAGACTCTAATGCTGGGAAAGATTGAGGGCAGGAGAAGGGGACAACAGAGAATGAGATGGTTGGATGGCATGACTGACTCAATGGACATGAGTTGGCTGAACTCTGGGAGTTGGTGATGGACAGGGAGGCCTGGTGTGCTGCAGTTCATGGGGTCGCAAAGAGTTGGACATGACTGAGCGACTGAACTGAACTGAAGCACATATCATTTTTCAGGTTCTTTTTATAAACCTCAGGTGACACTCGAATTCTCATATGCAAATAAAGCTAGAACACATCCCCTAAACTGATTGCCTGTGGTGATGGTCTTCTCCAGAGCACCCAGTCCTGAGAAAGTCTCCAGGCAGAAGTCTCAGGCAAATGCACCTGTTTTTAATTAGCACAAACAATCCTGCCAGCAACAGGAGAAGACAGAGAGCATTGATTTCGGAATAAGTTAACCCTTCCATGGCGGAGAAGGCAATGTCACCCCACTCCAGTGTTCTTGCCTGGAGAATCCCAGGGACAGGGGAGCCTAGTGGGCTGCCGTCTATGGGATCGCACAGAGTCAGACACGACTGAAGTGACTTAATAGCAGCAGCAGCAGCAGCAACCTTTCCATGTGCCTTGCTCGAAGAAGCTGGGAAGAAGCCAGTTCAGTGAGGGCATCTCAAACACCTTCCCTCCCAGCACCTCCCCTCACTCTGTGGATAGTCTCCCCACCAGCCTCCTACTAGATAAGTGGACATTTCCTTTATTGCCTCCAGCTTAACCCCTCCCTGGAACTTCATCACCACAATCTGCAGGCCTGGTGCATCATTAATGGAGTGTGGTTGGCATCATTTTCTCATTTCCTCTCACCACTGCAAAGAAACCTAGCTCATAAAGGTGATGGGATTTGGTTTGGGCAGAGAGCCAGGAAACAACAGAGCCAGGATTTGTGTTCAGAAATGAATTCTAACCCCAAGTCCAGTCCTGGTCCACAGGCTTCTCCCTGAGCCTCTGGTGCCATCTCCATCATTTTGCAGCAGGGGTCAATGGTTGCTATGTGTAAAAGTAAATTTTATTCCCAGTGCAGGTGCTCGCGCATGCTGTCTTCAGTTGTGTCCAACTCTTTGGCACCCCATGGACTGCAGCCCACCAGGCTTCTCTGAAGTTTACAGGCAAGAACACTGGAGCAAGCTGCCATTTTTTGCTTCCGGGGATCTTCCTAACCCAAGGATCAAACCCAAGTCTTTTGTATCTCCCGCATTGGAGGTGTATTTTTAACCATTGCACCACCTGAGAAGCCCTTTGGTGCAGATAGGACACAGGTTTTTTGAAAACCCACGGACAGAGGACCCTAGTGGGCTACAGGCTGTGGCGTCACAAGAGTAGGACATGGCAACTAAACCACAACCAGCACCTGTAGGCTCAGTGGTTCTCAGTTCTAGCTGTGCCTTAGGACCTTGGAGAACTTATAAAAATAGATGAGTCATCTGAGTATAAAAATAGATGAGTCAGACCCCATCTGAGGCCAATTATGTAGGAGTCTGGGAGTGGACTGTGGCTTAGGTACTTTCTAAAATTCCCTAAGTGGTTCTAATAGATAGCCAGGGCTCGGAGGAATTCTGATGACCCCCCAACTCTGTGACACTATGAGTTTTGAGGTAGGGGAGGGGCCCTGGCACCAGGCTGTTGGGAGGGACAGAGGTCAGGGACTAATCTCATCTTCAGAGCAGTTGGCAGGCTTGTATGAATACTGTTCCCTTTTGGACTCTGTGTTGGCATATTGCCCTGGGCCCTGAGCTCATGTTCATCTAATCAATCAGCATGGAAATTAAGTAGGGTTTATGTTAATTGTCCCATGTCCTTTTTCTTTCTAGTAAGACTCATGACATTTTATATAGGGCAAAGTTTATCTAGGATGTCTACCTTTTTTTAAGGTCGTGAAACCTTTGTGAATACAATGAAAGTTAAGCAGACTCTCTCCAGGGAAAGGATATACAAGTGTATACACACTCACACATACACAAAACAGACTTTTCATATAGCTCACAGCAGTAGTTGGTCCCCAATTATTCTGGCATTAGGGATGGGTTTTGTGGAAGACAATTTTTCCACAGTCTGATGGTGGGGCAGATGTTTTGGGGATGATTCAATCACATTACATTTATTGTGTACTTTATTTCTATTATCATTATATCAGTCCCACCTCCCATCTTCAGGCATTAGATCCTAGAGGTTGGGGACCCCTATTTTAGGGTGTTCTCAGAAGTTCTGAGGACAGTGTTTCTCAAACTCCAACAAGTAGGTATCAGAATCACCTAGAAGGTCAGGAAACCACTGACTGCCAGGCCCCGCCCCAGACTTTCCCCATCAGTAGGTCTGTGTGGGACCTGAAGTTTCGCATTCCTAACAAGCTGGCAGGTAATGTGCTGCTGCTGACGTGGGGAGGACACTCTGAGAACCGATACCCCCAGACAAAAGCCTATTTCTTAGACTGACTCTCCTGTATTGTAAGAACATGAGTTTCAGTACAGAGAGGAGGCACCCAATAAGCTGACAGCAGAGCAGGTGATGTCAAGTTCCATCAGTTTCAAGGCAAGCCAATTCCATTCACCTGACGTAAGCCAGGGAACTAAGACAAGGTCCCTGCCTCTGACTTAAAGATCTGTGAATAATCATGAAAGTCAGAATGTGATCACTGTCAGAGGAAATTACGAGCGTCAAGGAAACAGCTTCATGATTTGGGCTCAGGGGGAAGGAGGCACTCAGGAAGGGCTGCAGAAAGGACTGTGTTTGAGCCACGTCTGGAAGGAAGCTAGTGTTAATTGCTCAGTCTGTCTAACTCTTTGTGACCCAGCGGTTGTAGCCTGTCAGGCTCATCCATTCATGGAATTCTCCAGGCAGGAACACTGGAATGGTTGCCATTTCCTTCTCCAGGGAAGGAAGCTAGGAAAGTAAGAAAACTACAGCTGGCCATTGACTGTGTGTGTCCACACAAGGCTCACTGCTTCATGTGTGTTTTGCTATTTATCCCTATCACAACAGTGGAGTGATGTTACACCACATTTACACAAGAGGAAATGACATAGTGTGCTCCTTCTGGTATTGCACTGTGGATGGCAAAGCAACACTTTATTACTTGGTTCTGGCTTTGCGCTTTTGTGAACATGTGCCTCATTCACAGGGCCTGTGAATCACTGTAGTAGGTGTATGATTATGGCTCCTATTTCCCAATAAAAAGGCATCATCCATTAGGTGTGCCTCTGTCGTGGGATGGGATAAATGAATCATGAGGGGATGTCAGGGGAACAAGACTGCAGCGAGCTGGCCCACCCAGAGACCCCTCCATTTCACTAGAAGCCAGCAGAGGGAATAAATCCTCTCTAGCCCACAGTAGCCAGGGCACTGGCGGGAGGGACAGAGGCAGTAGCCAAGAGACCCAGGAAGGACATGTATGGCTAAGATTTTAATTTCACTAAACCAGGAAGTCAAGGCAGGTGTGGGAACCCACCTCTCAGGAGGAGTAATAAGCGGCCTCTGCTTGAGGGGGTCAAGTTGAGTCACTGACGTAGGTTTGGGGGAGACACAGGACAGGAAGCAGGATGGAAAAGGGCAACAAGGCCCAGCTTATGACACTTTCCTCTTGTCATCAGGACTGGATCATGGGAATCCTGAGCTTTGCCATCTTGGATTTGGCAGAAGGAAATGATTCTGTGCTTTTGTTTGGGTTTTTTTCTCTGTGTGTTGAGGTCTGAGCCTGGCATCTCAACATGGAAACAAATCGACGAATAATACAGAAAGTGCCAGATTCCTGAGAGGCAAGACATCACGCCACTTGTTATGATCTGCACCAGAGTGCCCAAGTGACTTAGGACACGGCGTGTCACCTCCAGAGCTTTGGTCCCTTTGAGCTTATATAAGAGCACCTAGTAACTCCTGAATGCCATATTTCTCTAAGGTAGAGCAAGGTGGCTGGTATAGGAGTGACAGGGAATGAGGGTGGATCTCCAGGAGCAGCAGGTATCTTTGAACTTGGGCTAAACTTGTGGAGTGACCTTCAGTAGCTGAGCCAGTGGATTCACTCAATCAGACTGAGAGCAGACCCTGATGTCAGTGAGATGAGTGTGAATCTTGGCTCTAAAGCCATCAGCAAGTGATGTGATTGCACTTATCTTTTTTTTTTTTTCCTCACCTGTAAGAGGAAAAGCCATAAAACTGAGAAAATAAGCACCTGCTGTTTAGAGGTGCTTTAGGATTAGATGAGCTAGGGAGACACCCATTGCACACAGAGCCCAACAGAGTGCCAGGTGTTCAGTTAAGGGGGGGCGACGACCATGACTCTGCTTCAGACGTGCCTGCAATTCCTGCTGCCCTTAAAACTCCTGCTTCAGGACTTCTGGTGGCCCAACAGTTAAGAATCTGACTTGCAATGCATTGTAATAGAGGGGACTTGGGTTTGACCTCTGGTCAGGGAACTAAGATCCCACAAACCATGGAGTAACTAAACCCCCATGTCGCAACTACCAAACCCTGGTGCCACAACGAGAGAGTCTGTGCTCTGCAAAGAAAGATCCCACATGACAAAGTGAAGAAGGTCCTACGTGCCCCAACCAAGATCCAAGGCAACGAAATAAATAAATAAATAAGCATTAAAAGAAAAAAACTGCTTCTACGGCTATTAGAGTGTTCAGTATGTTCTAGAAATCAAATCAGGGAGCACAGATAAAATGACAAATTAGAAATATCCCCTGCCGACAGAAAGCTCATAATCTGACAACATGAGCACACACGCATGCCTGTCTGTGCATCCAGGCAACTATGAAGAAAGCTGTAAATAGGCCAAGAAGGTGCCCTGGAAGTTAAGAGGCAGAAGGTGCCTCTGACCAGGGCTTCAGACAAGCTTCCTTGGGGACCTTGCCTTTAGGTCCATTGGATTTTCACTTAAGGGACAAAAGTATTCTAGGCAGGGACTGCATTTCTGCTCAGTGGTTACCATCTACTCACTCTCTCCTGAATACCCCCTGCGTTGTGTCCAAGAGGGTGAATGTCATTTGAATCTTTCCAGATTTCAATCACTTCAGCCAGGTCACTTTTCCCACAGGGCATTCAAGACCCATAAGAAGGTAAGGAAATAGGTGAGTGGCATTCTACAGATCCTGGCTAGGCTACTGCATGAGGTGATTATTCTCTGAGGAGGAGACCACAGAGAGCAAGGCATGGTCACCCAAGAGAGTTAGGTCCTTGGTCCAGTTCTCCTGAAGCTCCTCCAGGAGACAGGAAGATGCTGGGCTGCATGGGGGCAACATGTGTCTTCCTGGTGACAGATTCTCTGCTCTAGTTGCTTTGGTTTCATAGTTACATCTCTGTGGGCTTCTTCAATGCATTTTGGAGNTGCTGGGCTGCATGGGGGCAACATGTGTCTTCCTGGTGACAGATTCTCTGCTCTAGTTGCTTTGGTTTCATAGTTACATCTCTGTGGGCTTCTTCAATGCATTTTGGAGTCTTCAGTAAGTTTTCACATTGTTCTTTCAACATCCGCTGTGTGTGTTCATGCTCAGTCATATCCGACTCTTGGCGACCCCGTGGACTATAGCCCGCCAAGCTCCTCAGTCCATGGGATTCCCAGGCAAGAATATTGGAGTGGGTTGCATTTCCTCCTCCAGGGGATCTTCCCCACCAAGGGATCCAATCCTAGTCTCCTACATTGGCAGAAGGATTCTTTACCACTAGCACCACTTGAAATAACCACTCAGTTCAGTTCAGTTCAGTTCAGTTGCTCAGTTGTGTCCAACTCTTTGTGACTCCATGGACTGCAGCACGCCAGACCTACCTGTCCATCACTGATTCCCGGAGTTTACCCAAACTCATGTCCATTGAGTCGATGATGCCACCCAATCATCTCATCCTCTGTCGTCCCCAAACTCCAAAGTATTGGAGTTTCAGCTTCAACATCAATCCTTCCAATGAACACCCAGGACTGATCTCCTTTAGGATGGACTGGTTGGATCTCCTTGCAGTCCAAGGGACTCCCAAGACTCTTCTCCAACACCACAGTTCAAAAGAATCAATTCTTTGGTGCTCATCTTTCTTCACAGTCCAACTNGGTGATGCCATCCAGCCATCTCATCCTCTGTCGTCCCCTTCTCCTCCTGCCCCCAATCCCTCCCAGCATTAGGATCTTTTCCAATGAGTCAACTCTTCTCATGAGGTGGTCAAAGTACTGGAGGATCAGCTTTAGCATCAGTCCTTCCAAAGAACACCCACGGCTAATCTCCTTTAGAATGGACTGGTTGTATCTCCTTGCAGTCCAAGGGACTCTCAAGAGTCTTTTCCAACACTATAGTTCAAAAGCATCAATTCTTTGGCGTTCAGCTTTCTTCACAGTCCAACACTCACATTCATACATGACTACTGGAAAAACCATAGCCTTGACTAAGATGGACCTTTGTTGGCAAAGTAATGTCCCTGCTTTTGAATATGCTGTCTAGTTGGTCATAACTTTCCTTCCAAGGAGTAAGCGTCTTTTAATTTCATGGCTGCAGTCACCATCTGCAGTGATTTTGGAGCCCAAAACAGTAAAGTCTGACACTGTTTCCACTGTTTCCCCATCTATTTGCCATGAAGTGATGGGACCAGATGCCATAATCTTAGTTTTCTGAATGCTGAGCTTTAAGCCTACCTTTTCACTCTCCTCTTTCACTTTCATCAAGAGGCTTTTTAGTTCCTCTTCACTTTCTGCCATAAGGGTGGTGTCATCTGCATAGCTCAGGTTGTTGATATTTCTCCCGGCAGTCTTGACTCCAGCTTGTGCTTCTTCCAGCCCAGCATTTCTCATGATGTATTCTGTATATAAGTTAAATAAGCAGGGTGACGATATACAGCCTTGACGTACTCCTTTTCCTATTTGGAACCAGTCTGTTTTTCCATGACCAGTTTTAACTGTTGCTTCCTGACCTGCATACAGGTTTCTCAGGAGGCCGGTCAGGTGGTCTGGTATTCCCATCTCTTTCAGAATTGTCCACAGTTTATTGTGGTCCACACAATCAGAGGCTTACTCTTATTTACAAATCCTGCTCTACTTCCTCTCAAAGTCCTCTCTTGATGCTTGCATTTCTCCACCATTTTTCTTTTCTGCTGCTTTCTGGATATTATGTATACTTTTGTTCTTATTTTACAATAGTGTGACTATTTAAAAACTCTGCCTACTAGATTTTGCACTCCTTGAGAATAGCACTTCACTTCACCTTATTCAGATCTGTATCCCCTAGTCCCTAATTTGTCATTCAGAAAATTCTGTCAGATTAATGATAATACTGGGCATAGTTCATGTTTGTTATTTTAGAAGTTATGATGAACTGGTTAACCTAGAAGAAAAGGGATTCTTTATAGATGAAGAGATTTGGGGAGATTTCCTGGAAGACACGGATTTATAACCAAACTATGAAGTACAAATATAATTTCAGTGGTGAAATTTCATGGGATCCAGCATATCAGATGGAGGGATCACCTGTACAAAAAAACGCAAAAGTGGTAATTTGTGTGTGTGTGTGTGTGAGACAGGGAGGACAATAGTAAGCCCTTTAGTATGTTAAGTGGGAAGGGATGGTGTCATTCCTACCTTTTATTCTTCCCACAGGTGTTTATTGGGTCTCCTATGTATCTTACAATAGAAAGGTAGAAACGTAGGATGGATTATGGAGGGCCTCTTGAGTATCAACCTGAAAAGTCTCAAGGACTGGGGAAAGAAGAAACTGAAAAAGTGGTGAAGGGTTGTCTTTCCTGAAGATTTGGCTGAGTCAGTTTATAGAGTCAACATTTCCTTGTTAACTTGAGTTTCAAGCAGGCTCAGCTTTTGGAGAAGAGAGGAAGGATAAACTGACAATTTGCCCCAGGACCCTCATGTCTATGCACTCTCTCTACATTTTAGGGTGCTCTTTTATTCTGACATCCTTTTGTAACCTGATCTCCTGGAGCATTCAGCAGTGGTCACTGGTATCTTGGAACTTCCCAAGTGGTGCAGTGGTAAAGAATCTGCCTGCCAATACAGGACACGCAAGAGACATGGGTTTGATCCCTGGGTACGGAAGGTCTCCTGGAGGAGGAAATGGCATCCCACTCCAGTATTATTGTCTGGAAAATTCCATGGACAGAGGAGTGCTGTTGGCTACACCCCATGGGATCACAAAGAGTTGTACATGACTGAGCACCACCAACATCACCACCACGGATACCTTGGTGATGATTCTACCCCCTTTATCCTTCCAAACCAGGTCTTTACTTTTGTGAAGTGAAATATTTCCCGCCATATTGGTGGGCAAGAAATGTCATAGCCATTAGTGATTTCGGACCTCCAAATGTGAATGCTGTGCCGTGTGGGCTTAGTTGCTGAGTCATGTCTGATTCTTTGAGACCCCATGGACTGTAGCCCACCAGGTTCCTCTGTCCATGATGATTCTCCAGGCAAGAATACTGGACTGGGCTGCCAAGCGTTCTTCCAGGGGATCTTCCCAACCCGGGGATTGAACCCAGGTCTCCTGCATTGCAGGTGGATTCTTTACCACCGGAGACACCAAGGAGCCCATGAACACTGGAATGGGTAGCCTATCCCTTCTCCGGGGCATCTTCCTGACCCAGTAATCGAACCGGGGTCTTCTGCATTGCAGGCAGATTCTTTACCAGCTGAGCTACAGGGAAGCCCCAAATGTGAATAAGGGCTCCCAACAAACAACACATTGCCTGCAATCCAGCAGATGCCACCAACCCCCATGATGAGGAAGTGGGGTAATGCAAGTAGTAGCCATCCAATACATCTGCCGCTCCTTATGGTGAACAAGGAATTACAGATGTAAACAATCAAGAAACAGGATTTGGCCCTAGATAGCTGAGGTGCATATGAAAGGAATGAATTCAGTGAGCCCAAAGGCAAGTATCTTCCCATACATAGAAGAAAGGTAAATTCCTTAGCTTTATATCTGATTTTCCTTTGTGCATTCTAAGTGGCCTCAGTGTGTCTGACTCTTTGCGACCCCGTGGACTGTAGCCCACCAGGCTCCTCTGTCCATGGGGATTCTCCAGGCAAGAATACTGGAGTGGGTTGCCTTGCCCTCCTCCTAGGGATCTTCCCCATCCAGGGATCGAACCCATGTCTCCTGTGGTTCCTGCATTGCAGGTGGATTCTTTACTGCTGAGCCACTGGAGAAGCTGGAAAGGTTTTCCTTTACTTAACAATAATTTTGATGTTTAGACTGCTTTCCCTCTTTGTTGCAAACTTGTGTATAGCTTGACTCCTCCTCCCTCCTTGGAGCAGTTTCCTCGGGGTCATTGAGATGCTGTGTCCAGAGCTCGAAGTCCTTAACATTCCCACCAAATAAAAAACTCTTTACTTTCGGCCTATGACTAAGTTTTTAGCTGACACTTTGTAGAATCACTTTGTTCCCAGGAAGAAGTCAGCAGGTGAGAGAGTCCCAGATTTGTGGGTGTGTCTTTTTCCAGGCTCCTGAAACTACCTGTTCTGGGCAACCTCCTTTCCAGGGAAACATTGACCTGATCCCTGGGGCTACAAAAAAACAAAGCAAAACAAACAAACAAACAGAATCCATGCAATCTTGCTTTTTAAAGGACCTGGAAGAAATGAGCAGAAGGATTTTGAAAATAGCAACCATACATACAAATTCAAGTTAAATTGGTTATGACCACATCAAGGCATATTCCCCATTTTTTAAACATTTTTTTTTGATGCGGATCATTTTCAAAGTCTTTATTGAATTTGTTACAATATAGCTTCTGTTTTATGTTTCAGCATTTTTTTTTTTTTTTTACCAAAAGTCATGTGGGATGTTAGCTCCCTGACCAAGGATCTAATTTGCACCCTCTGTATTAGAAGACAAAGTCTTAAACACTTGACCACCAGGGAAGTCCCAAGGCACATTCACTTTTAAAATAGTAGGTGGTAAATCAGCAGTATTTCTATTGGAAGCTCCTAACTGGCCCACCCATCAACTCAATTGCTGGTTAAATGGGCATGGAAAATAATCTACCTGAAAAGCCTATGGACTGCTGAACCTAACAGGATTCTAAATGGTGGCTGCTGTAGGTATGCCAGCCATAGATTTAACTCTTTTTGATTTTATTTAATCAAGATCTGAAATGTTCATCTGTTCTAGGTAGAATTTTACGTATATATCCAGTCATTTGACATTTACTTAGTGAACCTGTTCTGTGTGCATGACTCTGGGCTACTGTTATTCAGGGCCATCAGCCATCTAGACTTTGCAGTGGACCCCAAGGCCTGTGGGATAGAGCTTTGGTCCCACCCCTTGAATCTGGGCTGGGCCTGGGATTGCGTTACCATATAATATGGAGGAAGTAATATTCTTAGGGTTTGAATCTAGTCATTAAGAACGCCTGAAAAGCTTCTTCTCCCCTTTTGGAATACATACTTTATGGAAGCAGTAAGCTACCAAGAGAAGTCCACCTAACCTGCTGGAGAGGCCACGTGGGCAGGAGAGGCACCAAGATCATGTGAACAAGGAGACAGGTCCACTTGTCCCAGTTTCCAGGGTAGCTCCCCATTAGCCACCATGTGGCTGAAACCACGTGATGCCCTAAGCAAGACCCATAGGACTTCCCGGTTGAGTTCAAACTATAGAACCGTGAAATAAATAATACATTTAATGATCTCAGTGGCTAACTTTTAGAGTGGTTTTATTTTAAAAATATGCAACAATAGAAAAGCAGACTAGCCCTTCTAGTCTAGACTTTCTTCTTCTCTCTGCTGCTTAGTAGTTTTACTGGCATAATTTCACAAATGAATCCACTTCATAATGACCATCCATAGGAGACTGATTTATTAACATCTTATTGAGAAAAACTACTCAGTGTCTCTCTAGAAACAGTAACACTGTGGGTTTTGTTTGTTTGTTTGTTTGTTTGTTTTAACCTTTTATTCTCAAGGGAAAGAAGACTTTACAGGATCTGTAGACATATGTTGACTTTTAACATGAATTATCTCTTTGAATTCTCACAATATCAGTGAAAATATGCTCCGTATTTATCAATAGTTTACAAATGGGAGAACTGAGAAGTTAGTTAAATGTTCATTGACTCAGTAAGCAATGGAGTGACCTTTTAGACTAGGTGATTCTGATTCTAAATCCAGAACGTATTTCATCAGATCAAAAGTAATACAGGACCCTTTCCAAAGAAGCCTCGGACTTTCCTCCAGCACTGCTCTCCATCCTGAGCTGGTGCAAGCAGGGATGTGCTATGAAAGGCTTATAAACCCGAGTCTTATCCAGGAGCTAAACTTGCATCCTTTACAATGGAGTCTCAAATGATTCCTCCTCATTCCCAAAGCTTAAAATCTGATTTTATTTTGTCTCAATTTATTTTTATTTATTTTATTAACATATCAGTGATTTACAATATTATATTGGTTTCAAGTGTACAGTATAGTGATTTGGTANCGTACTCCTTTTCCTATTTGGAACCAGTCTGTTTTTCCATGACCAGTTTTAACTGTTGCTTCCTGACCTGCATACAGGTTTCTCAGGAGGCCGGTCAGGTGGTCTGGTATTCCCATCTCTTTCAGAATTGTCCACAGTTTATTGTGGTCCACACAATCAGAGGCTTACTCTTATTTACAAATCCTGCTCTACTTCCTCTCAAAGTCCTCTCTTGATGCTTGCATTTCTCCACCATTTTTCTTTTCTGCTGCTTTCTGGATATTATGTATACTTTTGTTCTTATTTTACAATAGTGTGACTATTTAAAAACTCTGCCTACTAGATTTTGCACTCCTTGAGAATAGCACTTCACTTCACCTTATTCAGATCTGTATCCCCTAGTCCCTAATTTGTCATTCAGAAAATTCTGTCAGATTAATGATAATACTGGGCATAGTTCATGTTTGTTATTTTAGAAGTTATGATGAACTGGTTAACCTAGAAGAAAAGGGATTCTTTATAGATGAAGAGATTTGGGGAGATTTCCTGGAAGACACGGATTTATAACCAAACTATGAAGTACAAATATAATTTCAGTGGTGAAATTTCATGGGATCCAGCATATCAGATGGAGGGATCACCTGTACAAAAAAACGCAAAAGTGGTAATTTGTGTGTGTGTGTGTGTGAGACAGGGAGGACAATAGTAAGCCCTTTAGTATGTTAAGTGGGAAGGGATGGTGTCATTCCTACCTTTTATTCTTCCCACAGGTGTTTATTGGGTCTCCTATGTATCTTACAATAGAAAGGTAGAAACGTAGGATGGATTATGGAGGGCCTCTTGAGTATCAACCTGAAAAGTCTCAAGGACTGGGGAAAGAAGAAACTGAAAAAGTGGTGAAGGGTTGTCTTTCCTGAAGATTTGGCTGAGTCAGTTTATAGAGTCAACATTTCCTTGTTAACTTGAGTTTCAAGCAGGCTCAGCTTTTGGAGAAGAGAGGAAGGATAAACTGACAATTTGCCCCAGGACCCTCATGTCTATGCACTCTCTCTACATTTTAGGGTGCTCTTTTATTCTGACATCCTTTTGTAACCTGATCTCCTGGAGCATTCAGCAGTGGTCACTGGTATCTTGGAACTTCCCAAGTGGTGCAGTGGTAAAGAATCTGCCTGCCAATACAGGACACGCAAGAGACATGGGTTTGATCCCTGGGTACGGAAGGTCTCCTGGAGGAGGAAATGGCATCCCACTCCAGTATTATTGTCTGGAAAATTCCATGGACAGAGGAGTGCTGTTGGCTACACCCCATGGGATCACAAAGAGTTGTACATGACTGAGCACCACCAACATCACCACCACGGATACCTTGGTGATGATTCTACCCCCTTTATCCTTCCAAACCAGGTCTTTACTTTTGTGAAGTGAAATATTTCCCGCCATATTGGTGGGCAAGAAATGTCATAGCCATTAGTGATTTCGGACCTCCAAATGTGAATGCTGTGCCGTGTGGGCTTAGTTGCTGAGTCATGTCTGATTCTTTGAGACCCCATGGACTGTAGCCCACCAGGTTCCTCTGTCCATGATGATTCTCCAGGCAAGAATACTGGACTGGGCTGCCAAGCGTTCTTCCAGGGGATCTTCCCAACCCGGGGATTGAACCCAGGTCTCCTGCATTGCAGGTGGATTCTTTACCACCGGAGACACCAAGGAGCCCATGAACACTGGAATGGGTAGCCTATCCCTTCTCCGGGGCATCTTCCTGACCCAGTAATCGAACCGGGGTCTTCTGCATTGCAGGCAGATTCTTTACCAGCTGAGCTACAGGGAAGCCCCAAATGTGAATAAGGGCTCCCAACAAACAACACATTGCCTGCAATCCAGCAGATGCCACCAACCCCCATGATGAGGAAGTGGGGTAATGCAAGTAGTAGCCATCCAATACATCTGCCGCTCCTTATGGTGAACAAGGAATTACAGATGTAAACAATCAAGAAACAGGATTTGGCCCTAGATAGCTGAGGTGCATATGAAAGGAATGAATTCAGTGAGCCCAAAGGCAAGTATCTTCCCATACATAGAAGAAAGGTAAATTCCTTAGCTTTATATCTGATTTTCCTTTGTGCATTCTAAGTGGCCTCAGTGTGTCTGACTCTTTGCGACCCCGTGGACTGTAGCCCACCAGGCTCCTCTGTCCATGGGGATTCTCCAGGCAAGAATACTGGAGTGGGTTGCCTTGCCCTCCTCCTAGGGATCTTCCCCATCCAGGGATCGAACCCATGTCTCCTGTGGTTCCTGCATTGCAGGTGGATTCTTTACTGCTGAGCCACTGGAGAAGCTGGAAAGGTTTTCCTTTACTTAACAATAATTTTGATGTTTAGACTGCTTTCCCTCTTTGTTGCAAACTTGTGTATAGCTTGACTCCTCCTCCCTCCTTGGAGCAGTTTCCTCGGGGTCATTGAGATGCTGTGTCCAGAGCTCGAAGTCCTTAACATTCCCACCAAATAAAAAACTCTTTACTTTCGGCCTATGACTAAGTTTTTAGCTGACACTTTGTAGAATCACTTTGTTCCCAGGAAGAAGTCAGCAGGTGAGAGAGTCCCAGATTTGTGGGTGTGTCTTTTTCCAGGCTCCTGAAACTACCTGTTCTGGGCAACCTCCTTTCCAGGGAAACATTGACCTGATCCCTGGGGCTACAAAAAAACAAAGCAAAACAAACAAACAAACAGAATCCATGCAATCTTGCTTTTTAAAGGACCTGGAAGAAATGAGCAGAAGGATTTTGAAAATAGCAACCATACATACAAATTCAAGTTAAATTGGTTATGACCACATCAAGGCATATTCCCCATTTTTTAAACATTTTTTTTTGATGCGGATCATTTTCAAAGTCTTTATTGAATTTGTTACAATATAGCTTCTGTTTTATGTTTCAGCATTTTTTTTTTTTTTTTACCAAAAGTCATGTGGGATGTTAGCTCCCTGACCAAGGATCTAATTTGCACCCTCTGTATTAGAAGACAAAGTCTTAAACACTTGACCACCAGGGAAGTCCCAAGGCACATTCACTTTTAAAATAGTAGGTGGTAAATCAGCAGTATTTCTATTGGAAGCTCCTAACTGGCCCACCCATCAACTCAATTGCTGGTTAAATGGGCATGGAAAATAATCTACCTGAAAAGCCTATGGACTGCTGAACCTAACAGGATTCTAAATGGTGGCTGCTGTAGGTATGCCAGCCATAGATTTAACTCTTTTTGATTTTATTTAATCAAGATCTGAAATGTTCATCTGTTCTAGGTAGAATTTTACGTATATATCCAGTCATTTGACATTTACTTAGTGAACCTGTTCTGTGTGCATGACTCTGGGCTACTGTTATTCAGGGCCATCAGCCATCTAGACTTTGCAGTGGACCCCAAGGCCTGTGGGATAGATCTTTGGTCCCACCCCTTGAATCTGGGCTGGGCCTGGGATTGCGTTACCATATAATATGGAGGAAGTAATATTCTTAGGGTTTGAATCTAGTCATTAAGAACGCCTGAAAAGCTTCTTCTCCCCTTTTGGAATACATACTTTATGGAAGCAGTAAGCTACCAAGAGAAGTCCACCTAACCTGCTGGAGAGGCCACGTGGGCAGGAGAGGCACCAAGATCATGTGAACAAGGAGACAGGTCCACTTGTCCCAGTTTCCAGGGTAGCTCCCCATTAGCCACCATGTGGCTGAAACCACGTGATGCCCTAAGCAAGACCCATAGGACTTCCCGGTTGAGTTCAAACTATAGAACCGTGAAATAAATAATACATTTAATGATCTCAGTGGCTAACTTTTAGAGTGGTTTTATTTTAAAAATATGCAACAATAGAAAAGCAGACTAGCCCTTCTAGTCTAGACTTTCTTCTTCTCTCTGCTGCTTAGTAGTTTTACTGGCATAATTTCACAAATGAATCCACTTCATAATGACCATCCATAGGAGACTGATTTATTAACATCTTATTGAGAAAAACTACTCAGTGTCTCTCTAGAAACAGTAACACTGTGGGTTTTGTTTGTTTGTTTGTTTGTTTGTTTTAACCTTTTATTCTCAAGGGAAAGAAGACTTTACAGGATCTGTAGACATATGTTGACTTTTAACATGAATTATCTCTTTGAATTCTCACAATATCAGTGAAAATATGCTCCGTATTTATCAATAGTTTACAAATGGGAGAACTGAGAAGTTAGTTAAATGTTCATTGACTCAGTAAGCAATGGAGTGACCTTTTAGACTAGGTGATTCTGATTCTAAATCCAGAACGTATTTCATCAGATCAAAAGTAATACAGGACCCTTTCCAAAGAAGCCTCGGACTTTCCTCCAGCACTGCTCTCCATCCTGAGCTGGTGCAAGCAGGGATGTGCTATGAAAGGCTTATAAACCCGAGTCTTATCCAGGAGCTAAACTTGCATCCTTTACAATGGAGTCTCAAATGATTCCTCCTCATTCCCAAAGCTTAAAATCTGATTTTATTTTGTCTCAATTTATTTTTATTTATTTTATTAACATATCAGTGATTTACAATATTATATTGGTTTCAAGTGTACAGTATAGTGATTTGGTATTTTTGTAGATTACATATCATACAAAGTTATGAAAAACATTATTGACTGTATACTCTGTGCTATGACTTATAATTGGCAGGTTGTACCTCTCAATCCACTTCACCTGTTTCACACATGCTTTCACTCTCCTCCCCTCTGGCAACCACTAGTTTGTTCACTACACCTGTGAGGCTTTTTTCTGTTTTGTTTATTTGCTTTTTTATTTTTTAAGATTCCACACATAAATGAAAACATATGATATTTTGTCCTTCTCTGGCTAATTTTGCTTTATATGTTACCCTCCAGTTCCATCCATGTTTTGCTATTGGCAAAATTTCATTCTTTTATGTGGGCTTCCCTTGTGGCTTAGCTGGTGAAGAATATGCCTGCAATGTGGGAGACCTGGGTTTGATCCCTGGGTTGAGAAGGTCTCCTGGAGAAGGGAAGGGCTACCCACTCCAGTATTCTGGCCTGGAGAATTCCATGGACTTCACAGTCCGTGGGGTCACAAAGAGTCGGACATGACTGAGTGACTTTCACTTCCATGTGGTTGTGTAATATTCCATTATATTTACATACGTCATCTTTATTCATTCATTGATGGGTATTTAAGTTGCCTTCTTATAAATAAGAAGCTCTTGTAAATAATGCTTTGGTGAACACTTGGGTGAATATGTCTTTTTGAGTTTTTGTTTTCTTAGGATAAATACTCAGATATGGAATTGTTGAATCATGCTTGTAGTTTTAATTTCTTGGGGGACCTCCATAATATGTTCTATAATGGCTGTAGCTGTTTACATTCCCATCAACAGTGTAGTAGGGTTCTCTTTTCTCTCTCTTTGGATTCATTTTGCTTGTACTTTCTAGGTTTTCTGGACCTATATATTTGTTTCATTCCCCAGACTGAAGATATTTTCAGTCATTATTTCATCAAATATGTTGTCTGCCCTTTTCTTTATCTTTTCACCTTCTCACTTCTTCTAATGTAAATGTGGTACTCTTGATATTGTTTCAGAGGTCCCTTAAACTATTTTCATATTTAAAAATTCTTTTTTGCTGTTCTGATTGGGTGATTTCCACTATTCTGTCTTCTATGTTACTTAAGTGTTCTGTGTGACCTAATCTGCTGCTGATTCCTTCTCCTGTGTTCTTCATTTTATTATTTTCTTTAGCTCTGATTGGCTCTTTTTGATATTTTCTAGTTCTTTGTTGAAGTCTCACTGTGTTCCTATATTATTCTCCTGAGTTTAGTAAGCATTTTTATGACTGTTGCTTCTAAATCTTTGTCAAATATTTCACTTATCTCTGTTCATTAGGTTCTTCTCCTTGGGATTTATGTTGTTCTTTCATTTGGAACATATTCCTCTGAATTCTCATTTTGTTTAATTTCCTGTGTTTGTCTCTCAGTTGGGTGAAACAGTTACCTTTCCTGGTCTTGAAGAATTATCCTTGTGTAGGAGCATCCTTAGCATATGCTCTGTGCCTGGTGACTTTGTTGGAAGGATTAAAGCTAAAACAGGTGTTCAGTTCAGTTCAGTTCAATCACTCAGTCATGACCGATTCTCTGCAACGCCATGAACTGCAGCACACCAGGCCTTCCTGTTCATCACCAACTCCTGGAGTTTACTCAAACTGATGTCCAGTGATGCTATCCAACCATCTCATCCTCTGTTGTCCCCTTCTCCTCCCACCTTCAATCTTTCCCAGCATCAGGGTCTTTTCAAATGAGTCAGCTCTTAGCATCAGGTGGTCAAAGTATTGGAGTTTCAGCTTCAACATCAGTCCTTCCAATGAACACCTAGGGCTGATCCCCTTTAGGAAGGACTGGTTGGATCTCCTTGTAGTCCAAGGGACTCTCAAGAGTCTTCTCCAACACCACAGTTCAGAAGCATGAATTCTTCGGCGCTCAGGTTTCTTTATAGTCCAACTCTCACATCCATACATGACCACTGGAAAAACCATAGCCTTGATGAGATGCACCTTTGTTGGCAAAGTAGTGTCTCTGCTTTTTAATATGCTGTCTAGGTTGGTCATAACTTTCCTTCCAAGGAGGAAGCGTCTTTTAATTTCATCACTGCAATCACCATGTAGACCAAGGTTCTACCTGGGGTGTTCTGGGGAAAACTCTGCTTTTTAACCATCATCATCTTAATTGATTCCATCATCCCTGGGGGCTTGAAAGAGTCCCTTCTGGGTCCAGTAATCCAGAGTTCTTCCTGTTAATGCAGTGTAATATCCCAATAGGAGACACTCCAAATAGCTAATGTGTGAAATGCTGATACATAGTCCCTGGTCAGTGTAATTTTGTTTTTAAAAAATGATTCATGTTGAGGTTTGACATAAAAGAGCAAAATTCTGTAAAGCAATTATCCTTCAATAAAAAATAAATAACTTAAAAAAATGTACAAACAGATTTCTGAATTAGTGCTTCCTCAACTAAAATTATTCTGGAGTTGTAGGGTTATTAGAATAGAAATAGGGTGGAGATGAGAGCAAGGGCAATCAATATCTCATTATAATATCTCCAGAGGTTTCCAAAGCAGTGGATATGGGAGAAGGGAAGCTTTTCAGAAGAAAAATGATGCATATAAATGGCTCTGTAAAATAAGTGTTTTCACATTTTACTTAGAGAAACACATAGTGTACATTTTAGCAGAGAAAAGTGGATATTTAAATAATTTATCAAACTTTTTTCCTTAGGGAAAATGCAGAGTAGCAACATCTCCATAACTCTTAGAAAGGGATACATTTTTGGTTTCCATATGTAGAAAAGCACCTAAAAAGCAGCAAAAGATGGTGGCAAAACATTAAACTGGGAATCCACAGACCTGAATTTGGTTCATGCATTACCACCTGCTAGCTGTGTGATGCTGGGTGACTTTTTCTTTGTTCCTGGAGGCCTTAATTTTTTTTATGTGTAAGATGATGAATAAAAAAGGAATGCACAGGTTTTGAAGGACGCTGGAGCTGCATCATCTGTCTACCCTATCTACCGGGAAGCTCTTGATTAATTTTCCTGCAATTCTAGGGTCTTCAAATTAGAATTGGAAATCTCTGAACTAGGGCTCTTTCCTTTCTTTTGCACTATGTGATCAAAGTTTGTGGGAATTTTTATGAAACATTAGGCTATTTCTCTTAAGAAGCTTATAAATTATCAACAGACTCATTGTAGTAAATGATCCATGGTTGTTTGTTGTGATCCATACCCCAAGTGTTTAAAAATATCAACTTCACCTTCTTTTTTTTAAAAAGTTTATAATTATTATTTATTGATTTTTGGCTGGTGTGGATCTTTGTTGTTCTGTGGACTTTCTCTAATTGTGGCGAGAGGGGGCTACTCTCCAGTTGCAATGCCCGGGCTTCTTCTTGCAGTGGCTTCTCTTGTTGCGAAGCACAGGCTCAGTAGTTGTGGTGCATGGGCTTAGCTGCCCCGAGGCACATGGAATCTTTCCAGACCAGGGATCAAACCTGTGTCTTCTGCACTAGCAGATGGATTCTTAACCACTGGACTGCTAGGCAAGTCCCCAACTCCACCTTCTTCTTCTTCTTCTTTTTTTTTTTTTAATACTTTATTCTATTTTACAGTACTGTATTGGTTTTGCCATACATCGACATGAATCAGCCACAGGTGTACACGATCTCCCCATGCCGAAGCCCCCTCCCACCTCCCTCCCCACTCCACCTCCCCGGATCATCTGGTACACCAGCCCCAAGCATCCTGTATCCTGCATTGAACATAAACTGGCGCTTCGTTGCTTATATGATAGTATACATGTTTCAGTGTCATTCTCCCAAATCATCCCCCCGCCCCTCTCCCCCAGCTGTCAAAAGTCCGTTCTTAATGATCTATAGACTTACTGTTAATGATCTGCAGGCTTGGGGTCCTGTCTCTTGTTTGCTTAAGATGGTCCTGCATAGTCTAGAAAGAAGCTTCAACAGCTGCAGGGCTGATACATTGTCATTGTTCCCTGTTTTGCTGAGCTATTATTGAAACACAAGATTTAAGTCAAAATAAATGGCAAGAGAACTCTGCAGTGTTTTTCTTAGTAGCTAATTGGTTTGTTGTGCTGAGGATGGGCTCTTCCAGATATATGCTATAAAATCTTCCCCACATCATCCTGGAGGAAGATTTGTTAAGTGTAAGAGTGTAGGAGGCAGATGACTAAGGGGAAAATTTAATTGCTATTAAAAAAACAGTAAAACTGCTCTCAAGTTTCAAGCAGTAAATTACCAAATTTGAAAAATTTAATAATACATACACGAGTTTGGTAGTTAGGGTATAATGAATGTTGATATTACAAACATGAAACAGTGTGTCTTGGCTGAGCTGAAGCAAAGTCTCTAATATTTCTGAGGTGCAGCTTTGGGCTACATGTCTTTCCCACATGTTCTAAAGAGCCCCCGGGAAACCCTAAATCAATGGACTGCTGAAATGTAGACATAGAAGACAATTAATGTAATTCACACTATAGTATTAATGGCTTCCTTTTTCCCCAGATAATTCTTTTCTCTGGTTGCCTGAGTGAAAGAAACCTGAGTTTCTTAGATTCCTTATCTTTCTATTTTAAACTTTTAACTTACAAATATAATACAGCTTACGTGGTTTAAAAAGTTTATCATAGCTATACTGATGTAGTTATGCAGTTTAAAAAGTCAAATAGAATAAGAAGGCTTATAACAGCTACCACAACACACAACACAATTCTTTTCCCCTCTCATNGTATTGCTGAAGCCTGGCTTGGAGAATTTTGAGCATTACTTTACTAGCATATGAGATGAGTGCAATTGTGCGGTAGTTTGAGTATTCTTTGGCATTGCCTTTCTTTGGGATTGGAATGAGCACTCACCTTTTCCAGTCCTGTGGCCACTACTGAGTTTTCCAAATTTGCTGGCATATTGAGTGCAGCACTTTCACAGCATCATCTTTTAGGACTTCAAATAGCTCCACTGGCATTCCATCCCCTCCACTAGCTTTGTTCATAGTGATGCTTCCTAAGGCCCACTTGAATTCACATTCCTGGATGTCCAGCTCTGGGTGAGTGATCACACCATCGTGATTATCTGGGCCATGAAGATCTTTTCTGTATAGTTCTTCTGTGTACTCTTGCCACTTCTTCTTAATATCTTCTGCTTCTGTTAGGTCCATACCATTTCTGTCCTTTATTATGCTCATCTTTGCATGAAATGTTCCCTTGGTATCTCCAATTTTCTTGAAGAGATCTCTAGTCTTTCCCATGCTATTGTTTTCCTCTATTTCTTTGCACTGTTCATTGAGGAAGGCTTTCTTTTCTCTCCTTGCTATTCTTTGGAACTGTGCATTCAAATAGGTATCTCTTTCCTTTTCTCCTTGCCTTTAACTTTTCTTCCTTTCTCAGCTATTCATAAGGCCTCCTCAGACAACCATTTTGCATTTTTGAATTTTTTTTCTTGGGGATGTTCTTGATCCCTGCCTTGTATACAATGTCACGAACCTCTGTCCATAGTTCTTCAGGCATTCTGTCTAGCAGATCTAATCCTTTGAATCTACATGTGACTTCCACTATATAATTGTAAAATATTTTATTTAGGTCATACCTGAATGGTCTAGTGCTTTTCCCTACTTTCTTCAATTTAAGTCTGAATTTGTCAATAAGAAGTTGATGATCTGAGCCACAGTCAGCTCCTGGTCTTGTTTTTGTTGACTGTATAGAGCTTCTTCATCTTTGGCTGCAAAGAATACAATCAATCTGATTTTGGTATTGACCATTTGGTGACCTCCATGTGTAGAGTCTTGTGTTGTTGGAAGAGTGTGTTTGCTGTGACTGAGAGAGTCAATTCCTAGGCAGGTTGATAAGAAGTCTGGGGGTCCCCAAAGAGAGAGGGGTCTGGGGTTCTCGAGGAGGAGATAGGGGTCTGGAATTCTCAAGGAGAAGGAAAAAACAAACATTTTTTTTCTACATTCCTTAGGATTATATAACAATAATGTATCCTGTTTGAGGACAGTTTCTGGAAAAAACCTTCTGGCTAATCCTGTAATCTTAAAATGTAAATTATTGGAGTGGGTCTAGTAAGGTCTTTACAACCTTCAGGCATTCTTTTGATTCACTGTAATAACTAATTAAAAAGTATATAACTACATTGCTGACAGTAGTGAGGGGGCACTCTTTCTGCCCCTTTCTGATGCATATGTCAGAAGCTTTCTCTATCTCTTTTATACTTTAATAAACTATATTACACAAAAGCTCTGAGCAATCAAGCCTCATTTCTGGCCCCAGATTGAATTATTCTCCTCCAGAGGCCAAGAATCCTGGCATCTTTCATGGTTCAGTGATAACCTTTCATGACAAGTATGTTCTCTTGGCAAAACTGTTAGCCTTTGACCTGCTTCATTTTGTATTACAAGGCAAAATTTGCATGTTACTTCAGNGCTTCTTGACCTGCATATAGATTTCTCAGGATGTAGGTCAAGTGGTCTGGTATTCCCATCTCTTTCAGAATTTTCCACAGTTTGTTGTGACCCACGCAGGCAAAGGCTTTGGCATAATCAATAAAGCAGAAATAGATGTTTTTCTGGAACTCTCTTGCATTTTCCATGATCCAGCAGATGTTGGCAATTTGATCTCTGGTTCTTCTGCCTTTTCTAAACCCAGTTTGAACATCTGGAAGTTCACCGTTCACGTATTGCTGAAGCCTGGCTTGGAGAATTTTGAGCATTACTTTACTAGCATATGAGATGAGTGCAATTGTGCGGTAGTTTGAGTATTCTTTGGCATTGCCTTTCTTTGGGATTGGAATGAGCACTCACCTTTTCCAGTCCTGTGGCCACTACTGAGTTTTCCAAATTTGCTGGCATATTGAGTGCAGCACTTTCACAGCATCATCTTTTAGGACTTCAAATAGCTCCACTGGCATTCCATCCCCTCCACTAGCTTTGTTCATAGTGATGCTTCCTAAGGCCCACTTGAATTCACATTCCAGGATGTCCAGCTCTGGGTGAGTGATCACACCATCGTGATTATCTGGGCCATGAAGATCTTTTCTGTATAGTTCTTCTGTGTACTCTTGCCACTTCTTCTTAATATCTTCTGCTTCTGTTAGGTCCATACCATTTCTGTCCTTTATTATGCTCATCTTTGCATGAAATGTTCCCTTGGTATCTCCAATTTTCTTGAAGAGATCTCTAGTCTTTCCCATGCTATTGTTTTCCTCTATTTCTTTGCACTGTTCATTGAGGAAGGCTTTCTTTTCTCTCCTTGCTATTCTTTGGAACTGTGCATTCAAATAGGTATCTCTTTCCTTTTCTCCTTGCCTTTAACTTTTCTTCCTTTCTCAGCTATTCATAAGGCCTCCTCAGACAACCATTTTGCATTTTTGAATTTTTTTTCTTGGGGATGTTCTTGATCCCTGCCTTGTATACAATGTCACGAACCTCTGTCCATAGTTCTTCAGGCATTCTGTCTAGCAGATCTAATCCTTTGAATCTACATGTGACTTCCACTATATAATTGTAAAATATTTTATTTAGGTCATACCTGAATGGTCTAGTGCTTTTCCCTACTTTCTTCAATTTAAGTCTGAATTTGTCAATAAGAAGTTGATGATCTGAGCCACAGTCAGCTCCTGGTCTTGTTTTTGTTGACTGTATAGAGCTTCTTCATCTTTGGCTGCAAAGAATACAATCAATCTGATTTTGGTGATGACCATTTGGTGACCTCCATGTGTAGAGTCTTGTGTTGTTGGAAGAGTGTGTTTGCTGTGACTGAGAGAGTCAATTCCTAGGCAGGTTGATAAGAAGTCTGGGGGTCCCCAAAGAGAGAGGGGTCTGGGGTTCTCGAGGAGGAGATAGGGGTCTGGAATTCTCAAGGAGAAGGAAAAAACAAACATTTTTTTTCTACATTCCTTAGGATTATATAACAATAATGTATCCTGTTTGAGGACAGTTTCTGGAAAAAACCTTCTGGCTAATCCTGTAATCTTAAAATGTAAATTATTGGAGTGGGTCTAGTAAGGTCTTTACAACCTTCAGGCATTCTTTTGATTCACTGTAATAACTAATTAAAAAGTATATAACTACATTGCTGACAGTAGTGAGGGGGCACTCTTTCTGCCCCTTTCTGATGCATATGTCAGAAGCTTTCTCTATCTCTTTTATACTTTAATAAACTATATTACACAAAAGCTCTGAGCAATCAAGCCTCATTTCTGGCCCCAGATTGAATTATTCTCCTCCAGAGGCCAAGAATCCTGGCATCTTTCATGGTTCAGTGATAACCTTTCATGACAAGTATGTTCTCTTGGCAAAACTGTTAGCCTTTGACCTGCTTCATTTTGTATTACAAGGCAAAATTTGCATGTTACTTCAGGTATCTCTTGACTTCCTACTTTTGCATTCCATTTCCCTATAATGAAGAAGACATCTATTTTGGGTGTTGGTTTTAGAAGGTCTTGTAGGTCTTCACAGAACCATTCAACTTCAGCTTCTTCAGTTTACTGGTCAGGGCATAGATTTGTATTACTGTGATATTGAATGGTTTGCCTTGGAACAAGCTAAGGTCATTCTGTCATTTTTGAGATTGCATCCAAGTACTGCATTTCAGATTATTTTGTTGACTGTGATGGCTACTCCATTTCTTCTAAGGGATTCTTGCCCACAGTAGTAGCTATAATGGTCATCTGAGTTAAATTCACCCATTCCAGTTCACTTTAGTTCTCTGACTCTAAGATGTTGATGTTCACTCTTACCATCTCCTGTTTGACCACTTCTAATTTGCCTTGATTCATGGACCTAACATTCCAGATTCCTAAGCAATATTGCTCTTTACAGCATCAGACTTTTACTTCCATCAGCAGTCACATTCACAACTGGGTGTTGGTTTTGCTTTGGCTCCATCTCTTCATTCTTTATGGAGGCTTCAAGATGGTGGAGGAATAGAACAGGGAGACAACTTTCTCCCCCACAAATTCATCAAAAGATCATTTGAATGCTGCGCATCTTCCACAAAACAACTTCCAAACACTGATGGAGGACACCAGGAACCCAGAAAGGCAGTCCATTCTCTCCAAAATAGGTAGGACAAAATATAAGAGACAAAAAGAGACACAAAAGAGTTAGGGACGGAGACCTGTCCTGGGAAGGGAGTTGTGAAGGAGAAGGAGTTTCCACACAGTAGGAAACCCTCTCACAGGCAGGTCTGTGAGGAGTTTTGAAATCTCAGAAGGCAACATAACTGGGAGAAAAAAAAAATACCCATAGAATACACACCTAAGCGCAACTGTGGAAAAGAGAACTTTGCTGCAAAAGCCTCTAACCTAACAACCTAATACGCAACCTGGTCTGCTCACAGAACAGAGGACTGAGTGAATACCAGTGGAGAGCTAGCTGGCTGCTTACTGGCTAACTAGCTGAGCACTGGCCCCACCCCACCCAGAGGCAGAGAGCCAGGCTTGTGACAGCCAGAGCCTGAAGGCAAGGGGCTGCTGCAATCTCAGCCCAGAGACTGCATCTTCCACCAAACTGAGCAGGCTCCCAGCTGCTAACCACATCTTCCTGAAATCCTGGATGGTTGAAATCCACCAGGAGGGTTGCAGCCTGATATCAGCTCTCCAGAGGAGACATATGGCACACCTGGGAAACCCAGTGGCAGGGACCAGGGAGGTGATTAAGATGCACGGCCCACCTGGGGCAGTGTGCTCGCCAAGCACCTGGTCACCTGAGCTGCTCTGACCTGGGAAGGGCACAAAATGCACACCCAACCTACAGAGACCGAGCCAGAACTGTGTCTGAGTGTTTCCTGTGGAGGTACGGATCAGCAGCAGCCTGCTGCAGGGGCTCTGGGTGCAGCAGACCTGGGTATGGCATAAGCCCTCTTGGAGGAGGTCGCCATTAACCCCACCATAGAACCACCAGAACTTACACAGGACTGGGGGAACAGACTCTTGGAGGGCACAAATAAAACCTTGTGCACACCAGGACCCAGAAGAAAGGAGCAGTGACCCCACAAGAGACTGGCCCAGACTTGGCTGTGAGTGTCCAGGAGTCTCTGGTGGAGGCGTGGGTTGATGGTGGCCTGCTGCAGGGCTGGGGGAACTGAGTGCAGCAGTGCGTGCATGGGACCTTCTGAAGGAGGTCGCCATTATCTTCATTACCTCCACCATAGTTTGGCCTCAGGTCAAACAATAGGGAGGGAATACAGCCCCGCCCATCAATAGAAAATTGGATTAAAGATTTACTGAACACTGCCTCGCATCAGAACAAGACCCCCGTTTCTCCCTCAGTCAGTCTCTCCCATCAGGAAGCTTCCATAAGCCTCTTATCCTTATCCATCAGAGGGCAGACAGAATGAAAACCACAATCACAGAAAACTAACCAAACTGATCACGTGGACCATAGCCTTGTCTAGCTCAATGAAACTATGAGCCATGCTGTGTAGGGCCACCCAAGACGGACTGGTCATGGCAGAGTGTTCTGACAAAACGTAGTCCAGTGGAGAAGGGAATGGCAAACCACTTCAGTATTCTTGCCTTAAGAACCCCATGAACAGTATGAAAAGGCTCTGCTCTACTCCATCTTATACCCACTGTTTACTCCAAATAGCTTGGGTCCACCCATGTCAACTGTATCCACAACAGAGAGACCTGCAGGAAACCTGATTAAACAAGGACAAGACGTTTTGGATTACCTATGACTTACCTTATACGGTTGCTTTGAGGGTGACAAGAAGTCAAATATATAATTGGCTTTGCAAAAAGTCTTCCTAGCCTGACTCCTTAAAGTCACTACTCCCTTACTCTAGGTTCCTCTAAATATGTAAAGTTTGGGTCACTTGTTTGTTATATTTTGCCAGTTGCCGTTCATGTTGGTGATCTGCTCATGTTTGTGTCTTACTTGCCAATTAGGTCGTGAGCACTTCGAGGCAGATGCAGGCACAATGCTCGATTGACGTTAACATACCCTGGTGACTAGGACAGAAGCTCAAAGAAGCTCAAAGAAAAGTAGCATTTTTACGCCTGTATTGGTAGGTACTTAATAAACATTTTGCTCAATGTTTTATATGCATTATCTCATTTGATCCCTATAACCACAATCCTATAAGCTGGGTATTACCTTGAGGAAACTGAAATTCAGCCTTACATATATGTGGGAACCAAAACAAACCCAGGCCTTGGTGTGATACCAAAATCCCTGCTCTCAGCTAGTGTGATACAGTGTAGGACATCTACATTCATTGTATCAAAGTGGCACTGCTTCTTACAAGCCCTTCTAGGAGAACTGGCCGTGTCAAGTGTTTAATATAGTAAGTGCTCAAAAACTATCAGCTACTTTCAGTACTCAACATTATGTTTTAAAACACCTGGTCATATATATCATTTGATTTGTTTGTTTCTCAAAACAACCTTTGGGGTATAGAACCCCCATTATTATCCTTAATGTTACAGGTGAAGAGACTGAGGCTTAGGGGTGTGAAGGGGCCCAGGCATCTCCTCCTGTTCATCCCTCTTTCTGCTCTGCTACTCCCTCACTTATGTCACACTCCATCCAATCTGGAACAATCTTAGTTCAGTTCAGTTCAGTTGCTGAGTCATATCCAACTCTTGGTGACCCCATTGACTGCAGCACATCAGGCTTCCCTGTCCATGACTAACTCCTGGAGCTTGCTCAAGCTCATGTCCATTGAGTCAGTGATGCCATCCAACCATCTCATCCTCTGTCATCCCCTTCTCCTCCTGCCTTCAATCTTTCCCAGCATCAGGGTCTTTTCCAGTGAGTCAGTTCTTTGCATCAGGTGGCCAAAGTATTAGAGTTTCAGCTTCAGTGTCAGTCCTTCCAATGAATATTCAGGACTGATTTCCTTTAGGATGGACTGGTTGGATCTCCTTGCAGTCCAAGGGACTCTTAAGAATATTTTCCAACACCACAGTTCAAAAGCATCAATTCTTCAGCCCTACAATTCTAAGCTGTTCCCACCTCATGCCCTACCAGGCTCCCACCTCATGCCCTACCAGACTCCCACCTCCAAAGCACAAGAGCAAAGACCTTCCTCCAGCTACAAGGAGTCTAAGACAAAGCAGATACAACTTCTTCAGGTATCAAATTCCCAGTCTTTATAGGACAGAGAGTAGCTCTGGCGTCTGAGCTGAGGCACCTTCTCTGATGCCTCTCCAGAGCTTTCTCCTCACAATCACAACCGTCTCATCTCCAACTTCTCTAACCCCACTCCAGGCTTACACTCTGGAGACTTCCTTTGACTCACTCCTCTGAGTTCAAAGGACTTGGGATCCAGTTCGGGAAAAGAGTGCCTTCTGATTGGGCTCTTCCAGGAGCAAACCTGTCCACTTGGGTTTAATCCCCCTGCATGATCAGCTCTAGGGAAAGGCTGCTATTTGAATTCATCACTCTCCTCAAACTTTTATTTTTAATAGGATTTTTTTCCAAGCCAAATTTTTCCAGAGCCCATAATAAAAGAGATAAAAGTGGTAACAGTTTCTTTAGACAGTTTAAAGTTATTCCATGTGCAGAATCAAATGTATCACTTTTTAGGGAAACTGGAGAGCTAGGGCTCTCCAACAGTTTGAAAAGCCCCTAGATCACTGGGCCACTGGGCCCAGCACCACCATCCTCTGAGTTAATGAGTATGACTTGTGGAGAGCAGTGTGTTAATGCTTAACTCAAATAAGGTTTTGAAGACAAAGGGGATGGGCAATGTCAGTAGCATAATTTATGGGCCTCATGCATTCATTATTAATATTTACTGAGATTTAAGGGGAGGGACAGATGCTTAAAGAAAAAATCAAAGTTGCTCATATACTACTTTCTCCATGAAAAAAAAAAAATTCCTTGGACTCACAAAACCCTTGTCAACTTAAAAAAAAAAAAGTTTACAACCTAAAAGTTGAGAGTAATGTTTTATTTGGTGGGAATTTTTAGGACTTCAAGCCCAGGAGACAGCATCTCAAATAACCCTGAGAGAACTGCTCCAAGGAAGGGGTGGAGGGGCGAGTAGCCAGTTTATATAGAACTTTGCAACAAAGGGCAGGTAATCTGAACATCAAAAAATTATTGTTAATTAAAGAAAACCAGACATCTGAAGTTAAGGAATTTAGTGCTTTTGTATGTATGAGAAGATACAAGAGTCTGGGCTCACTGAAATCATTCCTTTCACATGCATCTCAGTTATGTGGGGCCAGTATCCTGCGTTTTTCTCATCATGGACTCCCTTGGAGCTCACCATAGGGGGTGGCTGCAGTCTGGTGGCTGCTAGATCACAGGTATTCTTCTCCTTCCTGAGTGCCCTTAGGGCTCACCAGCTCATACTGCAATCACTGATAACTGTGACATCCGTGTTACAGGAAGGACTGGCAGGGAAGATTCCATTTCTCACTTTTATGTTGTGAATCCACTTAAATTCAGTTGTAACCCACCCCAAGATGATGCCATTCTCCCCTCCCATCCCTTCCCCTGCTCCCCCCTGCCAGCTTCAGCACTACTGTGTCCTTTTCTCAGAATACAAATTGAGCTTGGAAGAGGATGAGCAAGGCTCATGGCAAGTGTGATCTCTGCAGGTGGGATGAGTCATCCAGCCTCCAGAGGAGCCTCTCTCCCCCAGCTTGCCAGCCTGTCTTCAGCCAGTCACCAGGGCCTGCTTACACATACCGGAAGGGGTATCTCCTGTATCATGTGGCTCTCTCACTCAGAGAACCAGTAACTCTAGTTAAATCGACCCAGAAGATGTTCTATTCCCTGCATTTATTTTGTCTAACTCCAGTTAGCTTTTTACCTCCTTGTTATACAGTCTGTTCACAATGGGCATGTTATTCAGATGAGATGGTAAAAGTAAACCCACTCTGCAGTAGAACAGCAAGCCTTTCTTCCCATTCTGAATTCTAAATGCTTGAAGGATTTTGAGCTGAACCTGATTGATTATTTTTGCTTTTTTACCACTTGCCGTTTCACACTGATCTGTTTATTCCAGTCTGTCTTGCAAACAAATATACTTCACTTTTCTCTCTCTCTTAATCTTCTGGCCCTTAGTTTTCCCGCATGGTTTTCCCCCACACTTCCCAAAGGCCTATTAAGTGATAGTCACAGTCTTTCTTTGGACAAGGAGGACAGGCTGCCCTCTAGTGTCCAAAAAGAGACATGAGGACATGAAAGAAGTTAGCCAACTTCTTTTGCAAAAGTACATTGCTCTGCCAATTTCTGGAAACAAGGATAAAAATTTGTCACAGAGACAGGCTGTATTCATTAAGTGCTAAAGAAATGGTATGTATTTGAGAAAAAACATTCTCCTGTCCTCTCCTGTTATAGAGTTACCAAACATCCCTGTTTACACAGAGACCTAAGACACAGGACTTTCCGTGATAAAATCAGGAAAGTCCTGGGCAAATGGACCATCTGGTCACTCTATCTGGAGAGACGAAATGGCTCTTAAGTCAGAAACTGGAAAAAAGAAGAGACCTTGGGTGTCTGACTGAGGAGAGAAGACTCAGCTTGAGAAAGAAAATTTTGGCTTTTATAGAAGAAATGTCACAGGAGAGAGGTTCAACCAAAGAGCAGAAAAATTACCTGATGCACTAGCGAGAAATAACTGGGATCAGGAGATTAGACTGAACTCAGGGGATTTTCTGGGGTCCTCCAGCCTAAAGAATCTCAGTTAAAATCATCAGTCTCCAACCTGAATAAACAGTGGCGGTTTAGTTGCTAAGTCATGTCTTACCCTTGCAACCCCATGGACAATAGCCTGCCAGATTCCTCTGTGCATGGGATTCTCCAGGCAAGAATACTGGAGTGGGTTGCCATTTCCTTCTCCAGGAGATCTTCCCAACGCAGGGATTGAACCTGGGTCTCCTGCACTGCAGGCAGATTCTTAACCAACTGAGCTACAAGGGAAACCTGGACAAAGGAGGGTCCGATATTGCCCTTACACGCTTGGACTGGAATGGGTGAATTTAACTCAGATGACCATTATATCTACTACTGCGGACAGGAATCCCTGTAGGCATCAAGGTCAACAGAGTCCAAAATGCAGTGCTTGGATGAAATCTCAAAAATGACAGAATGATTTGCTGTTTGTTTCCAAGGCAAACCATTCAATATCACAGTTATCCAAGGCTATGCCCCAACCAGTAATGCTGAAGAAGCTGAAGTTGAACAGTTCTATGAAGACCTACAAGACCTTTTAGAACTAACACCTAAAAAAGATGTCCTTTTCATTATAGGGGACTGGAATGCAAAAGTAGAAAGTCAAGAAACACCTGGAGTAACAGGCAATTTGGCCTTNGTTCTATGAAGACCTACAAGACCTTTTAGAACTAACACCTAAAAAAGATGTCCTTTTCATTATAGGGGACTGGAATGCAAAAGTAGGAAGTCAAGAAACACCTGGAGTAACAGGCAATTTGGCCTTGGAATATGGAATGAAGCAGGGCAAAGACTAATAGAGTTTTGCCAAGAGAACACACTGTTCAGAGCAAACACTCTCTTGCAACAACACAAGAGAAAACTCTACATATGGACATCACCAGGCGGTCAACACTGAAATCAGATTGATTATATTATGTGCAGCCAAGAGGGAGAAGCTCTATACAGTCAGCAAAAACAAGACCAGGAGCTGACTGTGGCTCAGATCATGAACTACTTATTGCCAAATTCAGACTGAAATTGAAGAAAGCAGGGAAAACCACTAGACCATTCAGGTATGACCTAAATCAAATTATACAGTGGAAGTCAGAAATAGATTTAAGGGACTAGNAAGTTGGATTCTGGGAAAGAATCAAGGCTGTCCTGAGTGAAGGGAAAGGCATAGCTGTGGGATTGAGGAGCTCCAGTTTTTGCTGTTTATTAGGTAAGAATGTCTGGATTCCTCCTTCTGCTCAGTTTCTTTACTGCTTAATGAGGATGGCCATGTACGTTTCACAGTAGGGTCAAGGATTAAGATCCTGTATGTAGAGTGTTTGACAAAATGCCTGCAGTTAGTGAATGTCTTCGACAATTGTGGGTTCCCTTTTTTTCAAAATAGGACAATCACCTCTTTCTATAGGTATTTATTAGGGGCTTTTCTGCGTCAGATCCTTGTGTCTGTATGCGGTGGGGAATATCAGGTATTAGGTATTTTAATAAAGCAGTATTTCTTTTTGCATCTCTCATCCCGTGGCCATGAAGAATTAACCAAAAATTTAGATGTGGCATATTTATGTTAATATAGCAATTTCAGAATTTTTCTTTCCTTTCAACTTCAAATCTCTCAGGGAACAACTTGGCAAGAAAGAAGGTGGTAATTTTTATAGAAACTAATAACTCTAATCCTTTTATTCTAAAAAAGATTTGCTACCAATAATCTTTCATTTACAAAAGGGTACTATTGAAACTAAAGTCTAAGGCATTTTACACTTTGATTTTAGTGCCTGCTATTCTAAAAGTAAATGGTTACCAACTACCATTAATATGTTTTAACTTTGCAACTTTCAGCAAAATAATTTTTAAGTTCTTGTAGATAATACACAGGTAATACCCTTATCAGTAAAAAGTGCTTAGGGTTGCTAAAAAATTAAATTATGAAATATGCTAAGCATTATGTTTTTTTTTTTTTTTCCTAAGGACATTTGCTGGTATTAAGATAGAGTTTTTTGCTGTGTGGAAGATATGGAAATTTATATCTTACATCATGATACATTCTACTTCCTTGGCTAAAAATCTTTCATTATCTCTTTTGTAAAATGAATCTTTGGGCTCTAAAGAACAAAATCCTTAGGAATTATGAATAAAGGATAAATTTTTCTTTTCATAGTCTCCACAGATGGGGGGAAATGATTCAGGAAGATAGGTATTAGCATTAGCATTTGCAAGCAGAAGGTCTGTACTTTCTTTGAAAGAAAAGAGAGTGAAGTCGCTCAGTCGTGTCTGACTCTTTGCGACCCCATGGATTGTAGCTCACCAGGCTCCTCCATCCGTGGGATTTTCCAGGCAAGGATACTGGAGTGGGTTGTCATTTCCTTCTCCATTTTCTTTGGAAGACTTTCTTGTCAGAAGCTTGTACATTATTATTAATACATTGTGGGTAACTTGCTTGGTTAATTGCTTTATTNATTGTAGCTCACCAGGCTCCTCCATCCGTGGGATTTTCCAGGCAAGGATATTGGAGTGAGTTGTCATTTCCTTCTCCATTTTCTTTGGAAGACTTTCTTGTCAGAAGCTTGTACATTATTATTAATACATTTTGGGTAACTTGCTTGGTTAATTGCTTTATTACATTTCAAGTAACTTGCTTAATTACTTCAAAATACATATTCTGGAAGGATTTTATTTAGAGTCCATACTCACACGTAAGTACAAACATGCATGATGTGAGCATCTTATAATTTTAGAATATTTATTCAGTTAGATGTTATATACCATTTCCTTGTAGTGAAATGACATAAATTTATTGACAGAGTTTCTCTTTCCCCCATCCCTCATCTTGTCCCTTGCCATTCTTGGTGTGAGTGAGCACAGTTCTGATGTGGCCATATTCTGGGACTTGTTCTAGTGAGTGCACTTGTGAAAGATTGTGTACTCATCCCTCTTCACACCTGCTACTTTTGCTCCAGTCTCAAGCTCAGATATTGGTGCAGGTGTGAGTTAGGTTTAGGGTGTGAGAGTGGTTCCCAGATCCTAAAATCTATTATAGTCTGGCTATGTTTGTAACACAGTTCTGTGCTGAAGTTTAAGCATAAACCTAATTCTTTATAAAAACTGGTACTTTGATTCATCTTTGAATGAAACTTGTAGGGCTGAGGAGAATGCCTGGCAGGACCAAGGCAGGTGTGGGCATCCTGGACCTTAAGAGAATCTGTGTTCTTCTGGCAAGAGCCCTCCCATCTATCTCTGAATGGGTATCCAGTGTTCCACTCTCATGTTGTATTCAAATTCCTTCACGTCCTAATATCTAGCTTTTGGCTGGAGAGGGGGTGGAAATGTCCTGAGAGGTTGCTCTTCATCCCTAGGCCTGTTTCCTCTAGTGATGGAGCCGATGTAGGAATTCTTGTTTCTTGGCTCTGAATCTTAACGACATTTTGCCCCCAAATTCTGCCCATGGACATGACCTTGATCCTTGATGTCAGGAATCATTTCCTAGGTGTTTTTTTTTTTCCCTGTAGGGATTAGCACTATTTTAACTTCCAAGTGTGGAGCAACTTTGACTTAAGCAGGCTGAGGAATTTCCTTGTGTGTCTTACATGTTAAAAGTAGGCAAGAGAAATTGCCAGCATAAAGCATTTAAGCATTTGAAATATACTGCTCAGAGTAAGTGAACAAAATATAAACAGCAATACAAATACTAACTTTGTGATACATACATTTTAATATCATCCTACCCTTGCTGTATGACTTAGAAATATAATGAAGATGCTTTCTGGAGAAAATATGCACACGTTTGCAAAGGAAAAGGAAATGCTTATCAAAGAAGAGACGTGTATACACCTTGTAACTTCTTTTCATTTCCTTTATCTGGACTAAGCATAAAAATTACAATGATTCTTTCAATAGTACCTTTAATATGTAAACGTGAAATTAGGCAGATGCTTAAGTTGACATATTTCACACACATTTTACCATTGTATATATTGTCAATGTGTGCTGATGCCTCCTGTCTCCCCTTGTGAAATCTAATGTTAGATTTTATGTAAGCAAATATTATTACTAAGAGATGTAGAGTGGTTCATGTGACTAATAAAATAACAAAAGTGTGGGTCGGCAGCCGAGGAAAAAAAAGATGATATGGTATGGCTCTCTCTGGACAGAGGATGAGAGTATATTGTTGCACTTTTTTTAAACACCTTGTGGCTTAGCTGGTAAAGAATCCGCCTGCAATGCAGGAGACCGGGGTTCAGTCCCTGGGCTGGGAAGATCCCCTGGAGAAGGGAAAGGCTACCCACTCCAGTATTCTGGCCTGGAGAATTCCATGGACTGTATAGTCCATGAGATAGCAAAGAGCTGGACATGACTGAATGACTTTCACTTCACTGACAGACATTTATCAGACTCCCACTATAAGCATGCCATTTGTTAAAGACCTATTTTCCCCCCGCCCTGGGAAAGGCATCAGTCTCTCCTGTAACCTTCTGAAGAAGAATTAAAGCCAAAAAGTTGTCCTTAGTAATCTGTATTCGGGCTCTNGTTAAAGAGCTATTTTCCCCCGCCCTGGGAAAGGCATCATTCTCTCCTGTAACCTTCTGAAGAAGAATTAAAGCCAAAAAGTTGTCCTTAGTAATCTGTATTCAGGCTCTGGGGACCCAGGACAGATCACCCCAAATATCCTCATGGCTTCTGGGTTACTTTGAGCTGCTTAAGAAGTGGCCAACTCAAGTGGGTCAGTTTGACCCTCCTTTCTTTGTCTCCCTGAAACAAGCAATAAATCCCTTATGTGAAGAGGGTTCTTTCTGCATCTAGAGGAAGAAGGACACCTTTAATGCCAGAGACAAAAAATTCGAGCTGAGAAGCCTGTATCACCAATTTGTGACTTCTAGAACTTACCTCCCCAAGGCCAAACTCTGTTGAGATTTTTCATTAATTGAGCATGCCAAACCTAAATTTGTCTTGTCAGTTGCTCAGGAATTTATTGTTTCTTAGAAAGTGTAAAATCACCTGCTTTGGTCACTTCTTAACTCCCATTTCTATTAATATGAGACCTGCATGCACATGAGTTGAAATTTGTTTCTTTCTCTCCTATTACTCTGTCTTATGTCTACTGGATAAACAGTAAAATAGGCAAAAACTTGGGAGGGAGAGATGGAAAAATTGCCCCTCCCAGTTAAGGCCACAATGCTAGATGCTGAATCATTGGTAAGAAAACTGATTCAAATGTTCTCTTATGCAGAAGGACCCAACACTCTCGGTCATTTCTCTTCGAGGATTACCTCACATTCTCTTTGTCTCCAAATGGCTGGCAGCATAGACATGTCCCCATTTAAGAGGATCTTTCTAGTTTGGAAACATCATGGAACCTTGGAAAAGGAGGCATGAAATAACTTGGCAAGTGTTTTCTTTGCTTTGGGGGAAACTCCTGTCTTTTCGCAGGTTCATCTTTCTGCGTCTTCTCTTATCACAATACTGGTTAAATTGCAAGGGTGAGGATCAGAGATCTCTCCATCCCTTAGTTTGTGCTATAAGGCAAAGCTTACTTTTATATTTGTAGACTTATTAGAACCAAATGGAAGTGGTGAGGACTATATTTTTCCAAAGGAAGAAAGATGGGAAGTGATTTAATCTGGCATCAGTGCCTTCCTGCAGTAGATGCCCAGATGCCAGCCTTGGGTCTCAGTGATTGCTTTCATGACATCTTCACAAACACACCTCTGATATGGCACAGTTGCTGGCTTGGGCATTGTGCCCTCTGCCTGACCTTCCAGAGTTCACTCCCTTCAGCATCTTTGAACCTTTTATAAACTGACATGAGCCTTTCTAGGATGAAAGAAAGCAAAGTGTAAGAAGTAGTCATCCATGGTATGCTACCTTGTGTGATAAAGAAGGGAAAGATAAGACGCTACAGATGTATCTCCTCAACAGTGCCCAGGAGCCATAGACGAGCTTAGGCAAAAGTGAAATAGATGCCCTTGGCTCTAATAGACGCAAACTCATGAATAGTGTTTTTAAAATTTATTCCTCGCTTTTGCTGTTTTCAGTTGACAGAATGCCCATGTCTGATCATTTCTTTTGACCAAGCAGTACTCTTAAACATTAAAAAAAAAATAACCAAAGTAAAATTATAATAAGATCTGAATATAAATTATTCAGTACTCACAGTATTATTTTAAATTTAATCTACCTACTTTCCAATTTTTCAATATATTTTTTTCAACTGCCTTAATGTTCTCGGAAAAGTCAGTATTAAGTACTATAGGCATAAATCATTGTCTTGCACTTTGCTTCACTGTTCTTTGCAGATACTGTGTTTTTCACAAATGCATGGTTTGTGGCAACCCTGTGCTGAACAAGACTATCAGCACCATTTCCCCATCAGCATCAGCTTACTTTGTGTGTCTGTGTCAAATGTTGGTAGTTCTCATGATATTTCAAATATTATTATTATTAAATTTGTTATGGTGATTCATGATCATAATCAGTGATCTTCATTACTGCTCCATCTCCCTGAAGGCTCAGATGATGGTTAGCATTTTTCAGCAATAAAATATTTTTAAATTAAGGCACATACATTGTTTTCTAGACATAATACTGTTGCATGCTTAATAGACTATAATGTAAACATAACTTTTATAGGTGCTGGGAAACCAGAAAATTTGTATGACTGATTTTATCATGATATTCACTTTATCTGGAACTGAACCTGCAATATCTCTGAATATGCATTACATAACAGGTACACAGGAGTGTACATTTTTTGTTTGTATCCGATTTCAATATGGCTTAACTCAGCAATGATATTTATCTAAAAACTTGAAAAGAAAAAGGATGGAAAGGCGTGTTGGGAAGACAAGGCCATAGAGATGACTTGCGTAAGACAGTTTAGGAGTAAAGCCATTTGTACTTTATTGGTTAGACTAAGTTCAGAGAGGGAGAGGACACCCCTGTGCAGTCCCTGAAGCTCCCGTAGAGGGCTCCTGAGTCCTGGGCTGTAACTTGCTGAGCCAACAATGTCCACACCTACAGATTCAGCTGCAGAAAAATGAGGAAGTCTCAGGACAGCAAATTTAGGGAGAAAGGATTTTCAGGTACCGTGCATGAGTTACATGAATATACTTTGGTACTTTTCTACGGGCTTTTAGTTTTTCAGCCATTATTAGTCATTTACATGGAGGGCTTCTCTAATGGCAGAAAGTGAAAAGGAACTAAAGAACTTCTTGATGAAGATGAAAGAGGAGAAAGAAAAAACTGGCTTGTAACTCAACATTTGGAAAACTAAGATCATGGCATCTGTTCCCATCACTTTATTGTAAATAGAAAGGTAAAAAGGGGAAACAGTGATAGATTTTATTTTCTTGGGCTTTAAAATCATTGCAAATGGTGACTGCAGCTATGAAATCTAAAGATGCTTGCTCATTGATAGGCAAGCTATGCCAAATGTAGACAGCATATTAAAAAGCAGAGTCATCACTTTGCCAACAAAGATCTGTCTAGCCTAATCTATGGTTTCCAAGTAGTCATGTATAGATGTGAGAGTTGGACTATAAAGTAGGCTGACCACTGAAGAATTGATGTTTTCAAATTTTGGTGCTGAAGAAGACTCTTGAGAGTTCCTTAGACTGCCAGGAGATCAAACCAGTCAATCCTAAAGGAAATCAACCCTTAATATTCACTGGAAGGACTGATGTGGAAGCTGAAGCTCCAATCCTTTGGCCACCTGATGCGAAGAGCAACTCATTGTAATAGGCCCCGATGCTGGGAAAGATTGAAAGCAAAAAGAGAAAGGGGTGGCAGAGGGTAAGATGATTAGATAGCATCACTTACTCAGTGGACATAAATCTGAGCAAACTCCGGGAGATGATAGCAGAGGATAGAGGAGCTTGGTGTTTTGCCATCCATGGAGTCAAAAAGAGTTGGACATGACTTAGTGACTGGATAACAACAACTTCTCATAGTGAAATTTCAGTCATTATCTAAAAATCCTATTACTGTCCTGTTACACTCCAAAATTAACACAACAACTTCAAATATTAAAAAGACAAAAAATGAAAACCTGATCAAGCTGCCCTGAAGTAACAAATGCTATCCTTCAGCTGGATCCCTGACTGTATGGACCAGCTGGGGTGCACGGAGTGGGAGACAGATCAAAAGCTTTGGAACAAGGTTCATGCAGATTTGGCTTCCAGCTTTGCCATTTATAAGCAATAACATTAGGCAGGTGGTTTAACCTCTCTGACTTCCCATTTCCTTAGCTGTAAAATGATGCTAAACAATTGAGATACTCTACATACAACACAGCAATGTCTGTGGCAGAACAGGTGCTCCATCAACGGTACCTGTCCTCAAGCAACATGGATCCAGAAATTTTCTGCTTGAATCCCAGCTTCCTTGGTTGATTGTAGACATGCTCTTTTCTTTTCCTGGCCTCTGCCTGGCTGTCATGATTGTCAGAAAAGAAAACCATAATTCCAGGAACATAGTATTTGGTCAAATAGGAAATTTCCTCTCTATGTTTGAAAAATCTGTTCAAACACATTTAAGAAAAATACGTAAATTAAAAAGGTAGAAACATCCAGTTCAGTTCAGTTCAGTCACTCAGTAGTGTCTGACTCCTTGTAAGCCCATAGACCGCAGCATGCCAGACCTCCATGTCCATTGCCAACTCCTGGAGTTTACTCAAACTCATGTCCATTGAGTCAATGATGCCATCCAACCATCTCATCCTCTGTACTCCCCTTCTCCTCCTGTCTTCAATCTTCCCCAGCATCAGGGTCTTTTCAAATGAGTCAGTTCTTTGCATCAGGTGGCCAAAGTATTGGAGTTTCAGCTTCAGCATCAGTCCTTCCAATGAATATTCAGGACTGATTTACCTTAGGATGGACTGGTTGGATCTTCTTGCATTCCAAGGGAATTATCTTTTCTTTATAATAGTAAAACCTAACTCCCAGAAGATAGAGAGGGAGAATAATCTAATATGTTTAAAACTCAATGATGTGTGAGATCTGGAAAGTCTGCTAATTAATGATAATGACCAGTCCTCACTTTCACACACTTAGCAGTTTACAGAGTGCTTGCACGTGGATGCCTGTGCTCATGGATGCTCATTGGACTCTTAAATGGAGGCGCCATGGCAGGAATCTGAAAACATTACAGTCAAAACATAGACTCTGCCAAATGAAGATGTTTGCCCTTGGCTGGGTTTTGAGGTGGAACATTTATGTATTTATTCTTCTAAGCCAGTCACTCAGGTCTTCCCCGAGAGACCACCTGACTCTTTGCTTCCTTGGACTTTTCATATTGTTTGCAAACATCATATAATTAATCAACCAATCTGTAGCCCCTCAACTCTCCTGAGCCATCGTGTTGAGACAAAGCTGTCAAGAAATGTTCTGGACTGCTTTCTGTTCAGAAAGCTTCTATGGCTCAGCTCGAATTTTATTGACTCCTGGAACGGGGCCAAGAAGCCTGGCTTCTCGACCCAGCCACAGACGAGTCTGTAAACTCCACTTAATGATATATCAACTTGTTTCATTTACCTGATGGAAGGTTTTATTTGCTGCTCTTAAGCTCTTACAATTTCTTCTGTTTGCTTTTCCTTTCTCTGCATAGCCTATAAACCATTCAAGGATCTTTGGGGCATAAAATGCTGTAGTGTTTCTAGGACTAAAATGGTCAAGGATATATCATTATTATTGTTCATAGTGTCACAGTTATATCTGTGACTGGTTAGTAGTCTCTTAGCATCAGAGCTCCCCAGGGCCATTTCTGAATTCTGCGGATATCATTGAAATGCTAAGCCAAAGCCCATCTCAGATAATCTATTTTTTTCTGTGGTTCAAATGAGTATTGACTCTGGTTGTTGATCGTCATTAAATCTGCTTAGTGGGATTTTTCAGAAAGATCCATCCTGTTGTCTCAAGAGGAAGTCCTACACCCTCAGTGGTCAATTTTCAGCCACATAATCTCATTTGACTGTTACATGTTAATCAGCACATGATTAAGTAGAAAGAGTGAGAAGAATAGATGACTAGGTACTGGGAAAGACAGACCCCACTTACACTCTTGCCATTTCAGAGATAAGAGCTCTTTGGCAAGTCAGTTAACACTTCTGGAATTTGTTCTTGCATTTTAAAATGAAGTCTAGGCTTATGTGGCTAGGCTTACAACAAACTGGTAACCAAACATGTTCTTCCTCCCTGCAACAGGAATCAGTTGAGAAACAGACAGAAGAGACTGTCAGCTGGAGATAAAATTGTGGCTAGTATCACAAAGTTGGAGGAAATGAGGTGATCTATAGCCAGAGTTGGTCTTCCTGTTATTTTACCTATTTATTTATTTTTAAATGTTTTGGTTTCTTTTTCTCCAGTCCTTTTTTTTTTTTTTTCTTCTTTCTTCCTTTAAAATGAAAAGTAATTTTATTTATTTTTATTTTTGTCTGTGCTGGGTTTTCATTGCTGCACAGGCATTCTCTGGTTGCCACGAGCAGGGGCTACTCTCTCGTTGCAGTGACTGCTCCTGTGTGGAACATGGGCTCAGTAGTTGTGGCTCATGGCCTTAGCTGTGGGATCTTCCCAGACCAAAGATTGAATCCATGTCTCCTCATTGGCAGGCAACACTTTACGTCTGCGTCACCAGGGAAGCCTCTCTTTTTCTTTTTTAAAATTTATATTTATTTGCTGCACTGGGTTTTAGTTCCAAGCACTTGGGATCTTTAGTTGCATGCGAACTCTTACGTGGGTCTGGTTCCCTGCCCGGGAACTGAACCCTGTCCCCCTGCACTGGGAGGTTGGAGTCTTGGCCACTGGACAACCAGGGAAGTCTGGTCTTCCTGTTATTACCCACTTGGTTAAAACACCCCAGACAGCTTTCTTCTCCCTGCAAGGGCAGAGCCTGCACTGTTCAGCCACCCCATAGACTCCTTCTGCCTTCCTACTTCTTTTCCTCCAGACCCCACCAGCACAATCGCTTACACTAAAATGTAAGTCACTGAGAACTGGTAAGAATGCTCTCCATACGAAGGATGTATACTGTCAGTGTCACAGAAAATGTGCAGTGAGGCAGAATTATTATTTTTCTCCACTCCCTCCCCCACCTCTATATGGTTGAGGAAATTAAGCCCAGAGAGGATGGAGTAAGTTGTCTAAGCTCTAGGCTAGTTAAGGAAGCCACAAAACAGAGGGAAGTGATTTCTGTATACTTTGAACACTGAAACTCTTGTTGGGGGAAATCCATCTACAGAGGGACACGGAATGATAAAGCTAAAAGCGGAGCTGCTCTGATTGAAGAGGTGAGTGACCAAGAGTCACATGATCTGTGTGTCCCTCCCATTGCCGGTCCTTGAGGAAGTCTCTGGATTAGAGGGAACGCCTTAGAGCAGCAGCATTGGTGAACATTTCCAATTGTACATTGTAATAATAATAACACTTTCTGAGTCCTTACTACATGCCAGGAACTGCTCTAGGTGCTGTATCTATATTAACTTCTTTGTGTGTGCTCAGCTGTTCAGGCGTGTCTGACTCTTTGTGACCCCATGGACTGTAGCCCACCAGGCTCTTCTGTCCATGGGATTCTCCAGGCAAGAATACTGGAGTGGATTGCCATTTCCTTCTCCAGGGGATCTTCCTGACCCAGGAATTGAACCAATGTCTCCTGTACTGCAGGTGGATTATCTACTGCTGAGCCACTGAGGAAGCCCATATGTGTATATACATTCTTTTAATTACTTTTTCCATTATGGTTTATCATAGGATATTGAATATAGTTCCCTGTGTTATACAGGGAATATTACATTAATATTATATTAATTTATATTATTGTTAATTTATATTATTAATATTACATTATATTAATATTACCCTGATTAACACAAGTTGTAGTATAGAAATAGCATTTATTAATTGCCTTTTATATGCTCAATGTTGTGCTAGGATATTACATATGCACTATCTCATTTAACTATGGTTTCCACCTTGAGACTTAGTTACTTTTAATTTTACAGATGAAGAACCTGAAAATTAGATAAGCTACTTTTTTTTTTTTTTTACAAGATCACACAGCTAGTAAGAGGCCAAGAAAGTCTCTCTCTAAAAGTTAATTATTTCATGATAGATTCTTTAAATAAATCTGGCTCACACTCACTGCTAGGAGCAGCTGAGAACCAAAGCCAGTGATCTCCCTTCTTGAACTGTGTCATGATCTGTGTCTCCTTGTTTTACGAATTCAACCATTTTTTGCTTGTTGACCCTTGGTTTCACATTCTTACCCTAATCCCCACCCCGGACACAGTTGGATGAGACATGGTCTTCTAGGTGTGCTCTGTGGTCCTAGCTTTCTGGTTATAGGCACCGAGAGCACTGAGTGTGAGAAGCCCCATATTCCTCTGGGGCTTTCTGAGGCCTAGACTTAGCAAGACAACCCTGCTTCCCCTCCCTTCCCACCAGGGATGAGAGATGCTGGTATTATGAAAGTATTTCCAAGGTGTTTCACGTTGCCTGTTTTGCAATACTTTGCCAGGTTCTTAAAGAATGCAATATAAAATTTTAAGCCCAGTAGTAAAGCATAAGTTACTACATAATAGAACACTTAAATTATTGAGGGGATAGCATTGTCCTGAGATTTCTCAAAGGAGTATTTGTTGAAGAGCTAAGTCTACTCAGTGCAGCTATTGAAAGCAAGGACACAATCTAAAGTCCATGTTTTATAAGAACTAGAAAAAAAAAAATATTTTGCTTTCCCAAAGGGACATGTGCATTTTTTACCTCCTTCTCCAGGCTGGAAACCACTCAGCCAGATCATCAAAGCTTCCTCTTCCTCGGTTTTGTCTCACACCCAGACGGCTGATGTACATGTACTAAATGCTCATAACATTTTGTGGCTCTTATTAGTCCTTGGAGAGGACACTAACCTTTCCCATAGATGCCAGTGAGATAAATAAAGACCATAAAACAGAATACATACATATTATGTTGGGATTAAGTATTCAAAATGACTCCCAAATGAATACTGTAGTTATTTCAGTTAGATTCATGGTACATCTGCCATGTGCAAGGTTCTAAGATGTGCATTGGAGACACAGTTCTGGCCTTCAAGAAAATCGTATACTAGTAGGGAACTAATCCTTCACAGAAGTAACATTTGGCTGTAAAACAGAGGCACAAAGTTGTATAAGGCCTGTGATACAGGTCCATAAATACAAAATTTCTCGCCTAGAAAACTCCAGGCTCACATGGTTTATCCAGTAAATTCTACCAAATATTAAAGAAATCTTATATAAAATCCTCCAGAGAAAAGAAAGAGAAGCAATATTTCCTGTTATTTCCATGTATCTAGCATATTGGCACCCCACTCCAGTACTCTTGCCTGGAAAATCCCATGGATGGAGGAGCCTGGTGGGCTGCAGCCCATGGGGTCGCTAAGAGTTGGACATGACTGAGCGACTTCACTTTCCCTTTTCACTTTCATGTATTGGAGAAGGAAATGGCAACCCACTCCAGTGTTCTCGCCTGGAGAATCCCAGGGACGGAGGAGCCTGGTGAGCTGCTGTCTATGGGGTCGCACAGAGTCAGACATGACTAAAGTGACTTAGCAGCAGCAGCATAACTTGAATAGCAAAATCTGATAAGAGTATTATGAAAAGGAAACACAAAGGTCAGCCTGACTCAAGAACTTGCATTTCTGAAATATTCAATTTGGGCATGATGTATTCTGATATATTAGAGTTCCATTTGTTCATATTTTGTTAAGGATTTTGCATATGTATTCATGACAGAGATTTTCCATTTGAGATTGAGAACAAGAAATATTCCCTCTCACCACTTTTAGTTATCTCTGAGAGGTTTAGCCACTGTAATAAGGCAAGAAGAACAAATAAAAGTTGCAAAGTAGAAATAAATAAATAAAACTGTCATTATTTGCTAATGATATTATTTTAATATAGCAAATCTAAAAGGACATACAGAGAAATTAGTAAAATTAAAAAGGGAGTTTAGTGAGGTTGTTAGATATTAGATCAATGAAGTAAAAGGCATTTCATTTTTTATATACAGTAACACATGAAAAATAAAGTTTTTATTTTTAAAAACTTGCCATGTATAACTGAAAGAGTTCTAGGATTAGACATGTTCAAAGATGTGCATAACCTCTATACAAAAAATTTGGGAGACGTTAATGGAAACTGAAGTAAATGGAGAAATATTTCATGTCAGATTGGAAGACTTGATATAATAAAGCTATCAAATCTTCCTAAATATATCTATAGATACATTGTACTCACAATTAAAATCCAATGGTTTATGTGAATATGTGCAGAATTATTTGATTTACATGGAACAGTAAAAGGCTCAAAATAGCCGATATATCCTTAGAATAGAGAACTTATTCTACTTAATATAAAGATTTTTTTAAAGCTGCAACAATTAAAATAGCAATAGCAAGCTAGTGATTAAAAGACAAATGGCCTTCAGAACAGACTAGAGATCTCATAAAACTACACACACACACACACACACACAAGAGCACTCTATTTATGGTGCTGCAATAATTGGATATCTATTTGGAAAAAAAGAAACTTCATACCAACCTCAAACCATATGCAGGATCAATTTCAGGTAAATTGGAGATCTAAACCTAAAAAAAAAAAAAAAAAAATCTAATTCCTGAGGAAAATTTAAAACTTCTGTTCACTAATAAACTCTATTTAGAGAGCTGAAAAAAAAAATCCAGTATCACAAAACAGGTTTACAATACATATAATTAACAAAGGACTTTCATCTTGAAAATACAAAGATTTTTCCTTAAGTCAGTGACAGAAATATAGACAAATCAGCAGAGAAAAAGGCAGGTAAGATATTGAAACAGACATTCCCCCAAAGAGGGTATTTAAATGATTAGTAAATAGATAGAAATTAATATACAGGCACTCAACTTTACTAGTTAATCAGCAAAATGCCACATGTAATACCTCTACTCATCAGAATGGCTGAAATTAAAAAGGCACCCGTTATCAAGTGTTGGTGAGATTGCGTGGCAGCTGGAAGTCTTGTTTATTGCTGATGTTTATGTAAAGTGGTACAGTTACTAAGACCATGGTTGATGTCTTCTAAAGTTAAGGATTCTATATTATCTTTTGACCTAGGAATTCCATTCCAAGTTATTTACCTAACAGATATGTCTATCAGGTGATAATTTTAACTGTGTTCATAACAACTTTATTCNCTGTAGCCCACCAGGCTCTTCTGTCCATGGGATTCTCCAGGCAAGAATACTGGAGTGGATTGCCATTTCCTTCTCCAGGGGATCTTCCTGACCCAGGAATTGAACCAATGTCTCCTGTACTGCAGGTGGATTATCTACTGCTGAGCCACTGAGGAAGCCCATATGTGTATATACATTCTTTTAATTACTTTTTCCATTATGGTTTATCATAGGATATTGAATATAGTTCCCTGTGTTATACAGGGAATATTACATTAATATTATATTAATTTATATTATTGTTAATTTATATTATTAATATTACATTATATTAATATTACCCTGATTAACACAAGTTGTAGTATAGAAATAGCATTTATTAATTGCCTTTTATATGTTCAATGTTGTGCTAGGATATTACATATGCACTATCTCATTTAACTATGGTTACCACCTTGAGACTTAGTTACTTTTAATTTTACAGATGAAGAACCTGAAAATTAGATAAGCTACTTTTTTTTTTTTTTACAAGATCACACAGCTAGTAAGAGGCCAAGAAAGTCTCTCTCTAAAAGTTAATTATTTCATGATAGATTCTTTAAATAAATCTGGCTCACACTCACTGCTAGGAGCAGCTGAGAACCAAAGCCAGTGATCTCCCTTCTTGAACTGTGTCATGATCTGTGTCTCCTTGTTTTACGAATTCAACCATTTTTTGCTTGTTGACCCTTGGTTTCACATTCTTACCCTAATCCCCACCCCGGACACAGTTGGATGAGACATGGTCTTCTAGGTGTGCTCTGTGGTCCTAGCTTTCTGGTTATAGGCACCGAGAGCACTGAGTGTGAGAAGCCCCGTATTCCTCTGGGGCTTTCTGAGGCCTAGACTTAGCAAGACAACCCTGCTTCCCCTCCCTTCCCACCAGGGATGAGAGATGCTGGTATTATGAAAGTATTTCCAAGGTGTTTCACGTTGCCTGTTTTGCAATACTTTGCCAGGTTCTTAAAGAATGCAATATAAAATTTTAAGCCCAGTAGTAAAGCATAAGTTACTACATAATAGAACACTTAAATTATTGAGGGGATAGCATTGTCCTGAGATTTCTCAAAGGAGTATTTGTTGAAGAGCTAAGTCTACTCAGTGCAGCTATTGAAAGCAAGGACACAATCTAAAGTCCATGTTTTATAAGAACTAGAAAAAAAAAATATTTTGCTTTCCCAAAGGGACATGTGCATTTTTTACCTCCTTCTCCAGGCTGGAAACCACTCAGCCAGATCATCAAAGCTTCCTCTTCCTCGGTTTTGTCTCACACCCAGACGGCTGATGTACATGTACTAAATGCTCATAACATTTTGTGGCTCTTATTAGTCCTTGGAGAGGACACTAACCTTTCCCATAGATGCCAGTGAGATAAATAAAGACCATAAAACAGAATACATACATATTATGTTGGGATTAAGTATTCAAAATGACTCCCAAATGAATACTGTAGTTTTTTCAGTTAGATTCATGGTACATCTGCCATATGCAAGGTTCCAAGATGTGCATTGGAGACACAGTTCTGGCCTTCAAGAAAATCGTATACTAGTAGGGAACTAATCCTTCACAGAAGTAACATTTGGCTGTAAAACAGAGGCACAAAGTTGTATAAGGCCTGTGATACAGGTCCATAAATACAAAATTTCTCGCCTAGAAAACTCCAGGCTCACATGGTTTATCCAGTAAATTCTACCAAATATTAAAGAAATCTTATATAAAATCCTCCAGAGAAAAGAAAGAGAAGCAATATTTCCTGTTATTTCCATGTATCTAGCATATTGGCACCCCACTCCAGTACTCTTGCCTGGAAAATCCCATAGATGGAGGAGCCTGGTGGGCTGCAGCCCATGGGGTCGCTAAGAGTTGGACATGACTGAGCGACTTCACTTTCCCTTTTCACTTTCATGTATTGGAGAAGGAAATGGCAACCCACTCCAGTGTTCTCGCCTGGAGAATCCCAGGGACGGAGGAGCCTGGTGAGCTGCTGTCTATGGGGTCGCACAGAGTCAGACATGACTAAAGTGACTTAGCAGCAGCAGCATAACTTGAATAGGAAAATCTGATAAGAGTATTATGAAAAGGAAACACAAAGGTCAGCCTGACTCAAGAACTTGCATTTCTGAAATATTCAATTTGGGCATGATGTATTCTGATATATTAGAGTTCCATTTGTTCATATTTTGTTAAGGATTTTGCATATGTATTCATGACAGAGATTTTCCATTTGAGATTGAGAACAAGAAATATTCCCTCTCACCACTTTTAGTTATCTCTGAGAGGTTTAGCCACTGTAATAAGGCAAGAAGAACAAATAAAAGTTGCAAAGTAGAAATAAATAAATAAAACTGTCATTATTTGCTAATGATATTATTTTAATATAGCAAATCTAAAAGGACATACAGAGAAATTAGTAAAATTAAAAAGGGAGTTTAGTGAGGTTGTTAGATATTAGATCAATGAAGTAAAAGGCATTTCATTTTTTATATACAGTAACACATGAAAAATAAAGTTTTTATTTTTAAAAACTTGCCACGTATAACTGAAAGAGTTCTAGGATTAGACATGTTCAAAGATGTGTATAACCTCTATACAAAAAATTTGGGAGACATTAATGGAAACTGAAGTAAATGGAGAAATATTTCATGTCAGATTGGAAGACTTGATATAATAAAGCTATCAAATCTTCCTAAATATATCTATAGATACATTGTACTCACAATTAAAATCCAATGGTTTATGTGAATATGTGCAGAATTATTTGATTTACATGGAACAGTAAAAGGCTCAAAATAGCCGATATATCCTTAGAATAGAGAACTTATTCTACTTAATATAAAGATTTTTTTAAAGCTGCAACAATTAAAATAGCAATAGCAAGCTAGTGATTAAAAGACAAATGGCCTTCAGAACAGACTAGAGATCTCATAAAACTACACACACACACACACACAAGAGCACTTTATTTATGGTGCTGCAATAATTGGATATCTATTTGGAAAAAAAGAAACTTCATACCAACCTNCTGCAACAATTAAAATAGCAATAGCAAGCTAGTGATTAAAAGACAAATGGCCTTCAGAACAGACTAGAGATCTCATAAAACTACACACACACACACACACACACAAGAGCACTCTATTTATGGTGCTGCAATAATTGGATATCTATTTGGAAAAAAAGAAACTTCATACCAACCTCAAACCATATGCAGGATCAATTTCAGGTAAATTGGAGATCTAAACCTAAAAAAAAAAAAAAAAAAATCTAATTCCTGAGGAAAATTTAAAACTTCTGTTCACTAATAAACTCTATTTAGAGAGCTGAAAAAAAAAATCCAGTATCACAAAACAGGTTTACAATACATATAATTAACAAAGGACTTTCATCTTGAAAATACAAAGATTTTTCCTTAAGTCAGTGACAGAAATATAGACAAATCAGCAGAGAAAAAGGCAGGTAAGATATTGGAACAGACATTCCCCCAAAGAGGGTATTTAAATGATTAGTAAATAGATAAAAATTAATATACAGGCACTCAACTTTACTAGTTAATCAGCAAAATGCCACATGTAATGCCTCTACTCATCAGAATGGCTGAAATTAAAAAGGCACCCGTTATCAAGTGTTGGTGAGATTGCGTGGCAGCTGGAAGTCTTGTTTATTGCTGATGTTTATGTAAAGTGGTACGTTACTAAGACCATGGTTGATGTCTTCTAAAGTTAAGGATTCTATATTATCTTTTGACCTAGGAATTCCATTCCAAGTTATTTACCTAAGAGATATGTCTATCAGGTGATAATTTTAACTGTGTTCATAACAACTTTATTCATAACAAAAAACAACTCAAAGATCCACCAGAAAAAAAAAAAACTGAATACTATATTACAGTGGAAACAAATGAACCATAGTGACACACAGCAAGTATCATGGATTTATTTTGCAAATATATAGGAGACAAGCCACTAGTCATAAAAATACATTCCACATCATTATGAAGATCAAAATTGGTACAATTAAGCTGGAGTGATTAAGAATTAGGTGCTAAAAGTAGAAAATAGGAAAGTGATGACCATAAAATCAAGATGGTTATTCTGTTGGGAGGGAGGGACTTGCCTGTGATTAAGAAAAGGTATTCAAGTGGCTTTGAAAATGGAAGGGGTTTATTTCTTGACCTGAGTTGCATGAATGTTTATAATTCATTAGGCTGTTCATTTATTTTTGCATACTTTTCTGGGTGTGTGTTATATTTCACAGTAAAAAGGAAAAGAATCTATGTCTTTAGGTCGTATCGCTTTCCTGAGTTTCTGATTTTATGTATTTCAATGCCTAAAGGACCTCTCCATTGACATGTGCCACTGGCACTTCAAACTCAATATACCTCAAATTATCAATTCATTCTAGCCCCAGATCTGCTCTGCCTCTTGAGTTCCTCAAGTTGGTGAAAACCACCATCATCCACTTCATCTTCCAAGCCAGAAATCAGGATAGCATCATGAATTCCTGCCTTTTCTTTAATCGTCATATGCAATAATGTTTGGTGGACTTGTGCCTCTTAATATGTTCTAAACTTAACCTTCCTGTTCACTTCTTGACTACTGCCTTTGTGCTCCCTATCAGGATGTCTGACCTGTTTCACTTCAACAGCTTCCTGACTGTCTCACTTTTCTCCTAGCTGGTCATGTCTGTCTTTGTTCTATCTTCCATGCGGTTGTCAGAGAGCTCTCCTATAAAATACTAATCTGATCATGTCCACCCCCTCATTAGACTTGCACTGGCTTATGCCGCCTTACACAAATCATCCTTCACCTTTCTCTGTGGGTTTATGAATGATGCTTTCTTACAGTTCATGCTTCTGAAACAGGATCTTATTTATTAAGCTGCGGTGCAGAATGACAGTGACATCAACTGTCCCCCTTTCTCCTGCCTGTCACCCTTGTCGTGTACCATTTCCCTACCTTACTCAGTTAACTTCACCTTAGTCTTACAGTGCATAGATGCTCTTATAACACTTTGAATATAACTCTGTGGGGTTCAGCAATCATTTCCTCAGCTCTGATCTCCAGGGAATATAACAGAGAAAGTATTCAACATTTTTTGACTGAAAGAATTCAGAGGCAGAAAGTGTTACCTCTCACAAGGAGATTCAAGAGACCTCACTGTCCATCTGTAGTAGACTTTTGAGAGTTGCTAGAATATTCAGAATGGAGAGAATGTCACAAATGCAGCAGCAGAGACAGAAATTTGAGTGGTTCCACAGAAACAGTGGTTGTTGGCTATTTATAAGTGTAGGATTCATGTTGGAAGATTGATTTAAAGAAAATCTGCCATGTCTGCAGTTAGGCTATTCAACATTCAGTTTGATTGGAGCTTGATGAGGCCATTATTTTCCATTGATTATTTTTTATTCAATATATGACAGAATGACTACATGCCTGAACTGGCTGCAAAATCATAAATATTTAAATCCAAGCTATTTGCAATGCATAGAAATAATCAAGTCATGGGAGCTAACTTATATGTTTGGTGACTTGGTTATCGATTTTTCCAGCTCCAATCTAAATTCTATAGCAATTCACAGAAATGGCTTAAGCAGACGGTTTTAATACTGCAGCAAACGGCAATCCTATATACACAAGTCCAAAGAACAAGAGATCTAGAAAAGAATAGTAGATGATCGTCTTATACACATGGGTTCAAAGAACAAGAGATTCAGAAAAGATCTGAGCAATCGTGTGTCTCCATTTCTAAATATCAGGCAATGAAACAGTCTCAGGGGACAAATGATGTATACACATCCCATGGTTGATTAGAGTCAGGCCTGGAATCCAGGTCTCTTGACTCCCAGGCCAAAGTTCTTCTTTGTAAGAATGTCATATACACCTCAACGATTCATATAAGGAAGGAGGGGAAGGAGTTCTGTTGTTTCTGTTTCTTTAAGATTTTTTTTAATGTGAATCATTTTTTAAAGTCTTTATTAAATTTGTTACAATATTCTGTTTTTGTGGCCACAAGGCAGGCATGCAAGGGTCTCAGCCCCTCCATCAGGGATGGAACCTGTACCCTCTGCCCTGGAAGGCAAGGTCTTAGCCCCTGGACCACCAGGGAAGTCCCCCTGCTGCTTTTTTATTTATCTGGTACAGATATGAAGACTGTTTAACCAAGGGAGTAGTGATAACAGTGACAGTAAGACTTTCATCTCTTGTAGATCACCTGTGTCTCAGGCTGTCACACAGCTGGTGTGATCTCTCTGGTCTCTATCAGTAGCTTTTCAGAAAAGCCTTATGCCTCTTGGGGCACTCCAGGTGAGAGACCTTTGGACATAGATGTGAACAAGGCTGATTATCACTGCTTCAGGCTCAGTGGTCCTTGTTACTGACTATAAAATTTCTGCCTATTTACTTTGACGGAGGGTAAGAACCTAGAGAATTAAAATGGGAAAATCCTGTCATTCATTCATTTATTGTTTAATGTAACAACACTTATGAAATGCCTACTATTTTAAAGATTCTGAGCTAGACTTTGAAGTCCCGTGAAGAGAGGCAGAATGCTAAAGAAACACGTGCTTCAGACAAAGCAAACTGTTCCCTGGTCCTGCAACCTTGGACAACCTACTGACTCTCTAATTCAGCGCTATCTTCTGTGCCATGGGGATTGTAACACTGTTATGAAGTTATTGTGTAGAACACTGGTTCCCTGCCCCACATCCCAGGGGTGATTTTGCTCCCCAGTGGACATCTGGGTATATTTGGAGACACTTTTTAGGTGTTACAAGTAGGAGGCAGGTGCTCCACAGTGTATAATATTGCTCCAAATAACAATGAATTGTCTATCAAAATGTCAGTTGTACTGAGGTCTAGAAACCCTGCTGTCAAATACCTGCCCTGATGCCTATGTAACAGAAATGGTGTGTCCCCCACAGCCATGACTCGCAGGGGACTTCCACTGATCNGGAGTGGGTTGACACACACTCCTCCAGGGGGTCTTCCCAACCGACCCTGGGACTGAACCTGCCTCTCTTATGTCACCTGCATTGGTAGTCATATTCTTTACCCCTGGCACCACCTGGGAAGCCCGATACACATAAATATGTAAATATAAAACATACTCTTACACACGAGACAGTGTGTTTAATGTTATGTAGTATGCATGATGCTATGCTTAAGGAGATGTGTATTGATACTATATATAAACCAGATATCATTTGGAGAATTAAATAAATTTCATTTCCTGGATGTGAATTAATCCAGAACCATGTCAGGCAATCTCTAGTCTTGCCTCTGTCTTTCTGTTCCTTTCTTGTACCATCTCCACGCAGAGCTCACTCCTCACCATCTTCTTGAAGGAGTCCAATCTTACCAAACAATGTGTGGTTTTCAAATGTTTCAGGACAGGCTGGCTGAGCCATGAGGAAGAGACTACCTTCTGCCCCCCTAAGGCATTCCATCCCCCTGTGGCAAGCTTCTCTCAGAGCCCACCTACTTGCCATTTGACTCCACCCTCAAAGCCCCCAAAGAAGGGCTTTGCTGTCACTTGCAGAACCCTACAGTTTGTCTCCCTGCTTCTGACTACTATTTGCCAAGAAATATATGTGTGCATGTATGCTTACTCATGTATGACTCCTGTTTTTGACCTCAGGCTCCTCAGGCAAGAATACTGGAGTGGGTTGCCATTTACTTCTCCAGGGGATCTTCCCAACCCAGGGACTGAACCCACATCACCCGCATGGTAGGCAGAAGACTCTTTACCACTAAGCCGCCAGGGAAGCCCACCAGGAGATGCCTCCCTGGAATTCTAAGAGACAGCACATCACAGCCCACTGTAAATTTATGCTGGACTATCTGGATAGTCACATCCTTAAAAACAAGCCAGAAGCATGACTCCACTGGCCCTGTTTACTTCAGGTTAAAGATCATATCACATTCAGAAGGAGAACTAGACGTAATTGAAAGGGTTAATGAGAAAAGTTAGACGTAAGTGAGCTTCTAGTACATCTCACTCCTTCCAAATAAACACAGATCACAGCATGGTGTAGAAATTACAGCTCTGTAGCAGTTCTAAGAGAAAGATGAAAAATGGAACTGTCACAGAGCAAATGACAGGATAGTCCTGTGAGTTCAACAGAGTCTATGTCATAAGAATCGGTACCTTATTCACCTGTGAGTGGTGACTTCATTTCATCAAAACATCATCTATTCACATTGTCAGTAATTGTCAATTTGAATTGCTTTTATTATGATAAGTGGAATATTTCCTGCCATATCAGTGAACAAGGATGACTTTAGCCATTAGGATTGCAGCCACTTCCTATGGTGAGTCCCAAGGGAGTTTAGGATGTGAAAAAAAACACAGGATACTAGCCCCAGATAGCTGAGATACATATGAAAGGAATGATTTCAGTAAACCCAACCTCTCGCATTTTCCTATAAATAGAAAAGTGCTAAATACCTTAACTTGAGATATCTGCTTTTCTTTAACAGAGGAGCCTGGTAGGCTGCAGTCCATGGGGTCACGAAGAGTCGGACATGACTGAGCGACTTCCCTTCCCTTTGGATGTTTATACTACCTGCCCTTTGTTGCAAAAGGCTCCTGCCTTGCTTCCTCAGTACAGTTCTCTTACGGCTACTTGAGATGGTATCTCCTGGGCTTGAAGTCCTAAAAATTCCCACCTAATAAAACATAACTCTCTTTTAGATTCTGACTTTATTTTTTTAAGTCAACAGTAGCTTTGTTAGTAGTCTGTAGTTTGTAAATGTGGTTTGGCTCTAGAGCCATATAAGAATTATAAGCATAAGGAACATAAATACATTTCACATTTGTTCATGTATAAGTCAACATTTGGTGGGGCCGATGGTGTCCTATGGGCACTTTTTTCAGGTTTACAGTATACCAGCTTAACAGTTTAGAAAATGAAAAAGCAAAAACACAAAAAGGAGTATCCACTATGATCTCAGTTATTCACTCATTCATTGACTCATTAAATACATATTTATTGGATACTGATTACATGTTGCCAAGAATCATTTGAAACACTGGATATAGCAATACCTGTTAGGCAAAGTCATGATTCTCCTCCATCTTGCTTTCAAACAAAAGGAAATTTTTTTAATGTTTTTAAAGGTAATTTTAGAATTTGACACATGCATAGAAGGAAAAAAACCAGGGTGATCTGGTAACAAGTAGCTGAAGAGGCTGCTTTGGTTCAAAGGAGAGGTCAGTCTGTGGACGTAACATTAGCCTTGAGACCAGGGAAGGGACAGCCTTCTGCAAAAACCAGAAGATTAACTTTCCAGGAAGAGGAAATAGGAAATGTAAAGGCCCTGGGTGAAATGCCTAGAAAAGAATCCATGCAAAGAGTGGGGGGGGTGGTATAAGTAGGCAGATCAGACCACACTGGATCTTTTTAATGATTTGAAAGGGATCCGGATTTTATTCTAGGTACTTCTGGAAACCTCTGGGGGGTTCTTTAGATGGTAATAACAAGATTTAGTATAAACTGTGAAAAGTAAAATGAAGTCTATGAAATAAATAAGAGTGAAAAGCAGATGAGCTGGAGGGCTACTGGAGTAAACAAAGTAAGAAATGGCAATGACTGGGTGAGGAGGTGGCAGTGGAAACCTAAAGAAGTGGATGAATTTGAGATACAGGTAGAGATACACAGGTCTTGGTGATGGAATGGATGTTAAAAGGTGAAGGAGAGGAAGATTCAGAGGTGGTTTGACGATTTAGGAATTGAGGCATTAGTGTTTTTCCTTTTATTTTAAAATAAAACAGCATGGATATAGCAATAATTCTGAATGGAAATAAAACATTAAGACTCAGTATGTTTGGATGGTGGAAATAAAGTTTCCTTTTTGTGTGGATATAAATTTCTAAGTGAAAATATATAACTAGTACCTTTTGTTTAAATTTCCTGGTGATAAATATCTTTTTTTTTTTTTTTTTTTTTGGCACAGAGTCGAGCCTCCAAGTCATCTGAGGAAGGCAGAAGTCTGTTAGAAGTCTGAATAGGAGAGTTCTAGAATAGAAGAAGCCAAGGATTAAAGCAAGAAGTAAGGATGGGGACCTGGGTCAATGGATATTATAGAAAGTAAGGCCACAGCAAGTCAGAAAGGGAGCTTGGACTTGCTAACTGGGCTGTCCTAGTCTACCTGTGCATCATGACTGCTTTTAAAGAGCTGGTAATACCCATCTGTTCATGCCAAACAATAATAATGCTCAGTATTAGTATTATTATCTCTCAATGGATGTGAGTTTCCACCACTAAAATGCACAACTGGTACCAATCTACTCCCCTCTTTAGCACTCAAAGCACAAGAAAGAACACAAAGGACAGGGTGGCAAGGAGGTCATATCCAAATTGTGTATTTTATCCTCATTATTATTCATGGTCATTAAAATTGCCAACTTGAAATGACAGTATAGACGGCAGAACTGAGAAACAAAGTGCTCTGTCCATGAGATTTTCCCCAACCTAAAAAAAGAGAGAGAGAAAAACAAACTGCATTTCTAAGATTACACAACTGTCTGCTGACTGAGTCCTATTTTCTTTCCATCACAGTGTGTTAACACAACGGTTCGGTACTTCCCAATACTTTTCATACCATGCCACACATAGAGACTGATAGTTTTACAGGATAGTGGGGCAAATGGGCAGGGATGCTCCTGGCCTGCTATTTCCTCAGAGTGCCATCTGCCCCAAGGCTTACAGCTAGACCCAACTTGAAGAAAACTGTACATTTGTGTACAGGAGACTTACATCAGTGATTCCCCAACTTTCCAAAACTTTGGAAAACTTTTAAGACACAGATTCCCAAGGCCTTATCCAAGACATATTGGTAAAATTGCATATGTGAAACAAATTGCCAGTCCAGGTTCGATGCACAATACAGGATGCTCAGGGCTGGTGCACTGGGATGACCCAGAGGGATGGTATGGGGAAGGAGGTGGGAGGGGGGATCACGATGGGGAACACGTGTACACCCATGTTGATATATGGCAAAACCAATACAATATTGTAAAGTAATTAGCCTCCAATTAAAATAGATAAATTTATATTAAAAATTAAATTTAAAAAATCATATTGGTAAAATAAAATTGCTTATGATTTCAAGTAACATAAGATACCCACTCAAATTGTGTTAAGCAATTAATAGGAAGTTTAAGCTTTGGTCAGTTTTAACACTAATTCAGTGTCTCATCCACAAAACCATACTGAGCAGATCATCTTTGTCTTCCTGTTGCTTCTCCTTTCAAAAATGGTTGCATCTCTTCTAGGCAATAAAATAGTCTCTGTTATACAATCTTCAGCAATGTAAAGAGGCAGAAGAGGCCATGTTTTCTTATATCTCTCTAATTTAGAACCTTCCTCTGAAGTCTTAAAGCTAACTTAGTCTCAACTAATTAGCCTCACGTACTTAGCATTCTGAAGGAGATCAACCCTGGGATTTCTTTGGAAGGAATGATGCTAAAGCTGAAACTCCAGTACTTTGGCCACGTCATGCGAAGAGTTGACTTATTGGAAAAGACTCTGATGCTGGGAGGGATTGGGGGCAGGAGGAGAAGGGGACGACCGAGGATGAGATGGCTGGATGGCATCATGGACTCGATGGACGTGAGTCTGAGTGAACTCCAAGAGATGGTGATGAACAAGGAGGCCTGGCGTGCTGCGATTCATGGGGTCGCAAAGAGTCGGACACGACTGAGTGACTGAACTGAACGGAACTGAACATGTATCATCCTTTGTTTTGTAGCTAAGTCCTATCTGACTCTTTGTGACCCCATGGACTGCAACATGCCAAGCTTCCCTGTCCCTCACTGTCTTTCAGAGTTTGCTCAGACTCATTTCCATTGAGTTGGTGATGCCATCCAACCATCTCATTCTCTGTGGCCCCCTTCTCTTCCTGCCCTCAATCTTTCCCAACATAATTAGCTTCATATAATTGATAACAATGGAATTACATTCATACTCTTAAGCAAATCAGTAGCAAGGGAGATGGTTCATCCTGATTGGTTTATGTCACTCATGATTAAAACTCGAGAGCTAGAAATTCAGTTACTAATCTGAGTCAGGAAATACCCAAATAAAACTAGATTTTGCCCATTAGGAAGAAGTGTAGGTAAGCAACAATTATCGAATGCTACATAAACAAAACCAAAATCTTTGAAAAACCCTAACATCTACATTTTTTAAAAAAAATTAAAATCATTATGATGATGGGCCAGGTTTGGGAACCACAGTTCTCAACTCAGGGTGCTAGCCCACTTGTAGCCTTTGTGTAAATTAGCAGAGAATGCCTCCTCTAGCTTGTGGCTTACAGCTGTGAGCACAGGGCAGTTTTGTTGGAGTGGAAACAAAGTAGGCCCTCCCTGCTCCCCTTCACATCAGAGAGCAGGGCAGGGGCTAAATTTTAATCCCTCAGTTCCTCTCCCCTCACTGAGCTCAGTGGTGTGCTGATCAATGTTTATCAATGTTTATCCCTGATCTGTAGAGGCTGCCAGTTCCCATAGTGTACATGTGCCCATCAAGGCTGAGTTTAAGCTACTGTCGTAATGTCACTGGATGTGGAGCTGGGAAGTCATGTTCATAGTCAGTGCTGAGAAGTATCAGTCAGCACCAGCACACCTTGGACATGGACTCACCATGTAAAGCACACAAGTTGCACAGGCAAGCATAGTACCTGCCTATAACCACGCTTTGCTCCACATGGGGAGAACCTACCAAAATAAAGCTATATAAAACTGATCAGTTTTTTTTTTTATATATATAAAGATAATGAGTTCCCAGTTCTAAACACAACCCCTGGTAACTGCATTTTAAAAAGCATTGTTTCATAACCTCCACCCTACCTTAAATGATACTCTATTTGGAAATTAATAATGCAGAGAAACTTCATATACTTTAAGTAACACAATGATCAAGAGTATAATTTATTACTCATTAGTGGGAAAGACAACTTGATATTTAAAAAAGTAGAACTCATAAAAGGCTAAGTAAAAAATGAATCACTTTTATAAATAATGTCAAAGGAAATTATTATATCTTTGAATTTGGGGGAAAGCACAAATTTTATTGAAGAAAAATTCCTATCTCTGATGCTACCTAATAATATAGAGGAAGCTTAAACAATCTATTATGTGGTCATATAATTTTTCCTTTGCCTCAAATGCTTGCTTTAAGTCTTGCTTTATATAAATGTGGATATGCTTCTCCTTTTCATATTGACATGGATACCAAAATGAAGGAAGCTGGTATAACTTATGGTGAAAGTGTCATATTTTGTGTCATGCTACCTTGGAGGAAGTCTGTTCTACCACCTGCCAATGGTATAATTCTGGTCTAGTCACCTAACCTCTCCTAACTCCGATATCCTCATGGATAACATCAAGGAAATAACAGCACTTACATCACAGGGCTTAGAAGCAGTGTAGATGGAATAATTCAAGCCTGTGCTCGGTACCATGGCCAGCATAGAGTACACACTCCATAGATATTGGCCACAGGGCACTCAGTCACTTGGGCAGAGCTGGTGTCCAAAAGCCTGTAGAAGTCTATCCAAGCATCCAATCAACCAAGCATCATGGTAGCAACACTAAACACCTCTCAGAATTTATTCTCATCCTTGGTGAAGGAAACTAAGAGGTGACAGTGACTAAGCAAATAGTCTATAGCCGGCTCAGAACAAAGTAGTCTAACTCAAGTGTTCTTATTGTATTTCACAAGCATGACTGTGACTGTGTATTTATATTTTGACCCCTCCCTACTCACTCTTTCTAGTTCTCAGAGGGTTTTTGTCTCCTCTACCTCCATTTCTTACTGTGTATTTGTCGCCCATTAGGACTTAAAGAGAGAAGAAACCACTGGCCTAAATAGCAAAAAAGATGGATTTCTATGTATGTTTATAAAATATGGTGCCTTGTTAGTAGGAACATTTTTCATTTATTTGATCTTTTCTTGCAGAGATTAGATAGACCAGCTAGGCAAGAAGTGGAAGATGAACTTGGACAGGAGAGGATGAGAACCTTTGGTTCAACAGTGGGAGGAAGAAGAATGTTCCATCAGGAGGACCAGGGAGCTGACAGCAAGCACCCTCAGGGCTGTGCTTCAGCAATGAAGGACCAGTTCTCCTGCCCACTCCTATCACCTGTACATCATCTGTGGACAACACCCATTTAATGATCTGGCCCCTAGACTAAGCTTCCAGAAGGAAGGTGGATGGACAGCTTCTGTGGCAAGGACCCCCTTCATAGAGGCACTGGCTAGGATCAGTGGAAGTCCCCTGCGAGTCATGGCTGTGGGGGACACACCATTTCTGTTACATAGGCATCAGGGCAGGTATTTGACAGCAGGGTTTCTAGACCTCAGTACAACTGACATTTTGATAGACAATTCATTGTTATTTGGAGCAATATTATACACTGTGGAGCACCTGCCTCCTACTTGTAACACCTAAAAAGTGTCTCCAAATATACCCAGATGTCCACTGGGGAGCAAAATCACCCCTGGGATGTGGGGCAGGGAACCAGTGTTCTACACAATAACTTCATAACAGTGTTACAATCCCCATGGCACAGAAGATAGCGCTGAATTAGAGAGTCAGTAGGTTGTCCAAGGTTGCAGGACCAGGGAACAGTTTGCTTTGTCTGAAGCACGTGTTTCTTTAGCATTCTGCCTCTCTTCACGGGACTTCAAAGTCTAGCTCAGAATCTTTAAAATAGTAGGCATTTCATAAGTGTTGTTACATTAAACAATAAATGAATGAATGACAGGATTTTCCCATTTTAATTCTCTAGGTTCTTACCCTCCGTCAAAGTAAATAGGCAGAAATTTTATAGTCAGTAACAAGGACCACTGAGCCTGAAGCAGTGATAATCAGCCTTGTTCACATCTATGTCCAAAGGTCTCTCACCTGGAGTGCCCCAAGAGGCATAAGGCTTTTCTGAAAAGCTACTGATAGAGACCAGAGAGATCACACCAGCTGTGTGACAGCCTGAGACACAGGTGATCTACAAGAGATGAAAGTCTTACTGTCACTGTTATCACTACTCCCTTGGTTAAACAGTCTTCATATCTGTACCAGATAAATAAAAAAGCAGCAGGGGGACTTCCCTGGTGGTCCAGGGGCTAAGACCTTGCCTTCCAGGGCAGAGGGTACAGGTTCCATCCCTGATGGAGGGGCTGAGACCCTTGCATGCCTGCCTTGTGGCCACAAAAACAGAATATTGTAACAAATTTAATAAAGACTTTAAAAAATGATTCACATTAAAAAAAATCTTAAAGAAACAGAAACAACAGAACTCCTTCCCCTCCTTCCTTATATGAATCGTTGAGGTGTATATGACATTCTTACAAAGAAGAACTTTGGCCTGGGAGTCAAGAGACCTGGATTCCAGGCCTGACTCTAATCAACCATGGGATGTGTATACATCATTTGTCCCCTGAGACTGTTTCATTGCCTGATATTTAGAAATGGAGACACACGATTGCTCAGATCTTTTCTGAATCTCTTGTTCTTTGAACCCATGTGTATAAGACGATCATCTACTATTCTTTTCTAGATCTCTTGTTCTTTGGACTTGTGTATATAGGATTGCCGTTTGCTGCAGTATTAAAACCGTCTGCTTAAGCCATTTCTGTGAATTGCTATAGAATTTAGATTGGAGCTGGAAAAATCGATAACCAAGTCACCAAACATATAAGTTAGCTCCCATGACTTGATTATTTCTATGCATTGCAAATAGCTTGGATTTAAATATTTATGATTTTGCAGCCAGTTCAGGCATGTAGTCATTCTGTCATATATTGAATAAAAAATAATCAATGGAAAATAATGGCCTCATCAAGCTCCAATCAAACTGAATGTTGAATAGCCTAACTGCAGACATGGCAGATTTTCTTTAAATCAATCTTCCAACATGAATCCTACACTTATAAATAGCCAACAACCACTGTTTCTGTGGAACCACTCAAATTTCTGTCTCTGCTGCTGCATTTGTGACATTCTCTCCATTCTGAATATTCTAGCAACTCTCAAAAGTCTACTACAGATGGACAGTGAGGTCTCTTGAATCTCCTTGTGAGAGGTAACACTTTCTGCCTCTGAATTCTTTCAGTCAAAAAATGTTGAATACTTTCTCTGTTATATTCCCTGGAGATCAGAGCTGAGGAACTGATTGCTGAACCCCACAGAGTTATATTCAAAGTGTTATAAGAGCATCTATGCACTGTAAGACTAAGGTGAAGTTAACTGAGTAAGGTAGGGAAATGGTACACGACAAGGGTGACAGGCAGGAGAAAGGGGGACAGTTGATGTCACTGTCATTCTGCACTGCAGCTTAATAAATAAGATCCTGTTTCAGAAGCATGAACTGTAAGAAAGCATCATTCATAAACCCACAGAGAAAGGTGAAGGATGATTTGTGTAAGGCGGCATAAGCCAGTGCAAGTCTAATGAGGGGGTGGACATGATCAGATTAGTATTTTATAGGAGAGCTCTCTGACAACCGCATGGAAGATAGAACAAAGACAGACATGACCAGCTAGGAGAAAAGTGAGACAGTCAGGAAGCTGTTGAAGTGAAACAGGTCAGACATCCTGATAGGGAGCACAAAGGCAGTAGTCAAGAAGTGAACAGGAAGGTTAAGTTTAGAACATATTAAGAGGCACAAGTCCACCAAACATTATTGCATATGACGATTAAAGAAAAGGCAGGAATTCATGATGCTATCCTGATTTCTGGCTTGGAAGATGAAGTGGATGATGGTGGTTTTCACCAACTTGAGGAACTCAAGAGGCAGAGCAGATCTGGGGCTAGAATGAATTGATAATTTGAGGTATATTGAGTTTGAAGTGCCAGTGGCACATGTCAATGGAGAGGTCCTTTAGGCATTGAAATACATAAAATCAGAAACTCAGGAAAGCAATACGACCTAAAGACATAGATTCTTTTCCTTTTTACTGTGAAATATAACACACACCCAGAAAAGTATGCAAAAATAAATGAACAGCCTAATGAATTATAAACATTCATGCAACTCAGGTCAAGAAATAAACCCCTTCCATTTTCAAAGCCACTTGAATACCTTTTCTTAATCACAGGCAAGTCCCTCCCTCCCAACAGAATAACCATCTTGATTTTATGGTCATCACTTTCCTATTTTCTACTTTTAGCACCTAATTCTTAATCACTCCAGCTTAATTGTACCAATTTTGATCTTCATAATGATGTGGAATGTATTTTTATGACTAGTGGCTTGTCTCCTATATATTTGCAAAATAAATCCATGATACTTGCTGTGTGTCACTGTGGTTCATTTGTTTCCACTGTAATATAGTATTCAGTTTTATTTTTTTCTGGTGGATCTTTGAGTTGTTTTTTCTGTTATGAATAAAGTTGTTATGAACACAGTTAAAATTATCACCTGATAGACATATCTGTTAGGTAAATAACTTGGAANATCTTTAACCTGAAGTAAACAGGGCCAGTGGAGTCATGCTTCTGGCTTGTTTTTAAGGATGTGACTATCCAGATAGTCCAGCATAAATTTACAGTGGGCTGTGATGTGCTGTCTCTTAGAATTCCAGGGAGGCATCTCCTGGTGGGCTTCCCTGGCGGCTTAGTGGTAAAGAGTCTTCTGCCTACCATGCGGGTGATGTGGGTTCAGTCCCTGGGTTGGGAAGATCCCCTGGAGAAGTAAATGGCAACCCACTCCAGTATTCTTGCCTGAGGAGCCTGGGGTCAAAAACAGGAGTCATACATGAGTAAGCATACATGCACACATATATTTCTTGGCAAATAGTAGTCAGAAGCAGGGAGACAAACTGTAGGGTTCTGCAAGTGACAGCAAAGCCCTTCTTTGGGGGCTTTGAGGGTGGAGTCAAATGGCAAGTAGGTGGGCTCTGAGAGAAGCTTGCCACAGGGGGATGGAATGCCTTAGGGGGGCAGAAGGTAGTCTCTTCCTCATGGCTCAGCCAGCCTGTCCTGAAACATTTGAAAACCACACATTGTTTGGTAAGATTGGACTCCTTCAAGAAGATGGTGAGGAGTGAGCTCTGCATGGAGATGGTACAAGAAAGGAACAGAAAGACAGAGGCAAGACTAGAGATTGCCTGACATGGTTCTGGATTAATTCACATCCAGGAAATGAAATTTATTTAATTCTCCAAATGATATCTGGTTTATATATAGTATCAATACACATCTCCTTAAGCATAGCATCATGCATACTACATAACATTAAACACACTGTCTCGTGTGTAAGAGTATGTTTTATATTTACATATTTATGTGTATCGGGCTTCCCAGTTGGTGCCAGGGGTAAAGAATATGACTACCAATGCAGGTGACATAAGAGAGGCAGGTTCAGTCCCAGGGTCGGTTGGGAAGACCCCCTGGAGGAGTGTGTGTCAACCCACTCCAGTATCCTTGCCTGGAGAATCCCATGCACAGAGGAGCTTGGTTAGATACAGTCTAAAGGGTGACTTACCTTGTGTGCATTTATGTATATATTTATCATATTTTAAATTTACATTCAAAAAATGAAGATCATGGCATCTGGTCCTTGTTTCATGGCAAATAGATGAGGGAACAATGGAAACAGTGAGAGACTTTATTTTCTTGGGCTCCAAAATCACTGCAAATGGTGACTGCAGCCATGAAATTTAAAGATGCTTGCTCCTTGGAAGAAAAGCTATGATCAACCTAGACAGCATATGGAAAAGCAGAGACCTTACTTTGCTGACTCCAGGGTTCTTGCCTGGAGAATCCCAGGGACAGCGGAGCCTAGTGGACTACCGTCTATGGGGTCGCACAGAGTCGGACACGACTGAAGCAACTTAGCAGCAGTAGCAGCTGTCAAAGCTATAGTTTTTGTTGTGTTTGGATGTGAGAATTGGAGCATAAAGAAAGCTGAGCACTGAAGAATTAATGTTTTTGAACTGCGGTGTTGGAGAAGACTCTTAAGAGACTCTTGGACTGCAAGGAGATCCAACTCGTCTAACCTGAAAGAAATCAGTCCTGAATATTCATTGGAAGGACTGATGCTGAAGCTGAAACTCCAATCCTTTGACCACTTGATGCGAAGAACTGACTCTATAGAAAAGACCCTGATGCTGGGAAAGATTCAAGGCAGGAGAAGGGGATGACAGAGGATACGATGGTTGGATGGCATCAGTGGCTTGATGGACATGAGTATGGGCAAGCTCCCAGAGTTGATGTTGGACAGGGAGGCCTGGCATGCTGCATTCCATGGGGTTTCAAAGAGTTGGATATGACTGAGGGACTGAACTGAACTGAACTGAAATTTACATACTTATAAACTTTCATATTTATATATTATACATTTGTATATAAAAGTTGATATTTAGAATACATTTACAAAATTTTATTGGATTATAGTTGATGTACAACATTGTGTTAGGTTTGGGTGTATAGCAAAGTGAATCAGTTATACATATATCCACTGTTCTTTTAGATGCCTTTCCCATATAGGCCATTACAGAGTACTTAGAAAATTTCCTTGTGCTATATAGTAGGTCTGTATTAGTTATCTATTTTATATATTGTATATATAGTATGCATATGTTGTATAATGTATATATGTTGATCTCAGTCTCCCAATGTAGTTGTCCCCCCTTACCCTTAAGAACCCTTACAAGTAAGTTCATTTGTACCCTTTTTTTTTAGATTCCACATATAACTGATATTATATTTGTCTTTTTCTGTCTGACTGACTTCACTCCATATGACAATCTCTAGGTCTATCCATGTTGCTGCAAATGGCATTTATTTTGTTCTTCTTTATGGGTGAGTAATAGTCCATTGTAAATATGTACCACATCTTTATCCATTCGCCTGCTGATGCACATTTAGGTGGCTTCCCTGTCCTAGCTCTTGTAAACAGTGCTGCCGTGAACACTACATGTATCGTTTCAAATTATGTTTTTCTCTCGGTATATGCCTATGAGTGGGATTGCTGTGTCATTGTAAGGAAGCTCCATACTGTTCTCCATAGTCGCTGTACCAATTTACATTCCCATCAACAGTGCAGGAAGGTTCTTTTTCTCCATACCCTTTCTAGCAAATTAAAATAAATTTTAAAAGCACAACGGATTAAAAAATTTAAAATGTGAAGAACTGTCTCAGAGATGACAAAATCCATTATCTTATAGTTGCATATTTATAAACGTGTGACTGTATGAATACATGGCTAGGGCCGCCACTCCCTTTGGGCTTTGAAAGAGGCCAGTGTGAGGGAGGAGCCCTGAAACTTCATTAGTTTCACAGTGTATTAGTTATCTATTGCTCTGTAACTGATCATCCCTCCACTGCCACATTTAGCTGCCTAAAACAACAGAGAGCTGTTATTTCACAGTTTCTGAGAATCTGTAGCACTACGTTGCAAAGCCTTTTTGAATCCTGGACCATGAGATTCCAAAACCTGTATTCTTAAACTGCTGCAGCTCCCAACACTTTCAGCTCACTCATACCTCCCAGCTTTGTGCAAACTTGCTTTCTCTGCCTGGAAAAATCCTGTCCTTTCTCCTCTTTCTACCTGGCAAACTTACCAGCACTCAGCCTAATTCCTGACTCCTCTGTGGATCCTTATTAATTTCCCTGGAATGACTGATTTCCTTCCTCTAAACTCCTATAAAACCCTGCCTTTCTCCCATTTAGCAAAGTTCTCAAAGGCTTTCAGTTGTTTAGCTGTCTGAAATACTGGGTATAAGTTGCTTGAATCCAAGCACCAGTTTTTTTTTTTTCTGTTCTCAAATTCACAGTAGTTGGCAAAGCCCTGACATGAGGTCAACCCCAGTAAATGTCTGTTTTGTGCACAAATGGATTATCGTGGACTTGGAGAGACAGGGCTCATTTCTAAGGCCATATACCTATGCCATTTCTGGGTGATCAGCATTTAGTTAATGATCACAGCAAATCACTGAGGCCACAGGGACGCCGATGAAATCTGCTTCATCTGGAGAAAGGCACTGGGCCAGGTTAACCCCCAGTAAACCAGTCACGACATGCTCCCTACTTTACATGGGTAGCAACCACATTTGGTAGATGGATCCTGTTCTCAGAACCTCTTTATATAAAACCTGTAATATATGAAAACTTTGTCAATCTTGGTGCAGGGCTTTCCGCTGCACCATGGACTCACTGGACTTGCTCACATCAGGCACTGGGGTCTCAGGTGGCAGAATCAACCATCCGTGTGTTAGGAGAATCCAGCTGGCTCTTATTCCCTAAGAGTACTCGTCTTTTCCAGATGCATATGCTTTACTTTAATAGTTTTCTTTCTTTCTGTAAAATGAAATCCTATATGCAGGACTATGTGACCCTGGAGCATAGTAAGAACACAAAAGGAAAACTCCAAACATTTATCCTCAGGTACCCTTCACCTTGGGCAGAAGGATCTGCTTGCTTCTCCTGAATCCACTCCATTTCCTGCACACCTGTTCTTTCTCATACATTTCTCTTGCTCCTCACTGCTTGGGAGAATTCTAAAACATTTCCGCATAGGAAATTCTCTGCATAATCACATGGAAGATTAACTCAGATTCAACCACTTGCTTGGCGCCCTCTCTGAGCATCACTGCTTTTTTCCTTCTTGGAATTCTAATGGTATTTGCTGTTCGGTGCTTAGTCTAAGCCTCCCTTCTCACACTTTTACGTGTATGCACATCCCCTGGGGGATTCAGTGGAAGTCGGGTTCTGATTCAGCAATCCGAATGGGGCCTGAGAGTCTGCATTTCTAACAAGCTTCCTTGCTGCTGGTTCCTGAATCACACTTTGAATAACAAGGGTTGAGACTACTTGGTTTTTTAAAATATTTGTTTGTTTATTTTTATTATTGGAGTGTAATGGCTTTGCAGTATTGTGTTAGTTTCTGCTATACAGCAAAGTGAATCAGCTATATGTATACATATGATCCCCTCTCTCTTAGACCTCTCTCGCATCCTGTATCCCACCCTCGAGGCCATCACAAAGCACTGAGCTGAGCTCTCTGTGACCAATAGCACCCTCCCACTTAGTTTTGAGTGTTTTCCTCCCTCTCATCCTTCTTCCCTTCCTCCTCTTCATTCCATTTTCTGTAACTATTTATCAGGCATCTTCCAGATTTTATATTTAGTGCACAAGCTGTCATTTTAGAGGTAAAACTCATAATAGCTTTATTTATATTTTTATTTTACTTACTTATATATTTCAACTTTTACTTATAATTAGATTGAAAGGTATTTTTTTCTTTAAGCTTGAACCAATTGTACCCACCAGAAGGCCCACAATTGCCTGTAATAGCAAGGTGGTATTTTTAGAGAAGAGCTCCCATGCTGAAATCAACAAATCTAGGCTTTACACCCAGTTCTTGCTTCAGTGACTACACATGAGATTTAAGCCTGTTCCTTAGTCTCTGAACCTCAGTGTGATCACCTGAGGAGCTGGAATAATAATCCTTGCGTCCAGTGAGATGCTGGAATGAGGGAATGGTTGGAGACATTGCTTGTTTGCAGGGTGTCTGGCGCTGCGTTTTGCTCCCCTGACCCTGCTGCTAAGTCACTTCAGTCATGTCCGACTCTGTGCGACTCCATAGATGGCAGCCCACTAGGCTCCTCTGTCCCTGGGATTCTCCAGGCAAGAACACTGGAATGGGTTGCCATTTCCTTCTCCACCCTGACCCTGAGGCATGTTCATTTCCTTTCTGCCTGCTTGGGATTGACTGGCTTTGGACATTTAGGGCTTTAAGTTCTGGGTAGGTTGGTCAGAGCATCAGAGAAGCGGTGCCTTGTGGAGGCTTGGTTTCCTTCTGCCCTGGTTCTGATTTTGAATCTTTGGTTGAAAGATTTCATAGTTTGCTAGCAAATGCTTACTTTACTGTTGTTTTTAAATTTTATTTGAGGCAATGCTTTGAATTATCATTTGAAGTTCTGAGGGAAGAGGGTCGATGCTGTAATTAAGGTTTAAGAGAAACTGTGCCTCATGTATCATAAAAAAGTAAAAGCCAGTATATTTTTATTGCTTGTTAATTTGCCACTCAAATATGATGCAATTTCAACTTCTTAAAAAATAATTCTGTTACTTGGTTTTGTTTTTCATTTAAAAAGAATGAAATAACCTTCTGGAAAATTTTAAAGCTCAGAGAGCTGTAGTAGGACATGGGATTGGACCTTGGTCTGCTATAGAAAAGCAGAACTGAGTTTTAGTCCTGTTTTTTTAAAAGCTTGCTGTGAGATCTTTATAAAAATCACTTTTAATCTAGGCTCTGTTTCCTTACTATAAAATGAATGGGTCAGACTAAATGATCTGTAAGATCCTTTTCTGCTCCTAAAAAAATGGCAAATTCTTATTCTTTTTCATTTAGTTACAAATAATGCGGAAATGAAAACTTAAGTAAAACAATTTCACTTTAAGTTTTACAAATGAGTAGTATAAATGAGATTATAGAAAGAAATGTTTAAAATGCTTGAGAGAACACTTGCAAGTAATTTGAAATCCTTGAAGAGTATGGATTTAGATATAAAAAAATTGATTGGCTAATTGCAAACCTTTCTTAACTACTCATTAATGCGACCTATGGAACATGCTGTGCTTAAATTGCATCCCTGTAGATTCTTGACAGGAATAAAAGTAAACTTTGCAAAAAAAAAAAAATCCTATATACAATTTATGTTTGTTTTGCTAATTCAGCTTGTGTCTGGGCAGTGTTGTGTTTATGAGCACAGGCTCTGGTTACAGATTCTAGGGTCCAGCCCTGGCTCTGTTACTTACAGCCTGTGTGACCTTGGGCAAGTCCCTCAGCCTCCCTGTACAAGAAGCATGACAACTGCACACCTGCCCCCCTGCCCACCCCCTGCCATAGGTTAATGATGAAGGTTAATGGAGTATTATATTTAGAAGTTTGCCTAGTATCAGTTCAGTTCAGTTGCTCAGTCATGTCCGATTCTTTGTGACCCATGGACTGCAGCATGGCAGGCTTCCCTGTCCATCACCAACTCCTGGAGCTTGCTCAAACTCATGCCCATCGAGTTGGTGATGCCATCCAACCATCTCACCCTCTGTCGTCCCCTTCTCCTCCTGCCTTCAGTCTTTCCCAGCATCAGGGTCTTTTCCAGTGAGTCAGTTCTTCACGTCAGGTGGCCAAAGGATTGGAGTTTCAGTTTCAGCATCAGTCCTTTCAATGAATATTCAGGACTGATTTCCTTTAGGATGGACTGGTTGGATCTCTTTGCAGTCCAGGGGACTCTCAAGAGTCTTCTCCAAGGCCACAGTTCAAAAACATTAATTCTTTGGTGCTCAGTTTTCTTCATAGAAAACATTTTGTCTTTATCAAACATTTGCCTGGTATGTTTGATAATTGGTGTGTTATTATGATGGCTTCATTTTAGTGATTTGCTTTAGGTATGATCTATAATCTTAAACTGCAATTTTATATTTATAATTGAGCTTTTAGTCTTGAAATGTCCATTGCCTATTCAAGGTGCTCATGTTGTTGGAATTCTCTTTGGGAAGTCACACCATGTGACGGGAAGAAAGTGGATGGGAACAAGAAAGTGGCATAAATTTGCTAGCTTCTCTGGTGGCTCCGATGGTAAAGCATCTGCCTACAGTGCAGGAGACCCAGGTTCAGTCCCTGTGTCAGGAAGATCTCCTGGAGAAGGAAATGGCAAGCCACTCCAGTATTCTTGCCTGGAAAATCCCATGGACAGAGGAACCTGGTAGGCTACAGTCCATGGGGTTGCAAAGAGTTGGACATGACTGAGTGACTTTACTCACTCACTCACTCACTCACTCCTTAATAAGATAATGGGTTGGATTAGATTGCTAGATTTGGTTTGCTTAACTGGGGATTTACAGCCTCTGGGGGCTGATGTCTATGTAAGAGGTGTATGCAAAATAATGCGTGTAGGTACAGTTTTCTGGGGGTAAAGATTGGTTTGCTTTTGTTGTTCAGTTGCTAAGTCATGTCTGACTCTAGGTGACCTCATAGACTGCAGCACACCACGCTCCTCTGTCCTTCGCTATCTCCTGAAGTTTGCTCAAATACCATTCAATGTGTTCTCAGATGAATCCATGAAGGGTTAAGAGCTTCCTGTCTCAAGGATCTTCAGTGTCCCTTTTAACTCTACAGTCCCACAGCTACAAGACATTAAAATTTGGGTGAAATCACTTGGGAACAGTGTTTCTGGGAAAATAGAACTGAAGCCATTTCCTGGTGAGATAGAAAACTGCTGTTTTTGACAGTTCCTTCTGGCAATAGTAAGAACAGGAAAAAAAAAAAAAAAAGAGTACAAAGTTTCAGCTGACAGATGACCCAGTTTGTCCCTCTTTTTCAGTGAGATAAATACTACATACTCAGTTCTTTGGAAAATTTGTATTATTATGAGGGTCGTTATTCAACTTAGACCTGTTATATATATTATATGGGCTTCCTAGTTGGCACTAGTGGTAAAGAACCCATGCCAATGCAGGAGACATAAGNCATACTCAGTTCTTTGGAAAATTTGTATTATTATGAGGGTCGTTATTCAACTTAGACCTGTTATATATATTATATGGGCTTCCTAGTTGGCACTAGTGGTAAAGAACCCATGCCAATGCAGGAGACATAAGAGACTCAGCTCAATCCCTGAGTCAGGATGATCCCCTGGAGAAGGAAATGGCAACCATCTCCTGTATTCTTGCCTGGGAAATCCCATGGACAGAGGAGCCTGGCAGAATACAGCAGAGTTGGACACAACTGAAGCAACTTAGCACACACACACATATCTATGTTATATACATAATGATTGCATTAATATTTAGGGTATCATTCTTGACTTTGCTAACAAGATATAAGTGTGCATATTTTTTACTTGAGTCTTACCTCTAATCACTCTATATTAATCAGGTAAATTCCTCTTGATAGGCTGTGCTGTGACCAAATCCTTTCCTTGTGGAAGGATCTGAGAAGAGAGATCAGGCAGATCAGAGTTGGATTCTGGACTTGGGAAGATTGCAGGGAATCGGACACTCAATAAATTGGGGGCTGGAATAGTAGATAAGACTCTTTGAAGGAGATTCCAGAGAATTACATACAGGCGCTGGTGAATCCAACTGTTTGCTGCTTTTCTTCTTAAATGTTTCTGAAGAGTTCTTTGAATTGAGATTTTTTAAAAAGCAACAAGAAATAGGGAGAGAACTCACTCAGGGTATTTATCATCTATAATTATTTAGCTGCGCATACATATTTAAAGAAAACATCTATTTCTGCTTTATTGACTATGCCAAAGCCTTTGACTGTGTGGATCACAAGAAACTGTGGAAAATTCTGAAAGAGATGGGAATATCAGACCACCTGACTTGCCTCTTGAGAAATCTATATATAGGCCAGGAATCAACAGTTAGAACTGGACATAGAACAGACTGATTCCAAATAGGAAAAGGAGTATGTCATGGCTGTATATTGTCACCCTGCTTAGCAGAGTACATTATGAGAAACGCTGGGCTGGAAGAAGCACAAGCTGGAATCAAGATTGCCAGGAGAAATATCAATCACCTGAGATATGCAGATGACACCACTCTTATGGCAGGAAGTGAAGAGGAGCTAAAGGGCCTCTTGATGAAAGTGAAAGAGGAGAGTGAAAAAGTTGACTTAAAGCTCAACATTCAGAAAACTAAGATCATGGCATCCGGTCCCATCACTTCACGGCAAATAGATGGAAAACAGTGGAAATAGCATCAGACTTTATTTTGGGGGGCTCCAAAATCACTGCAGATGGTGATTGCAGCCATGAAAATTTTTAAAGATGCTTACTCCTTGGAAGGAAAGTATGACCAACCTAGATAGCATATTCAAAAGCAGAGACATTACTTTGCTGACTAAGGTCCATCTAGTCAAGGCTATGGTGTTTCCTATGGTCATGTATGGATGTGAGAGTTGGACTGTGAAGAAAGCTGAGTACTGAAGAATTGATGCTTTTGAACTGTGGTGTTGGAGAAGACTCTTGGGAGTCCCTTGGACTGTAAGGAGATTGGTCCTGGGTATTCTTTGGAAGGAATGATGCTAAAGCTGAAACTCCAATACTTTGCGCACCTCATGCAAAGAATTGACTCACTGGAAAAGACTGATGCTGGGAGGGATTGGGGGCAGGAACAGAAGTGGACGACCAAGGATGAGATGGCTGGATGGCATCACCGACTCGATGGACGTGAGTTTGGGTGAACTCTGGGAGTTGGTGATGGACAGGGAGGCCTGGCGTGCTGCAATTCATGGGGTCACAAAGAGTCGGACATGACTGAACTGAACTAGTAATATGTGGTTTTCGTTGGAGTATGGCAAAGCTGCTAACTATTCGTTTCAGTTGTGTCCCACTCTTTGCAACCTGGTGGAGTGCAGCATGCCAGGCTTTCCTATCACCAACTCTCGGAGCTTGCTCAAACTCATGTCCCTCGAGCCAGTGATGACATCCAACCATCTCATCCTAACTAACATCTCATGTTAACTGTTACACACTGTAACAGTTCTCCTAATTGGAAAATTGCCTAGAAAGACATTTGTCTATGATAGATTCTATCAGGATCTTCTACTTCTTTATCTGGTTTAAATCTTTGAAATTCTCAGTTCCCTCTGTGTCTTGTGTTTCTTCACAATCCATATCAGACTATTTTGGATTAGATGGTAATTTCAGATTCTCCTCCATCTATCTGTCTCTAAGTCTGTCTTTGCTTAGTATAGGTACAGAGTTCATTGAATGGCTTTTTTTTTTTTAACTTTTTCTATTGACATTGCTTTTTTCTGTTTTTGCAAAAGAGCTAACTAGAAATCCTAGAAGTGTTGGAGGATGTGTTGGTCTCTGTGAAAACATGTCGGCCATAAAACTCATCCTTCAGGGGTTGGAAGTATTCTATAAGCAGAATAGGATTTGTAGAGAGAGAGAAAAAAAACAACTCTGGTTCAGACTTTTTCTAGAAAATCTTGTTTGCATTGATTCTTTCATTCAGTCACAAACATGCTCTGAGCACCTAATATGTGTCAGGCACTCAGAGAAGCTGAGGAAATGGAATTGAATAAGAAATGACCCCTGCTCTCAAGGGCTCAGGGTCCATGGGGAAAAAAAGACAGTTGTATTTACAGTACAGGGTGAGGACTGTTACATTAGAGAGAGAATCATGAAGCTATGGGAGATGTGATATGATTTATAGTAAGAAAAATGGAGATGGCGATGGCACCCCACTCCAGTACTCTTGCCTGGAAAATCTCATGGATGGAGGAGCCTGGTGGGCTACAGTCCATGGGGTTGCCAAGAGTTGGACACAACTGAATGACTTCACTTTCACTTTTCACTTTCATGCATTGGAGAAGGAAATGGCAACCCACTCCAGTGTTCTTGCCTGGAGAATCCTAGGGACAGGGGAGCCTGGTGGGCTGCCATCTGTGGGGTCACACAGAGTCAGACACAACTGAAGCAACTTAGCAGCAGCAGCAGAAGCAGTAAGAAAAAAGAAATATATATTTGGTCTTCATCTTTGTTTCTGGTACAGAGACCCTGAAATCTTTGGAATTTCCTGAGAGAGTGATCAAGCTGTCTTTGAGTTTATGTTAATAAGTTTACTTTTGGAAATCCTTTAGGGAACCTAAGGATGGGGTCTGGTTGCCAAGGGAATTAATCATGTAATTAGAGGTTTAGAGCATTCAGTCCTGGTCTGGACCAGTGGAGGTAGGGGAGCTGGAGATTGAGTTCCATCACCAGTGGTCAGTGACTTAATCAAGCATGCCTGCGGGATGAAGCCTTCTTAAAACCCCAAAGGACAGGGATCAGAGGGCTTCCGGTGTCTGGGTTGGTGGACACATGGAGATTCGGGGAGAGTGGCAGGTCTAGAACATGTGGAAACTCCATGCCCTTGTGTATTAATACATGCCTCACCCAGTGCATCTGTTCCACCTGGCTCTTCTTGAGTTATATCCTTTTGTAATAAGCCAGTGAAAGTGAAAAAAGTGACACTGTTAGTCGCTCAGTCGTGTCCAACTCTTTGTGACTCCATGGACTGTAGCCCACCAAGCTCCTCTGCCCATGGAATTCTCCAGGCAAGAATACTGGACTGGGTAGCCATTCCCTTCTCCAAGAGATCTTCCCAATCCAGGGATTGAACCTGGATCTCCTGATTCTTTACCATCTGAGCCACCTAAGCTGATAGGCATAAATAAATGTTTTCCTTAGTTTTGTGAGGCATTTCAGGAAATTAACCAAACTGTAGGAGGGGGTCATAGGAACCTCTAATTTATAGCCAATCAGTAATGCAAATAACAATCTGAATTAATGATTGACATCTGAAATAGGAGGGGAGGTGGGGGGGCATTCTTATAGGATCCAACACTTTTTCTCTGTAGAGTGTGTTAAGATTGAGTTTTTTGGGGGTATAGGAAAAAATCTACACTGAAACAGCACAGAGGAATGGCATAGGGCTGAGCCTAGGCTATTCAGGAAAAACTCTGTAGAGTTGAACTTAGCCTTAGTCTTGAAGAGTGAGTATGTATTGTTTAGGTAAAAAAAGAGTAGAATAGGAATGGGCATTCAAGTAAAGGTGTACCTGTTCAAAGACTGAAATATAGAGAAACATTTAAAGTTCAGAGGAATACAGGTCCATGCTTTAGGACCCTAGGGGCACAGAGTTTTTAATTCTGTGGCCCCTTCCTGAGTGTCACCTCTAGGGACCCTCGTGAACTGGCCTTTCTGCTCCAGGACTTACTTTTCTCCACCAGCTGCTTTGTAGGAGTTTGGCTACATTTCATGATTTTCCTGTAGGGCTTACACTGACACTGTCACAAATAAAGCAAATGAAGAAACAGCATTTACTCCCTGTAGTATGTACAGGTTTTCATTCTAGTTCTGTAGAGAGGATCTCTATTGTGAGAGGCATGCTGGGAGGAGTGGAAAGAACATGAAAACCAGGGTCAAGTGACCTGAGAACAAATTCTTACTCTTCCATAATCTAAGTCTGTAAGTCTGGGAAACCCACATATAAACATGGTGAATCTCAGTTTCCTGCCAAATTATGTTTAATAATATTAACTACAGTATAGGGTTATTGAGAAAAGTAGATGAGATGATGGGGCCAGATAGAATTTTGAACAATTAGGATATGCTAATGATGAGTGTTGTTATTATGCATCTCACATGCACATATGCATTTTCACATTGTAAAAAGTGGTTCAGGATAAAGCTGAGATTTGGGGAGAAAAATACCATGAGGAATTTTTTGGAGGTGAGAAGACAGCTCATTAGACATGAAGTAGGAGATGATTTCAAGTGAGTACCGAGGACTTATAGTGCTGGAGGACAGGGTGAGTGGGTTTTGAGATCCGTCCCATCAAACATATGGAGCCAGGACAAGTGGGGGCCGTGAGAGGCAGCATGTGTGGGAAGGTGGTGACAGGGTGCTCGGGGGACAGGATGAATGGGCTACGTGGGTGGGAAATGCAGAGTCTGGAGAAAACGGTAGCATCATGAGCTTATAGATGTGCAGCGCAGAAAGTATACCTGATGAATACTCAACCTTACATCCTCATCCCACTGGTGAGGAAATTAGGTTCCTGAGAGGTTGATTTGTCCCTGGTCACAGCCATGGCCAGCTGCAGAGCTGAAATTTAACCTTGGAAATCCAAATTTTTTTTTTCATTTCAATTCAGAGACTCTGCTGCTGCTGCTGCTGCTAAGTTGCTTCAGTCATGTCTGACTCTGTGCAACCCCATGGACTGTAGCCTACCAGGGTCCTCCATCCCTTGGATTTTCCAAGCAAGAGTACTGGAGTGGGTTGCCAGTTCCTTCTTCTATTCAGAGACTCTATTCAATCCTAATTGCAATAACTTTGGAGAATAAATTTAACACAAGAGTATATTTGCAAATAATAGATGATTGCTGATATTAATTCCTGTTTGTGTCAACCCTCCAATATTTACATATATCAGGGATCTTTCTCCCCATACCCCATCACACTATTTACTCACAAATTCATGTATTCATTCACTCAAACATACGTTTGTTAGGAGTTCCTGTACTCTAGTTACCAAATAAAGCAGTGGGATCCGAAGATAAATAGATCCCTGTCTTTAGCCGCAAAGAACTCATCTTATATAAAAGAAAGACAGACACATGCAGTCCTGTGCAGTAAGCATACACAGGGAAAAGTCTAGTTTTGAAAATTGAGGGAATGGTTTCTCAGAGTTTATGATCAATGAACTGGGTCTTGGAGGAAAATGAGGAGATTTTTATTTAGAGGCAGGGGGCGGGGGCAGGAGGTAGGATGGAAGTAGATGAAGGTGCTGAATATTCCAAGTGAGTGATGCACAAAAGTCTTCACGGCTGTAGGCAGAGAATCCTGACAACATTTGACAACATAGGACACCGTTGTGAGGGAGCAACCTTGAGGTGAGTTACAGGAAAACATTTTGAAGTCTCAATCAAGTAAGTGACTTAATGGAAATGATAAATGACAAACACATCGAAATTGAGAAAAAAATCACCTCTCTTCTAGCCTCAGTAAGAGGTGATGATGGTGTGATTTCACCTCCACTTTGTGGAACCCTGTCAGATGGAATGCGGATTGTGACTTCTTCTGGTCCAGGCAGCAGAGGAGGAGTTTCATAGGATGAGTTGATTTCCCATCTGTTAAACTTTGGCAGCTATAACTGACTTCACACCTGCAGAGTTGGGTGTCATAACAATGACATTGTCTCTCTAAAACTGAAGTAATGCTTAGGGAGCTGTGAGGATGCAGAGAGAAATAGGTTATGATTTCTGCCCCCCAGGGAAGGCACCACCAGATGGGAAGGACAGAAATGTGGTAAAATACACACAATATAGTGGTTTCTGTGCAGGAGGGCTCAGCAGACAGCATGGGGTCAGGTGTGACTTGTTTCCTAAGGTTGAATCTTGAGGAATGAGTAGGAGTCAGATAATGGGAAGTAGCTCTTCCTTGCAGAAGAAATTAAAAACAGGACAATAAACTCTTGGGACTCTTGACTGTGGGAGATTTTCAGAGAATATAGATAGGAGAGTAAAGCAGAAGGGGCAATGGAAGCAAAAAGGCTAATCCCAAGAAACCTTCTAGGCTTAAGGCATTTAGGTTTTATTTCACAAGGTTGGGAGATCCACTGAAAATTTTTTAGTTGAAGATAATAAAAATAGCTGTTACTTTTGGAGGAATCATTCTGGCTACAGTTCAGGGGAAGAAATGGACAGGGTCAAGATTAATTGCAGGGAGACCAGTTGTCTGGCTTTTGCAACCACATTGCCAAGAGATGACAATGTACTGAATTAAGATGTAAAAACTACAGGGTTTAATCACCAACTATGTGAGAAGTAGAGGATATGGGAGGACTTCGGTCTGGCTCACAGATTTCAAGTTTAGTTTCCTGGGTAGATAGACGTGAAGCTGAATAAGATTGGTCATAGAGAAGGAGGACCTAGTTTTGGATGCTGACATTTGTATCTGAGATCAACTGAGTTCTAGATTTGTTGGACTTGAAGTGCCTGTGGGTCTTCCAGATTGGTGTATCCTGTAGAAAGTTGGATTACAGAGGGTAGGGTGGGTCTGGAGTTGAGTAGTGCTATCTGGGTTTGAGATGAAGATCTGAGAGTCAGCAGCAGTAAGAAGTAGTTGAAAGTGGAGAGGGAAGGTGATTTTACTTTTCAAGAATAAGTGATTAGAGAGAGAGAGGAGATTGAGGGTTGGATTAAGTGACTTCTCATTTCGAAATTATAAATCAGCAACTTCAGATCTTATTCATTGTTGACACAGCTTTCGGGTGTTTTCCCAATTGAAAGACTTTGGCTGACAAGCAACCATGAATGCCAGGAGCTAGATATATTTTGTAAAAAAATTTTTCCCAAAGCAAGACGTGTTTGGCTCTCACTCTGGGACTGTATGTGCTCAGCCTCCAGCAACTCTTGGTAGTTAGTGGTTTGGATCATGTTCGGGCCAATATAGTTACGCTAGTATTTTGAAGAAAGTCATTTTGGATCATAGACGTGAATGAGTATTTTCCAAGCTTCCCAGCTAATTTCATGTTTTGATCTGAATGAACTTGGCAGTTTGATATCCAGGTGTTCTTATCAAAGGAGCTGGGATTTTGCCTTTCGAAAAGGAAGGAACTAGGAACCAAATAACTTGCCCTTTGCTTTTGCAAAGTCAGTGTGTGAGAGTCCTCTAGAGAAACAGATTGATAGTGTATGTATGGAGAGAGAGAAAGATTTATTTATTGATATAAGGAGTCTGTTCATGTAGTGATGGAGGCTGAGAAGTCCCATTGTCTGCTGTCTGAACACTGGAGACCCAGGAGAGCTGGTGGTGTAATTTAGTCCAAAGCCAAAGACCTGAGAGCCAGGGGCCCCTACAGCAGTTGATGTCCAAGGTCACGCAGTCAGGCAGGAAGGTCTGAATTGGTCTTCCTCCCCCTTTTTGTTCTGTTCAAACCCTCAGAGTATTGGATGGTGCCCACTCACACTGGGGAGAGCAAACAGCTTTCTCAGTCCACGGATTCCAATGCTAATTTCATCTGGAAGGTTCTTTACAAGCCTACACCAGAACTAATGTTTAACCAAACATCTTTTATGGGCTGATCTGTGCTCCATCTATCCCTCACCCCCATTCATAGGATTAAAGCCTTAACTCCTATTGTCTTAGAATGTGGCTATGTATGGAGACTGGGCCTTTAAAGCAATGATTAAGTTAAAATAATCATTAGGACCCATTCCAGGTGGGTCCTAATCCAATCTGAATGGTGTCCTAAGAAGAGGAAGGGGAGAACCACAGAGAGACACCACGGATTTAGTGAGAAGGTGGCTGTCTGCAGGCCAAGGAGAGAGACCTCAGAGGAAACTGAACCTGCCCACCCTTGATCTTGGACCTCTGACCTCCAGCCTCCAGACTGTGAGAAAATAAGCTTTCTGTCATTCAAGCCCCCATTTTGGTATTTTGTTATGGAGCCCAAGTTGAATAATAACCCTACTACAGCTAACCATTCACCAAGTCAGGAACCCCTGTCTTTGTGTCCTCCTGCATTTTATCATCTGTATTCCTGGGATCGTCATTTTCTTCTGGGGTTACTGCTAACAGCCACATCATTGGGTTCTCTCTTCTTTTCTTTCCCCCCTCTACAAAGTCATTTATTNCATTCCAGGTGGGTCCTAATCCAATCTGAATGGTGTCCTAAGAAGAGGAAGGGGAGAACCACAGAGAGACACCACGGATTTAGTGAGAAGGTGGCTGTCTGCAGGCCAAGGAGAGAGACCTCAGAGGAAACTGAACCTGCCCACCCTTGATCTTGGACCTCTGACCTCCAGCCTCCAGACTGTGAGAAAATAAGCTTTCTGTCATTCAAGCCCCCATTTTGGTATTTTGTTATGGAGCCCAAGTTGAATAATAACCCTACTACAGCTAACCATTCACCAAGTCAGGAACCCCGTCTTTGTGTCCTCCTGCATTTTATCATCTGTATTCCTGGGATCGTCATTTTCTTCAGGGGTTACTGCTAACAGCCACATCATTGGGTTCTCTCTTCTTTTCTTTCCCCCCTCTACAAAGTCATTTATTCTACAACTTTTAGATTAATAACTCTTGACTTCGCCACTTTACCAGTTTTGAACTGGAGAACTCTCTGCTGCAGTGGAGAAGCTTCTGTGCAGTATAGGATGCCTGACAGCATCCCAGGGCTTTACCTACTAGAGGCCAGTGCGGTCATGACAACCAACACTGTCTCCAGCTGTTGCCAAATACCCTCTGTGGTCAAAATCCCCTCTGATAGAGAATCATTTTCTAAAGCCCAGTTCTTTCATCTTTCTGTTAAAAAATCCTTTGATGATTACCCATTATCTTTGCTATGTTTCCCAGGTAAGTCCCACATCATGACAGGGCAGGGAGAGGTAAGGAAGATAGGATGATGCTTAGATGACCTCACCTTAGTTCTGATCTGCAATCATCAACTCCTTAATCATCAGCTCTCTCTTCTAGGCAGAGTGGATGTCAGAAATGTACAGAAGTGTGCTTCATGTAAAAATATGAGTTTTAAAAAATCAATATGAATCATACTCTGACCTGCAGAAGACATAACTTATCTTTCCACTTTGTAAAATCATGAATGCTATGCTTGCATGCTCAGTCATGTCCAACTCTTTGCCACTGCATGGACTGTAGCCCACCAGGCTCCTCTGCCCATGGGAATATCTTAGGCAAGAACACTGGGGTGGGTTGCCATTTCCTCCTCCAGAGGATCTGCCCAATCCAGGGATTGAACCCACATCTCCTGTAGCTCCTGCATTGGCAGGCAGATTCTTTATTACTGAGCCACCCAGGAAGCCCTATAAAATCATGAAGTGATAATACTTATCAGGTCTCTGCTATGTGCCAGAGCTTTAGAGGAATTAATGTATTTAATCCTCACAGAAGCCCTGGCAACATGATACCATGTTTAATCCTATTTAACTACTGAGGAAATTTAAATTACATTACCTTCCTTAATAGCACAACTAACCAGACCTGAGTTTAAGCTTGAACCCAGGTCATCTGCATGTTGTGGGCACAGCAGTGAAGGCAGGAATCGTCTTAGCTCTGCACTATTAGGTCTGTGTTTTTGTCTGAGTTAATTGACTTTTCTGAGTTTAGTTTCTTTCTCAAAGACTGGGGAGGATAAAACCTGTTCTATCCTTATAAGTTTGTTATAGCATGAGATGAAGTCTAATGTCTAGTACAAAGTAGATGAACAATAAGTCATTATTTTTTTGTATTGAGGTTGAAGTACAATGTTGCACTAATGACTCAGTTATACATGCATATATATATATATATTCTTCATATTATTTTCCATTAAGGTTTATCACCACAGGATATTGACTATAGTTCCCTGTGCTATACAGTGGGACCTTGCTGTTTACCCATCTTATTTTACCAGTTTATATCTGCTAACCCCGAACTGCCAATCCACCCGCCTCCCATTGCCCTCAACAACTAGCAGTCTAAGAAACACAAGCTGGAATCAAGATTGCCGGGAGAAATATCAATAACCTCAGATATGCAGATGACACCACCCTTATGGCAGAAAGTGAAGAGGAACTAAAAAGCCTCTTGATGAAAGTGAAAGAGGAAAGCGGAAAAATTGGCTTAAAGCTCAACATTCAGAAAATGAAGATCATGGCNTGTCTGTCCCTTTATTGGTGCTTTTGACTTGACCTTACTGTGGTGCAGCTCAGTGATCTCTAGTCCATATGCTGTTAAGATGCTAATGGAGAGGAGAAGAAATCATAGCCTGAAGAAAGCAAGCTCCCGGAATTCCTGCTTTTCATTCTGTGCACTGGTCTTTCTTGTGCTCTTTCTGAGCCACAAGGAAGAGTGAAGAGCACTGGTTGTCCTTACTTTACTTCCAGAAGGTCACCAATTAGTACACAGACAGATACACTTCTCCCTTTAAAAAGAGGCTCTGAAGGTATTTAAATCATCCAGGTTGCCTTCCACGTGGCATTAATGATTGCGCAGGATGAAGGGAACTGTAGCAAGTCAGACACACAGGGAGCAGAAATGGAAAGGTTGTTTATGAGGTTTATAAATTTTGCTCCTTTATATATTTAATAAAAAGTCTGCATCTAAATTATGAGAATGTTCTTGAGAAGGAGGCCTGGGTTTTTGAAACCTTAGTATCTGAGGATATTTTAACGGCAAAATAATAACTTGACTGGAACTTCTTTGAGTGGGTAAGTAGTAAAAATGACAAGGGACATTCAGAGATGTTTTCATTGGATCCATTCATCATCGGAAACTTTAATATAGTCAGGATTTAGTGAAAGAATAACATACTCCTGTATATTAAATGCTGGGGGTGTTATAACTTTGAATGTTCTTGGAAACTATCTACACAATTACATATGTTCCTCCAGAAATTCAGCTGAGATTACTGCCTTTGCACTCAGTAGAAGTGATTTCAGACTATTCCTTTTTGCAGATAATGACTTCAGTGTTTCCTTTCAGTTTCTTTCTAGCACAACTTATAGATTAGTTATAACTATGAATCATGGTTATGTGGGATTTTCCAAGGTTGATGAAAACTCCAATTTTGTTGCCTGTGAGAAAAAAAAAAAATCAGAAGCTAAGCATTATGCAGCCTGTAAAACTCAAGGACAGGGACTTCCCTGGTGGTCCAGTGGTTAAAACTCCACACTTCCAATGCACAGGGTGTGGGTTTGATCCCTGATCAGGGAACTAAGATCCCACATGCCATGTAATACAGCCAATAAATACATTTCTTTTTTTTTTTTTTTCCAAAAAACAAAAGAAACAAACAACCAAAGCCTAGGGGCAAAGATGGTCATGATGGGGAATGGAAAGTCTTGTGCCTATCAGAAGAGAGATTATAACAGCTTCTGAAAAGTAATTTTTCATTTCAGATTCTTTAGAAACTTAACCATCTTAAGTCAAGAAGTCACAGCATGTTAAGATCTAGGTTAAATGCTGCTGAGTGGTGACTGATTCAGCCAGGTATCCTGGGAAAAACCTGTGTTCAGAGATGGGTATAATCCTTCCATTTTTACAACAAAGTATGTTGGGCATTATTATTATCTATGTTTTAAAGACCACAACCTAGAGGAGTAGAGAAGCTGAGTAAGGTGCATAAGGTAGTATGGTTTGTGCAGCTGAGGTTCCAGTACAGACACTGCTTTGGGAATTTCCACTGGGCAGGTGACCTAAACAGACACTGAAGGATGGTAAGGCATCCTGTAGGAATGGGAATGGCCATATCAGGGAAAGGGACTTTCTAGGACAAAGACAGGGGAATTCCCAGGTGGCACTGGTGATAAAGAACTGTCTGCCAATGCAGGAAACACAGGAGATGTGGGTTCAACCCCTGAGTTGGGAAGATCCCCTGGAGGAGGTCATGGCAACCCACTCCAGTATTCTTGCCTGGAGAATCCCATGGACAGAGAAGCCCGATGGGCTACAGTCCATAGGGTTGCAAAAAACCAGACATGATTGAAGCAACTTAGCACACATGTATGCAGGACAAAGGCAAAGAGGGGATGGTGAGCAAGTGGGGAAAACATTCATGTTTACATGACACTCAGAGGGAAGGCTTCCCAGGCTATCAGCGGCAGCCTCGGCAAACCATGGTTTACCATGGCATGGAGTCTGCTCTCTATCCTGTAGGAGATGGGAATTCACCAGAGATTTTTAAGTGGTCTGGTCATGAATTTGGATTTTAAATTTAGAAAGATGAACCCTGAGAACTATACAGGAGTAAAACTTAGACTCCCATCGGGAAGTTGAAGGACCTGTGGATAAATGAAGAGATGGCTGATAACTTGGGAATCTCCTCCTTCCTAACCTTTATATTAGAGGGTAGCCAGAAGAAAGTGGATGTAAACTGTTTGAACAGAAGTCCCTGAGCCCCTGCAGCAGGCAGGGAGTTTAACAAGGTGATGAGAGGGACTTCATTTTTTTTCAGATTTTTTTTTTTTTAGACTTTACAATATTGTATTGGTTTTGCTATACATCAACATGAATCTGCCACGGGTGTACATGTGTTCCCAATCCTGAACCCCTCATCCCACTTCCCTTCCCATACCATCCCTNTCAGATTTTTTTTTTTTTGGACTTTACAATATTGTATTGGTTTTGCCATACATCAACATGAATCTGCCACGGGTGTACATGTGTTCCCAATCCTGAACCCCTCATCCCACTTCCCTTCCCATACTATCCTTCTGGGTCATCCCAGTGCACCAGCCCCAAGCATCCTGTGTCCTTCATTGAACCTAGACTGGCAATTCGTTTCTTAAATGATATTATACATGTTTCAATGTTCTAATGAGGTGGATGAAACTGGAGCCGATTATACAGAGTGAAGTAAGCCAGAAAGAAAAACACCAGTACAGTATACTAATGCATATATATGGAATTTAGAAAGATGGTAACGATAACCCTGTATGTGAGACAGCAAAAGAGACACAGATGTATAGAACAGTCTTTTGGGAATTCATTTTTGACAGGTCTCTTTTTCAGTTCATAAGCAACTACTATATCACTTTTCTTTTAGGAAGAATGCGATTTACATTGTGAATACACAGGTGCATGAACAGACACACACACCCAGAAGGAGAACACAATGTCAGCTTACTCAGAGACAGAAGCCTCTAATGCCTCTTTGAAATCAGTACATGTGCCTAGAATTTCAAAAATCATAGTTAAGTAAATGTACTTGACAACTCTGCATTAAAGTGAGAACTGGAGCGAATTACAGATAGAAACACAAATCTTTCTACTGTTGGAGCAAAATCACAACCTAAGTGCAGACTATGTAGGACAACAATGGTGTGTAACATACAGACCACTTGCATGATCTGAACCATGAAAAGGGAGGATTTTTTTCCTCTAGTTTGGTATGGGAAGCCCTAGGTGAATTCACTGAAAATCAACTATAAGCCTCTTTACTGAATAGTTTACTACTTTAGCTTGGAGTGACCCATTGGCCCAACTCCAGTTCTACAGAATTTAATAGCAAATGACCAGTAGAATAATTTATTAAAGGATCCTGTTGTCTGATAACTAACCAAAAGAAAAGCAACAACTTTTTAATTAACTACTTAGAAAGTGTATACTAGTTATTTGTGTTCGACTGAGGTTGGCCTAATGTTCTGTGCATTTATGCATTACAGATTGTGAATTTCAAGTTTCACTGTAGTGTACAGAAAAAATGTCAAAGATTTCAATGAATGTGTGAACTCTCATCAAGTGTATATTAAATCCAATCTTCTGTCTTCCCTCTTTTCTTCAGTCCATGAATTTACTTTCTTAAGTAGGAGGAAAATGAGGGATCTGTACAGAGGAGATCTGGATTTTGAGCTTGGGGAGGATTTTGCATGAACACTTCCACGCTCTTACCATATTATACATGCATCACTCAGATATGTATATATCCATGCAGATACAGGAGCTCTAACTATTCTCTGCAAATTGTTTACTACATGGAGTAAAACCACACAATTTCTCATCTTAAATAACCCACTTATCACAAAATGATACTAAATGGTGTGTCTCCATCTCTGTTTTCACGGGTACTGGATAATTTTTGTATCATTAAAAAATAAAGAGTAATTGAATTTCTTTCTCCTGAATTAAATTTTCAGACAATCCACATATTTCACAACACAGGTAAAAATAAAGATGTATTTCTCATTTCAGATATTTCTTACACGTCTACAGCATCATCATATGTATTTGTCAGCCTGACGATTTCTTTGGAAGGAATGATGCTAAAGCTGAAACTCTAGTACTTTGGCCACCTCATGCGAAGAGCTGACTCATTGGAAAAGACTGATGCTGGGAGGGATTGGGGGCAGGAGGAGAAGGGGACGACAGAGGATGAGATGGCTGGATGGTATCACTGACTCGATGGATGTGAGTCTGAGTGAACTCCGGAGTTGGTGATGAACAGGAAGGCCTGGCGTGCTGCAATTCATGGGGTCGCAAAGAGTCAGACACAACTGAGCAACTGAACTGAACTGAAGAAAGTTTGGTTTGCGGATGTGGGCTAGAGTGAATTTGGTTGTATAATGTGAGGTATGTGTACTGATTTGGTGGGTCTGTAATATGTACAGGTAAATGAATGAAATATTCCCAGTCTTGGTGCAGAGTTTAAGTGGTACAAACTCTTTTCTTTCAACTATGAAAGTATGTCAATACATCAACTAAGTTGACAAGACAGTATCCTGGATTGAAAAAATACTGTGTGAAAGAAATTTATCCTATCATTTATAAATATATAATAGTTAATGTTTGTGACCTGCTCTATAGGTGAATTTAAAATCAAAAAATTATGTGCCTACAGTATGTTAAATGTTAATCATCCTCAAAGGAACCAGGACTGCTATGAATTCTATAATTGGTTAATAGAAACTGTCTTGTGTGGATTGATAACTTGGCAAACTGGTAGCTTGGCAAATCGGGGATGATGACTATAGGAATGTTACAGTGGTCTTCTAGTAATGATCTAGTTATATGTTTGCTAGTTTTTATATAATTTGAATGTAACTACTTGAAATCATTTGTAGATGCCATGAATTGGACATTTATAAATATGCCTCACATAGGAAGAAGAAGTAATTTACAAAACAAAAAGGAGAAAGAGATAGCATCTAAATTATTAAAGCAAAACTTGCCCAGACATTTTCAGCCTGCTCTTGCTTATGTCTCATTGACCAGAATTATGTCACATGGTCAATCTTAGCTGCAAGAGCGTCTGAAAATGGAAGTTTTTTTTATCTTGGCTCATTCCTCCCTGAAACATAACTGTGGATTTCTGATCAGAAGGAAGAATGGGAACTTGGATATTGGAAAAGCAGCTATCAGTGTCTATCTGCCAGTAGTGAAGTTTTCTCTTTCTCATTTATATTCTGCACACTTTGTAAGTCATTACTATGCTGGATTTTTTTTTTTAAGTTGTTGACTTCTTTTCTCCCATTGAATTAGATTTTGCTTAGAATTGCAGCAGTTCTGAATATAGGGGCTAAAGATGATCTAAAACCACTCCTGTTTATTTCACAGATAAGAAAACTGAGGCTCAAAACTCTGGTTAACTTGCCCCAGGTAACACAATGAGTTAGAAACCACAAGTAAAGCCCCATTCAGTGCTCATCCCATGGGGGCATGCCCCTTTTATTTGTTGTTGCCCATTCACTGAGTCATGTCTGACTCTTTGTGACCCCATGGACTAGTAGCCCACCAGGTTCCTCTGTTCATAGAGTTCTTTTGGGAAGAATACTGGAGTGGGTTGCCATTTCCTTTTCCAAGGGATCTTCCCAGACCAGGGATAGAAACCATGTCTCCTGCATTGGCAGGTGGATTCTTTACCATTGAGCCATCAGGGAAGCCCATGCTCCCTTTAAGGAATAAGAAAACAAGTCAAACAGACAAATTTCACTTTTATTTTTCTGAAGTGAAAACTCTAGCTACCAACTTCTTTACATTTTAAATTATTTACACTTGTGGAATTCAATTTCTAGCCAGCCAAGCATAATTGTAACACATTGCCAGTTTTTCTTATTAAGTTTCCCACATACTTTGTTACAGGATCATGTAGCTGCCAAATGGGATGGGGAGTTCATAGGGGTTTCTCTTCATTCGTTAATCAACAAAATTAAAGGCCAATATATGAGAATAACCTCACAGAATGTTACTCCAAACCATTGCCAGAAAAATATCCCAAAGAATATTTGCAGCTTCTTGCCATTTTCTGAACAACTTTTGGAGATTGCTACATGAAGGCTGTGTGATAGGATGGGAAAGCTCATTGTGAGGATACGGCACCTGGTCCTCTCTCAGCCTCTTGTATGAAATGACCTGGTGCTGGTCACTTCCTTTTCTGGCTCTCTTTCTTCTGCAGTGAGGAGAGGTTGCTCTGGAACTAGGATCTCAGCTCTAGTAGCACAGTGGAATGAATCATCAAAGGGCATTTGAAAAATGATCAATGTCCATGTTTCCCAACTATTTTGATTTTCTTGAATTCCAGGGTAAGGCGTATGTATCAGCAGTTGCTATAAAGCTCCATAGGTCATGCTAATATGTAGCCAGAGTTGATATCAAGATTGCTGGGAGAAATAACAATAACCTCAGATATGCAGATGATACCACCCTATGGCAGAAAGTAAAGAGGAACTAAAAAGCTTCTTGATGAAAGTGAAAGAGGAGAGTGAAAAAGCTGGCTTAAAGCTCAACATTAAGAAAATCAAGATTATGGCATCTGGTCCCATCACTTTATGGTAAATAGATGAGGAAACAGCAGAAACAGTGTCAGACTTTACTTTTTTGGGCTCCAAAAATCACTGCAGATGGTGATTGCAGCCAAGCCGCTTGCTCCTTGGAACGAAAGTTATGACCAACCTAGATAGCATATTCAAAAGCAGAGACATTACTTTGTCAACAAAGGTCCATCCAGTCAAGGCTATGGTTTTTCCAGTAGTCATGTATGGATGTGAGAGTTGGACTATGAAGAAGGCTGAGCGCTGAAGAATTGATGCTTTTGAACTGTGGTGTTGGAGAAGACTCTTGAGAGTCCCTTGGACTGCAAGGAGATCAAATCAGTCCATTCTAAAGGAGATCGGTCTTGGGTGTTCTTTGGAAGGAATGATGCTAAAGTTTAAACTCCAATACTTTTGCCACGTCATGCGAAGAGTTGACTCATTGGAAATGACTCTGATGCTGGGAGGGATTGGGAGCAGGAGGAGAAGGGGATGACAGAGGATGAGATGGCTGGATGGCATCACAGACTCAATAGACGTGAGTCTGAGTGAACTCCGGGAGTTGTTGATGGACAGAGAGGCCTGGCGTGCTGCAATTCATGGGGTCGCAAAGAATCGGACATGACTGAGAAACTGAACTGAACTGAGGCTATTGTGGGCACTGATCTTCACTCCAAATGTGGTCCACTGACCAGCAGTGTCTTATAACCTGTGATATGGTAAGAAATGCAGAATTTCAGGTCCTACTCCAGACCTGCTGAATCAGAATCTGCAAGGACCTCAGGCAATGCAATCTACTGGAAAGTTTGAGAAGCATTGCTGAGATTCCTCTTAGCTCTCTCATTTTATGATTGTATAATTTTGGTTTGCTTTCTTGCTCAAAAACCTTCACTCTCCATGTGATCTAAATTCTTCACACTGGTGTTTCAGACTCATCATCTAAGTCAGTCTTCTTTCCAACCATTCTTCCCATTACGTGTTCTGATTTTTAGAGACCTCTGTTCTTTCCTTTTTCCCCAAGCAGATTTTGGTTATTTCTGCCTGGCTGGCATGGCTCCCTGGTCCTTGCCCAGCTGTGTACTTCAAAGTCCAGCCAATAGAGGCTTGTCCTGGCCACCGTGCATCATTAGCACTTATGCTTTCTGCTCTTATCTGCAAGTTGCCTGAGGTACCTTGGATTGCTACCACTGGAATTTGTTTGCTTACCTCCCTATTTAGACTGTAAGGCCCTTGAAGACAAGGACTGTATCTAAGCCATCCTTGAATCCAAAGTGCACACTTAAAAAAAATATGGTGGACATCCAGTGTTTCTATTAAGGTTTGCTGGAGTGAGAAGGTGAGTAACTTGGGAATCAAAGGAAGGGGATTTTGTAACTGCTAATGATGTGAACTTCTCAAGGTTTCATTTTTCTGCTGTTCTGAGTTTAGGTCTTTGTTGTAACCCAGTTTTATACAATGNCAATAACCTCAGATATGCAGATGATACCACCCTATGGCAGAAAGTAAAGAGGAACTAAAAAGCTTCTTGATGAAAGTGAAACAGGAGAGTGAAAAAGCTGGCTTAAAGCTCAACGTTAAGAAAATCAAGATCATGGCATCTGGTCCCATCACTTTATGGTAAATAGATGAGGAAACAGCGGAAACAGTGTCAGACTTTACTTTTTTGGGCTCCAAACATCACTGCAGATGGTGATTGCAGCCAAGCCGCTTGCTCCTTGGAAGGAAAGTTATGACCAACCTAGATAGCATATTCAAAAGCAGAGACATTACTTTGTCAACAAAGGTCCATCCAGTCAAGGCTATGGTTTTTCCAGTAGTCATGTATGGATGTGAGAGTTGGACTATGAAGAAGGCTGAGCGCTGAAGAATTGATGCTTTTGAACTGTGGTGTTGGAGAAGACTCTTGAGAGTCCCTTGGACTGCAAGGAGATCAAATCAGTCCATTCTAAAGGAGATCGGTCTTGGGTGTTCTTTGGAAGAAATGATGCTAAAGTTTAAACTCCAATACTTTTGCCATGTCATGCGAAGAGTTGACTCATTGGAAATGACTCTGATGCTGGGAGGGATTGGGAGCAGGAGGAGAAGGGGATGACAGAGGATGAGATGGCTGGATGGCATCACAGACTCAATGGACGTGAGTCTGAGTGAACTCCGGGAGTTGTTGATGGACAGAGAGGCCTGGCGTGCTGCAATTCATGGGGTCGCAAAGAATCGGACATGACTGAGAAACTGAACTGAACTGAGGCTATTGTGGGCACTGATCTTCACTCCAAATGTGGTCCACTGACCAGCAGTGTCTTATAACCTGTGATATGGTAAGAAATGCAGAATTTCAGGTCCTACTCCAGACCTGCTGAATCAGAATCTGCAAGGACCTCAGGCAATGCAATCTACTGGAAAGTTTGAGAAGCATTGCTGAGATTCCTCTTAGCTCTCTCATTTTATGATTGTATAATTTTGGTTTGCTTTCTTGCTCAAAAACCTTCACTCTCCATGTGATCTAAATTCTTCACACTGGTGTTTCAGACTCATCATCTCAGTCTTCTTTCCAACCATTCTTCCCATTACGTGTTCTGATTTTTAGAGACCTCTGTTCTTTCCTTTTTCCCCAAGCAGATTTTGGTTATTTCTGCCTGGCTGGCATGGCTCCCTGGTCCTTGCCCAGCTGTGTACTTCAAAGTCCAGCCAATAGAGGCTTGTCCTGGCCACCGTGCATCATTAGCACTTATGCTTTCTGCTCTTATCTGCAAGTTGCCTGAGGTACCTTGGATTGCTACCACTGGAATTTGTTTGCTTACCTCCCTATTTAGACTGTAAGGCCCTTGAAGACAAGGACTGTATCTAAGCCATCCTTGAATCCAAAGTGCACACTTAAAAAAAATATGGTGGACATCCAGTGTTTCTATTAAGGTTTGCTGGAGTGAGAAGGTGAGTAACTTGGGAATCAAAGGAAGGGGATTTTGTAACTGCTAATGATGTGAACTTCTCAAGGTTTCATTTTTCTGCTGTTCTGAGTCTAGGTCTTTGTTGTAACCCAGTTTTATACAATGATGATCCCTGAAGATAGAGCCCTCAGTTCTCATATATTTTACTAGCAGCAGTTTGCACATGTAAAGAGGTTTTAATTTATACAATCCTTCATGTGAGATTGAAATATACTCTCTTATCCTGTCCTTGAAAATAAGTACAGCCCCATAGTTCTGAAAGTGAAAGAAATTAGGGTGATTTCAATAAGAATCAGGTCTTTCCATTTATCTTGTTTGGTTTTCAAGGGAGTTGTGTTCTTTTAAGAATTTGGTTTGGGATCTGTTGGAAACACATAGTTTTTTGCCCTGCAGATTTTTCTGGTCTGAAACACACAGCTATCTGGTTAACCGCAATAAGCACCCTTCATGGCCATTTTCAACTTACACCCTGCCCCTGCATTCTCACTCGATGCCACAGCCGCCCTGTGAGGGAGACACACAGGGGCCAGCACTGTCTGCAGTTTGGAGCTGAGGAGCAGGTTCAGAGAGGTGAAGTGATTTATCAGGTATTTCATGTATTTTTTCAAAGATCTGGTTTCTGTTTCCTCTGTCCCAGAAGCACCTGAAGGCATTCATCAGCCCTGTGGAATCCTTGGCCTCAATTTGATGGAATTTCTAGGGCTGAGGCTCAGGATCGTGTCAACTTGATAATCCCCTTGGGGAAGTTCTTCAGCATGTCCAAGTTCAAGAACCACCTTGCAAGGAAATGGCCTCTGTCTCCACAGAGACCTAATCTCCATCCCAGGATGGCTGCATTGCCTCCCTTCCCCAGGCAAAGGTTGGGAAGATGGGTGTGTTATCACAGTAATTGAGCCGCTTTTAAGAAAGGTCGCCTCAATAAGTGCCATTTTAGGCCAAGTGACACATATTCTGTATGAAGTGGCTTCTTATTTTTAAATAGTTGCATTGATGACCTTGATACTCAGCAACACTGGGGAACTGTTGTCCTGTGGTTAAGCTGAAAGCAGGCTGGAATATTTTTAACAAGCTGCAGTTAATAGTGTATATTTATAATTGGAAAATCTGATGCATGTAAAATGGAGCCTCCTATTGGTGTATCTCAGCTTCCCAGGTGGTACAGGGGTAAAGAATATGCCTGCCAAGGCAGAAGACTCAGGAGACATGAGTTCAATCTCTGGATCAGGAAGGTCCCCTAGATGAGGAAATAGCAACCCACTCCAGTATTCTTGCCTGGAAAATACCATGGAGAAAGCAGCCTGGTGGGTTACAGTCTATAGGGTCATGAAGAGTCAGACATGCCTGAGCATGCACATATGCATAGGGCTATCTGCCTATTCTCTACTTGATCTCCTTTGGAAAGACCTCTTTCCCCTATTCAGTAGAACACCTTGAAATACCTCTAAACTCCTTGAAGCCTTTGTAGGTGAGAATAAGGCTGGAGGAGAGCTTTCCAGATCCTGGATTTCTGTCTAAGGCCAACACTTGTCACACTCCCATGTCATGGGATACAGAGCTACACACAGGCTAGGATCTCAGCCAGTAGCTCCTGGGATCAAACCTACTGGTGTCCACTAAAAGCAGCATTTCCTGTTCTACACCACATCAGATAAAAATAGAAATAACAAGCCCTCATGTTCTACAACATTTTTCCATTCACAAAGCACATTCACATCTTTTTATCTCATTCATCCTGCCTCACAACAACCTGTGAGGTAGATGTCTTTACCCACATGTTACCGATGGGGAGATTGAAGACAAGAGATAAAGCACCCTGCTCAGTTAGGGCTGATGAATCACGGAGCTGAGCTGACTGCCTGGAGACTCTGATTCCAGGCCCACTCTCTGCCCCTTGAGCATAGTAGCCCCCACCTTCTCACAACAACTCCGATGGGGCAAGTGTATTCTTATCATCAGATTGTAGAGTTGAAGTTAGAAGTGTTAAGCCCCAAGGCACGTAGCTCCTGAGTAGGAAAACTGGGATTCAGACCCACCTCTCTCCAGCTCTCAAGCCGACTGCTCTTCTTGTGTCCTGGCTCTTCCATTTTCCTGAAAGGCATGAATCCTCAGTTGTGCTTTTTTCCACAGTGTTGACATCAGGCCCCACTAAGAGATCATCATACTTAAATATGCATGCCTGTACACACATTCTTGAATATACACAAAACCAAAAAAAAAAAAAAACCGAACCAAAAACCACACTCCAAATGATGCTTTTAACTAATATTCTATTGCCATGTAATCTATTTTCCATTTCATTCTAAAATGCTGGTTCTGCTAAGCGAAGTTAAATTAGAGAAAGACAAGTATCAGATATTATCACTTATATATGGAATCCGAGATATGATACAAATGAACTTATTTAAGAAACAGATTCACAAGCACGGAAAATGAACTTATGGTTACCAAAGGGGGAAGGTAGGGGGAAAGATAAGTTAGGAGTTTGTGATCAACATATACACACTTTTGTATAAAATAGAGAATCAAATAAGGACCTACTATATAGCACTGCTGCTGCTGCTAAGTCACTTCAGTCGTGTCTGACTCTGTGCAACCCCATAGACAGCAGCCCACCAGGCTCCCCCGTCGCTGGGATTCTCTAGGCAAGAACACTGGAGTGGGTTGCCATTTCCTTCTCCAATGCATGAAAGTGAAAAGTGAAAGTGAAGTTGCTCAGTTATGTCCGACTTAGAGACCCCATGGACTGCAGCCTACTAGGCTCCTCGGTCCATAGCATTTTCCAGGCAAGAGTACTGGAGTGGGGCGCCATTCAGGGAACTTTATTCAATACTCTGTAATAACCTATGTGGGAAGAGAATCTGAGAAACAGTGGATGCAGGTATATGTATGACTGAATCTCTTTGCAGGTATGAATCACTTTCACATCTTAAACTAATACAACATTGTCAATCAACTATAATACAAAATAAAAATTAGGCTAAAAAATAATAAAATGCTGGTCCAGACCCATTAAATTTGTTTCCTAACCCAGTGAAGGGCCATGGCCTAGGGTTTGAGAAACACTCTACAGAGTGTTCATACATTTGCTTGGGGTATTTATTTATACTTTGTCTGTGTGCTTAGTCACTCATCATGTCCAGTTCTTTGCAACCCCTTGAACTGTAGCCTGCCAGACTCCTCTGGTCCATGGGGATTCTCCAGGCAAGAATACTGGAGTGGGTTGCCATGCCCTCCTCCAGGGTATCTTCCCAACCCAGGTCTCCCACATTGCAGGCAGATTCTTTACTGTTTGAGCTACCAGGGAAGCCCAAGCATATTGGAGTGGGTACTCTATCCCTTCTCTAGGGGAATTTCCTGACCCAGGAATTGAACCAGGGTCTCCTGCATTGCAGGCAGATTCTTTCCCAGCTGAGCTTTGCTTTGGGTATTTACACTTTGTCTACTAGGTCAAAAATAGAGAAATTGGAACCAATTCCTCACTGGTCAGCCTTGGCTCTGATCAGCTTGGGCTCCTCTGCCCAGTTCCTTCCTTGTTTCCCGTCCCCTAGGAGGTTCCTCCAGCTTCTGGCCACCTTCCAGCCCAAAGAGCAGGGGTTCTTGAGGCCAGAAGAAAGTGCCAGCAGCACACGGGCTCCTGGATAATGAGTGCATCCTTCACAGCTTACCGTTTCCTGATGCCTGTGAACAGTAATAAAAATGTGAGCAAACAGGGAGAGTTTAGTGTGTTTATTGCTGCTATTGAGAAAATAATGTGATAATAAACAGGGCCGGTAATGGAAATCGCTTCTAAGAATAAAATTATGTTATTATGAGTTACGTGCAGCCATCAGAAAGCCTTTCGTCTCTCCAAGTGGGAGCTGCCTGCCTGGCTGGCGCTGTTCCACTGGGCCCCGCCTCCCACCTGGGAGCCCCACTGCTCACTCCAGTTGCCAACTTGAACTTCTAGCCTCATTGACTTCTTGGCATTGCTAACGGGGCACTTGGGCCGCTCTGCATTGTAATTAGTGTGTGTAATCCCTGGCGTGAGTGCTGATACCTGGGTNAGTTGCCAACTTGAACTTCTAGCCTCATTGACTTCTTGGCATTGCTAACGGGGCACTTGGGCCGCTCTGCATTGTAATTAGTGTGTGTAATCCCTGGTGTGAGTGCTGATACCTGGGTCCCTTCTTCCCAGCATCCTTGTTCTCCCCATCTTATCACCTCTTGGCAAGTGAAGACTGAGTCCCAAGAGATGGCAAAAGATGAGATCTAGGGACCCTCCATGGATTTTACAAAGATTTCCTATTTAAAATATGATGGCAAACCAGAGTGTTTAACCAGAATTATAAATTAGATTCTTTAAAAGAATACTTGCACCATAACAGGAGGTTGATGGCATTCTGTCTTTAGTGTAAAGGTGAATCCGTTCAATGGTTCATCTATTCATTCAACAGCGCAAGGGTCTGGTCTGGATGCATTAGGAAGTGAGGTTGATGCAGGGCTGTTTCCATGCTCCTTTCTACAGAGAGGAGGCAATGTGAACCAGGAGGCAGTCTTCAAATAAGACCATGATGAGCTGCATAATAGAGAGGAAGAGAACATGCCAGGTAGAATCAACTGGTAAAGAATCCGCCTGCAATGCGGGAAACCTGGGTTTGATCCCTGGGTTGGGAAGATTCCCTGGAGAAGGGAAAGGCTACCCACTCTAGTCAGAGAAGGCAATGGCACCCTACTCCAGTACTCTTGCCTGGAAAATCCCATGGATAGAGGAGCCTGGTAGGTTGCTGTCCATGGGGTCACTACGAGTTGGACACAACTGAGTGACTTCATTTTCACTTTTCATTTTCATGCATTGGAGAAGGAAATGGCAACCCATTCCAGTATTCTTGCCTGGAGAATCCTAGGGATGGGGGAGCCTGGTGGGCTGCCATCTATGGGGTCGCACAGAGTTAAGCACAACTGAGCAACTTGCACTTCCACTACACTTTAATCACTGCAGAATCAAAAAGGGCTGAGAATGGGGCTAGGGAGATGGGGAACCCTTCAGCGGTGACAGTATCTTGCTGAGACCTGAGGATGGGATGAGATGTGGAGGGCACTGCCAAGGTAGAGTCAGAACAGCAGTTGGAGGCTGAGACCATCTCTGTGGGTCTGAGGAACAAAAGAAAGTCATACAGCTGGAGGATAGTGAATGAGGATGAGCGTGGCACTGGAGGGACTTGGTGAAGCATGTAGAGGTCACATTGAGTAAGAGCTTTGAACTTTATTCCTGGTGGAGTTGGAAACTCTGATGCAGGTTAGCCAGGAGGCTGATGTCAGTTGGTTTGTATTTTTAATAATCACTCTGGCTTATGTGTGGGCTTCCCAACTGGCGCCAGTGGTAAAAACCCAGCTTGCCAACGCAGGAGATGGAAGAGATGAAGGTCTAAACCCTGGGTCAGGTAGATCTCCTGAAGAAGGATGTGGCAACCCACTCCAGTATTCTTTCTAGGAGAATTCCATGGACAGAGGAGCCTGGCGGGCTACAGTACATAGGGTTGCAGAGTCAGATATGACTGAAGCAACCTAGCATGCAAGACTTATGTGCAGACTGGAATGCTAAGGACCCAGAATTCTGCATAGCCACACTTTTAGACTAAACACAAAGATTTGTAACATATAGAACGCAAGGTAGATTCTTTTTTGTGTGTATAGTCTTTGTATGCTTTTTCCTGGCTACAAACTTCTTTTTAAGAAAAGGAAGCAAAATCTAAAGCTTTTCTCTTTGTTTGCTGTAAATATTTATGGAGATCTTAATAACAGTTGTAAATTTTCTCCTTTTCTCCTTGTTATCAAATCTGTTATCCTCATGCTGTTTTTTTTTTTTTTCCTCATGCTGTTCTACACATGCACAACATATGCTTGACCTTTGCCTGCACCCTTTTCCACTGGCTGAGGTAGCAAATGCCATCTCTTTGAATCTGTCACAGAGAAGAACATGCTATTTACTGATGTCCAATTTCATTTGGTGTTTGGGATAGCAGATATCTTTAGGGAGAAGAACAAACTGTCACAGCCCTTGAACATCATCTCATATAAAACCCTTTCTTAGTAAAAACAACCTCTAGTCCTTACTGTGGTCACCGAGATGCCAGGGAGGAGGGGGTAGGTAGAGAGGATGGCCCCTTTGCCATGTTGAAAATGTTGCCTCTTTGTAACCACCTTCTGTAGACCCACCCTGCCNTATTCATATAATTTTCACTATGGTTTATTAAAAGATACTGAATATCATTCCCCCTGCTAAACAATAGGACCTCGTGGTTTATCTTTTTTTATAATAATCGTTTACAACTGTTAATCCCCAACACCCAGTCTGACCCTCTCCTGCCCTGCCTTCCCATGGCAACCACAAATCTATTCTCTATGTCTGGATTCTGTCTCTGTTTTGTAGATAAATTCATTCATGTCACATTTTAGATCCCACATATACATGGAGAATCATTTTTGTACCCCACTCTCTGTAGCCCCAGTCTAACAGCATACTTGTACACAGTAGATGCTCAGAATTGTTCTTGAAACAAACAAGGTATCTAGCCTTTCTGGGAGCCGAAGGCCATGGTCATCCTTCTTGGTTTACAACAATTGGGAGTGCCATACTTTTAACTCATTTTTGCTCAGAGCGCTGGGGCCTTGGGAATGTGACATATCCAGACAGACTCGGGGACAAGGGAACCAGCAGTACCAATTAAGTGTGTATCTGTGAGTTTGTGTAGGAGGGTGAAGGGGTGGCATAGGAGCACACAATAAATGTGCAGTACTGAGCATAAAATCAGTGTTTGAACACCTATACAGCCTTCTCCTTTCTGGATGGAGTCTTTCAGGACCACAAAAACAAAACACCCTGAAAATCCCTCCATTGCAAGAGCTGATGCAGGAGAGATGCAGACAATAAAGCCTGGCGAGTGCAGCCTACAAGCCACTTGGCAGAATTCCTCTTTGGCTCCAAAACTAGCTCTGTGTGTCTNGAGGGTGAAGGGGTGGCATAGGAGCACACAATAAATGTGCAGTACTGAGCACAAAATCAGTGTTTGAACACCTATACAGCCTTCTCCTTTCTGGATGGAGTCTTTCAGGACCACAAAAACAAAATACCCTGAAAATCCCTCCATTGCAAGAGCTGATGCAGGAGAGATGTAGACAATAAAGCCTGGCGAGTGCAGCCTACAAGCCACTTGGCAGAATTCCTCTTTGGCTCCAAAACTAGCTCTGTGTGTCTGACCCTAAGATCCACAACTCCCTCTGAAATGACCTTCAGTGAGCTATTGTTTGAGCACCATTGTCTATTCTTGGTGCCAACCCTAAGTTTCAAAGGTCTGTAATAGGTCTGACCCACTCTGTATTCTGGCTCTGCCAAATCCTATTTTCTTTTCATCTGTGACTCTTCCAAACAGTTACCCCTTTAGGAAAATCATCTTGGAGATGTCACCTAACTTCACTTGGCTTTAGTTGTTTTCAAAAGTCCTTCCTGTTCTGATAAGTTGGGGCTATAATCTCATTTCCATCCTCCCTTGAAGGCTTTTCCACACACAGAGCTCCTTCTAGGAGCAGGGCAAGTGATGCTATGAATATTTTGGGTAATGACCCAAGGCCCATGTCATCTCCTGAGAGGCCTCTTTGCTTCATGCTGTGATTCCTCCTACTCTTCAAGGCCATGGGTNGTAACTTCACTTGGCTTTAGTTGTTTTCAAAAGTCCTTCCTGTTCTGATAAGCTGGGGCTATAATCTCATTTCCATCCCTTGAAGGCTTTTCCACACACAGAGCTCCTTCTAGGAGCAGAGCAAGTGATGCTATGAATATTTTGGACAATGACCCAAGGCCCATGTCATCTCCTGAGAGGCCTCTTTGCTTCATGCTGTGATTCCTCCTACTCTTCAAGGCCATGGGTGAGGCTGAACTTCACACCTAGAGGCTTTTCTCTACCTCACTGTTCACAAATTCTTTTCAGGAAATCCTGCAAGCCCAGCTTCATTCATTCATAAACAGAAGTTTTCCAAAAAGGTGTCTTTCTTTTAAACTTTACATGAAAATAAGTCAATGGTTATGGGGTAATTCTGAGACTGTCCCCTTGCCCTGTGAAAATTACTGTGTGATTCAGATTAAAAAATGATATCTCCAACTAAGGCCATATGGGAAATTGTTCTCTTCTCACATCAGAGGCCAAGCTACCAGCAGACAAATATAACAGTTTATGAATAATTCAGTTATGCTTCTGATCTGCCTGTTAATAATGCTTGGAACAGATATCCCAGATACGGTTGAGAAGGGGACAGTGCAATGGATGAAGGGAGGCTGAGCATCCTGAGACCCTCTAGCCTGATCCCATGGAGACTGTGCATCCAGAAGAAGTGTCAGGTGTTTGCCGCTCATGTCAAGGTCAGAGCCATAGTGAATGTTCCTGTTCACATATTGTGGTCATGTCATCGTCTAGTGATCAACTGACATCCATCCTGCATTCTTTCCTTGGTTGGGCAGCTATGAATTTATTTATTTATTTTTGGTCACATAGCATGCAGGATCTTGTTTCCCTGACCAGGGAATTAACCCATGCCCCCTGCAGTGGACACATGGAGTCTTAACCACTGGACCACCAGAGAAGTCCCAAAGCAGTGAAATTTTGAGCAATGCCNTGTCAGGTGTTTGCCACTCATGTCAAGGTCAGAGCCATAGTGAATGTTCCTGTTCACATATTGTGGTCATGTCATCGTCTAGCGATCAACTGACATCCATCCTGCATTCTTTCCTTGGTTGGGCAGCTATGAATTTATTTATTTATTTTTGGTCACACAGCATGCAGGATCTTGTTTCCCTGACCAGGGAATTAACCCGTGCCCCCTGCAGTGGACACATGGAGTCTTAACCACTGGACCACCAGAGAAGTCCCAAAGCAGTGAAATTTTGAGCAATGCCTTCATCCTTAGCTCTTGGAATGAGCTCTGATTAGCCTGATGAATTGGAAATCTTACTGGCTTGCTTTAGGAATGGGTGTGGGCTCCTCAGGTCTAAATCAATCCAATACACAGCTATTTCTGGCTCTGGGGATCATTTTTATCATGGCCTCATAGTCACTTTCAGGTCAACGAGATATGAGGGGTAATGTGTTAAAAAATTTGGAGTGTAGCTTCCCATTCCTCTGATCCTCCTACACCTACCTTGCTTCTGTCAGTCTAAAACTGAATTCAAGCCACATAGGCAAACACAGATGAGTGATAGCAGAGAAGCAGCCTGAGGCACTGGCTTTAGGCAGCCAGGAGGTTTGCTTTACCTCTAGGCGTTCAATTATGTGACCCAAGTCATTTATTCACGATTAAATTATTTTTTCTATGTTTTGAAACATTAACTGATAGAAGGAGAGTGTTACAGACTTGGGACTTCCCAGGTGGCTCAGGGTAAAGGATCCACGTGCCGATGGAGGAGTTGCAGGATTGATCCTTGGGTGGGGACGATGCCCTGGAGGAGGAAGTGGCAACCTCCTCCAGTATTCTTGCCTGGGAAATCCCATGGACAGAGGAGCCTGGAGGGCTACAGTCCATGGGGTCACAAAGAGTCAGACAGGACTGAGAGACCGAGCACATTCGTAGGTTACAGCCTTGATGGGAGAGTGGATAATGTAAAAGGATTCCTAATGATAGGGCTGCTTGAGGACTTGGGAAAAAGCGAGGAGGGTAACAGGAAGAGTGGTGGCGATGATTTAGTTGCTAAGTCATGTCTGACTCTTTGCGACCCCAGGGACTGTAACCCCCCAGGGTCCTCTGTCCACAGCATTCTCCAGGCAAGAATACTGGAGTGGGTTGCCACTTCCTTTTCCAGGGGATAGGCTTTGTGAAATGCTTTTCTGTACATTTGGGTAGTTCTAGTCTTCCAGGAGGGGACTGTTCACTTGATGTCAAACTCTTTGAGAACCCTGTGTCGTCAGCATCCGAGTCCCTAGTGCCCACCTCAGAGCCTGTGTGTAGTTTGTGGATCAATCAGTCAATGAAGGAATGAAGAAAGCAAAGAGTGAGTGGATCTCTTGTTGCTCCAGGCCATGCAGATTNGCTTTGTGAAATGCTTTTCTGTACGTTTGGGTAGTTCTAGTCTTCCAGGAGGGGACTGTTCACTTGATGTCAAACTCTTTGAGAACACTGTGTCGTCAGCATCCGAATCCCTAGTGCCCACCTCAGAGCCTGTGCGTAGTTAGTTTGTGGATCAATCAGTCAATGAAGGAATGAAGAAAGCAAAGAGTGAGTGGATCTCTTGTTGCTCCAGGCCATGCAGATTAGTAGGTACAAAAAAGGTTAGAAAAGGGGGCTTCCCTGGTGGCTCAGAGGATAAAGCATCTGGCTGCAACGCAGGAGACCCAGGTTCGATCCCTGGGTTGGGAAGATCCCCTGGAGAAGGAAATGGCAACCCACTCCAGTATTCTTGCCTGGAGAATCCCATGGACAGAGGAGCCTGGTGGGCTACAGTCCAAGGGGTCGCAAAGAGTCGGACACAACTGAGCGACTTCACTTTCACTTTCACTTCTTTCAAAGGTTAAAAGAGGCATTGGAGCAACCAGTTGCCAAATTCAAGAGATGAACTGAGAGGCCAGCATGAGATGACTCAGGTCCTCTCTGGTGAAGGACTGAGCTGGACAGACCGAAGAAAGCGGGACACCATGGGACCTGAGATCAGAAGAGCAGCCTTGGAATTACTATTTGAAGACTGGTGTCTGTTAATCAAATTCNCAAAGGTTAAAAGAGGCATTGGAGCAACTAGTTGCCAAATTCAAGAGATGAACTGAGAGGCCGGCATGAGATGACTCAGGTCCTCTCTGGTGAAGGACTGAGCTGGACAGACCGAAGAAAGTGGGACACCATGGGACCTGAGATCAGAAGAGCCGCCTTGGAATTACTATTTGAAGACTGGTGTCTGTTAATCAAATTCATTTCAGATGTGCTCCCTTAACAGACTTGCAGACTTGATGGGATTACAGATCTGCCTGGTGAGTGTGTTTTCCTGGAGGTGGTGGGACCCTGTGGAGAGTGACAGTCCCGTAGGATTACTCAGGAGGTGGTTCCAGGGCCTCTGGCCCAAAGACTCTCAGAGTAATTATAGTATCAACTGCATTATCAGTGCCAGCCAGGCCTCCTGAGAAGCTGGAAATCAATCTCTATCATTTTTGCTTTTATTTCTTCACCAACTGCAAGACAGAGATCAGCCGGGGATAGCTGGGAATTTAACACGTGCTTATCTCTTTCATGGGCATTCATTGAAATCAGAGTGCTCAATTAAAGCATCTAGTTCCCAATACAGAATTTCTGGAGAGAGGATTTGAGACCCTTTGCTTTCCTTCCACAGCCACCGGGGTCTCACTCCATCAGCCAGCCATTATCCCTCCTATTTGAGTCCTATGCTCTGCTTTACTCACAGCATGGAAAGACAGACACATCTCTGTCTAGGAAAAACACCTACCCTTCAGCCACATTTCCCTCTAGTTTGTACCTCATTTTCCTCCTTTACATCTCNTTGAGTCCTATGCTCTGCTTTACTCACAGCATGGAAAGACAGACACATCTCTGTCTAGGAAACACACCTACCCTTCAGCCACATTTCCCTCTAGTTTGTACCTCATTTTCCTCCTTTACATCTCTTCCAACCTCTATGGAGACAAGTCTGGACCAAAGCTCTAAGTTTACCATCTCTGGTTCTGCACCCTCCCTCTGATGCTCTCTGCACCTTGACTTCTGTCCCTTCCCCTCTCCAAATCAGCTCTTAACCATGACCTCTCAGTTGCCAAATAAATTGCACACTCAAATGCTCAAGACACTTAGATGACCACGCAGTGATCATCCAACTCAGACACTTTGCAGGACCACTTTCAGGGCAAATGGGGATGAGTGTATGGACCACNTAGCCTGGAGTGTTTCAGTCCATGGGGTCACAAAGCACTGGATATGACTGAGTGACTGAATTGATTGAAGCCCTACTCTAGGTTAGGAAAAGGCACATATCACAAAGAGTTGTTTGCATTTATATACGGTTGCAGAAGCCAACATCACAACCTGAAGTGTCCACTGCACCTTTAATCACAGTAAAGAAAAGAAGGAAATCACAGTAAAGAAAGCAGAGGTGATGTTTACTGGGCATCACCAGTAATCATCAACCAGTATCATCGGATAACCTCCTGGGCACCCAACACTATGCTAACTTCTTTCTGTTCATCACCTTCCTTGGTCTGTCACTACCTGTGTGTGATATTCATTTATGAGGCCAGATTTCAGATTAGATAACTGAGGCTCTGAGAGATAAAGGATCCCATCTGGAATCACACAGTAATGTCAGGTTTGTTCAGTTTTAGAGTCCCTAACTTCACTTCCCTCAAAGATGAAAGGGGAGGCCAGGGATACAGCTTTGAAATCATCATATTTGAATAAGAGGAGAATTAACATGAATTTGAAAGAGGTTGACTCTGCCAGTGACAAATCTTGCTTGAACATAAATCATGATATCTAAGTGAGTTTGTCTCAAGACATCAAGTTACAGAGACTATGAGAAGTGTTCAGAGAGGATGGGACTCAGTTTGCAGAAGACAGAGCCTATTTTTCTCATGGATTCACTGCACAAGAAAAGTTAATGCCATACATTTAATACGATTTATTTATTCTAATATACAATTAAAAATCCAGCTAACTAGATTCTTTTTTTCTTTCTTCTGTAAAAGCTGTGCCTCAGAGAAATCTTTCTTCCAGTCTTCCCTGGCCCCAATCTTTCACACTGGGAAGGGGGAAAACCCTGATTCATGGGTCAGAGAATTGGGTTGTAATGCCTTTGAAATATTGGTGCATGGTAGGAATGGTTTCCAATTACAGCCAACTGAGTGCACAGCCCCAGCACTGTTCTATTTAAATAACTGCTGAATCGCCAGGGCTGCTTTTCTGTTTCTAGCTCCCTGAACAAGTAAATAATGGAAAGAGAGAGAAAAAAATAAATCAGCTCTTGTAATAAATAACCATACAACCTGGGGTTGGAACCTCATTTCTTGATCATATTTTCTCCCCTACCCCAACTACTTTTTTCCTAATAGAACTCTGAAATACAAGTTGCCTTTTAAAATAAAATTTAGAATCAAAACTTTTGCTTGCATATTTAGGAAAGCTTCCAGCAGCATGTTGCAGTGGGAAATAATACCAGCTTTGGAGTCAGATTTGGTGGTGAATCCCTGCTGTTAACAGGCAATGTGGTCAATGGAAGATCTGTTACTTTATGCAGTTTGAATTGCTTGGGATTTGACGTCAGACCAACCTGTCAGGGAACTTAAATCTCTGTCAGCATCTGTAAAATGGGTAGGTCAGGATGGGGAATCAGGATAATTTATCTGAAATCTCTCGCATAGTTCCTGCTACAGTCATTTAATAAAGGGACAGATATTTTTCATAGTTATCAATTTCCTTATTAGGCATAAACATATAAATAGGTTATTATTCAATTTATGTTATAAAATGTACAGAGCTGGTAAAATTGAAGTTATACTAAAGCCAGATACACAGATGAACTTAAAAAAGAGAATATGATGTGGACCAGAATTTGGCATTCTTTTAGGAATGACATGTCACATTTGTGAGCTGTATTATGACACGTGGGTGATGGAACTGGTTGGTAGTCATGATCTAACAGTTACCAGGAGGAGAGATAGGAGGTTGCATGGGGGTGTTGAGGGGCCTGGGAGCACAGGCTTGCTATCTGTATGTCCCCAGAGTCACCATGATAAGAGGGGAGCTTTTTGATGACACCTCCTCTGACTGACTGGCCCAGGGAGGTAGGGACAAGTGTGCAGAGCGGGCAAGAGGATTTAACAAAAGGGTTGCAGAAGTCCACTAAATGATCTGATTTAAAGGAATCATTTGGTCCAGGCCCAGCAGATGTTTCAATTCCTGCTACATCTTGCCAGCAAGATATCTCCCAGCCTCTACCTGGGCACCTCAGCAGTGGTGAACTCATGGCTTCCAAAAGTGATCAGTTGTGAACATCAGAGAAGGGGTTTCTTCTCTAGATGAACCTGGCCATGTTTGCCTGTTGCACATTCTCAGGTCCTTCTTCTAACCTCTGGGGTCACCCAAAGGCAGTCCGTTTTCTCCTACTGGTGGGGCTTTCTGGATCTCCATGGCACCTGCCATCTCCTCTGCATTGCACTCAGCACTCCCAGTTCTCTGATGGCTTATTCAGGGCTGTGCTGGATGTGAAGCATACTTGCAATTCCAGTGAAGGCGTGGAGAAGCTGCAACCTTGGATGGAAGTGGATTTTGCTAGAAGTTGGGAACCTCTGTACTTACCATTTGCACCTGAGGACACAGAGGTGTGTCCTTGCTGGCAGAGAGAGTGTGAGAGGAGGACCTGCATGACCTTGCAGGTCACTTGAGCTGTATATGTGTCACTTCTTGTGAAATGAGGACAATAGCATTTTTTTACTTTGCAAAGCTCAAGTGAAAAAAATGTGTGTGAAAATACTGCGTGAGCTGTGAACCATCTGACCCATTGAGAGTAGATCTCATGACAATGGCTGAAGGCATTCCACGGTCATCTCTCTTTTTAAAATTAGTCTCAGAGAAATTTCCCAGAAGTGTTGCTAACCCCAAGAGTTTCCTCAAACTTGTGCTTTTGCTCTGACTTGTTTGTAAAAGTTGGTCATGCCAAGTACTTGACTGGGCACAGAGGTCATAGATGACTTTGTCATTGTCCAGGCCAAATGTGGCATGAAATCATTCTAGATGGAATTTAGGTCAATCTCCTTCCTTAATGATGAAAAGTCCCCAGAGACTTGCCATTGAAAACACAGAGGGTGTGTTTTCTTCCTGTCATTGGCATTGGCTCACTTTGCTAAATAGTGCTGCTAATTCAGCTGTGATAGAATCCCAGGGATGGGGAGCCTGGTGGGCTGCCATCTATGGGGTTGCCCAGAGTTGGACATGAATGAAGTGACTTAGCAGCAGTAGTAGCAGCTTTGATGGTTGACCTAGAAATTGGCTACAACCCAGCNGAGACTTGCCATTGAAAACACAGAGGGTGTGTTTTCTTCCTGTCATTGGCGTTGGCTCACTTTGCTAAATAGTGCTGCTAATTCAGCTGTGATAGAATCCCAGGGACGGGGAGCCTGGTGGGCTGCCATCTATGGGGTTGCACAGAGTTGGACATGAATGAAGTGACTTAGCAGCAGTAGTAGCAGCTTTGATGGTTGACCTAGAAATTGGCTACAACCCAGCATCAGACTGTTATCACTTGATCACCAAGGACTCCTTGACTACAGAAGATGGAATGTTCTCCACTATCTCTTACTTACATCCAGGTCTTCTGCTGGGTGCCAGGGAACAGGAGACAAACTCTAGGTCAGTGGGAGATGTAGACACAGCCACAATCACAGTAACCAGAAAAGTGCTAGAAGAGAGGTTTGGGAAGGGGAGCAACAGCTTCCACCCTCAGCCTGGGCAGAAGTTTCTCCTCTTCTCTGGACCCCAGCTCGATGTTTATATATGCCTCTGTTTCCTATCGCAGCATTTACCCTGTGGTATCTATGAGCTGGCCTCATGTTCTTGATACTTGTTTGACTGAGCACCCTTAAAAGCTGGGTCTATTGATCAGGCTTCTATTAACAAGCATGGTTTCTGACACAGAAGTCGATTGTGCAGCAAATGGCAATTGAGACTGAAGAAATGTTTCTCGAGGAAACTTCTGGAAGCTCTGTCTTGAAGCAACATAATTTCTGTGGGCTAAAAGGGATGGTGAGTACTTTGAATCAAGGCTGGGAAGTGGGAGAGCCTGATTTCTTTGGGAAAATGTTTGACTTATAGAGGCTGGGATCCAGGTTCACTGTTGTTTGTGGAATGTCCATCCAGAATACTGGACATCATTCAGAATTCATTGATTAAGCAGAACATCTTGGAACACATGTATTGTCTGATGCCCATTATCAATGTGAGTTCCCTGAGACTCGGAGTAAATAAATTGCTAAAGTACTTAAAGCAAAGTGACTAAACTGGGACTTGGGAAAGGCCATTGTATCTCAGACAAGGCATCTGAGCTACATGTATTGGATATCTGTTGTCAACCTGAACTTCATACCCTTCTGAACCTGCCCACCCTGAACACACATGCCCCCACACCTAGTAACCTATTCCAAGGGCATCTTTCTCTGGAAGTTGTTCTCTTCCTCAGTCTAATCTTTGGGCAATGCGCTTTAATCAGAGATTGATTCGACAGAGGACATTAGAAGTCACTGACTTAGGATCTTTGTAAGGAAACAGGCCCATGTGGGTGTTGCCTGGCCCAGGGGCCCAGAAAGCAGGAAGGGTGGGGGTGAGCAGATCCAAGTTTCCCAATTTGTTTTATTCCAATTGCTTCTATGCACAAGGGATTCCAGGGAACGTGTGGTTACACTGCTCCCGGAGAGAGTGTAACATATGGCAGGTAGTTTTAATTGTAGAAATTAAGGACACTATCCTTAGATGGGGAGACTCATTCTGGAAAAGTGATTTCTATGTTGACAAAATATCTAACTCCACCCATCTGTCACTCCAGTTACTTACACAGCACTCATGACTGGTTTCCCCTAGATTCTGTCCTTCAGAGGCGTGCGGGTATCAGATCAACAGTGAAGGTTTGGCCACATGTCAGCTGTCCATGGTGGTATTAAGGAAGTCCAGGATCTGGGCCTTTAGCCAGATCTGGACCTGTCTGGACCTGTCTCAACAGGTCCCAGACCACGCATGCAGAATAAAGAACCTACTGAATGAGTAATTTTCAAGCACCTTTCTATGGAGAGCATAAGATCCAGAGCTGTGGAGGTTGCAACCTTCACCCAGGATCTCCTCTGCTCTTCAGGGCCACACCACGTGCTCTGAGCATCTACCATGGGCCCGATCCTGCTATGGCATACTCTTATTTGTTATCTAACTTAACTAGCTGAGTGAGCCTGGGAGGTAAAGATTAGTTCCCCTATTTGCAGATGAGTACAGTGTCATTAAAGAGAGCTAAGAGATGCGCCTAAAGTGAAAAATTGAGCATCTGGTACCTTTTAGCAGTTTGAAACAGGGTGAACAGAAGGTAACAAGCATTAAGATGGAACTGATAGTGTAAGAAAGAGTAGGCAGGGGGTAAATTCAACTTTGGTTGGAAATAGGACATCAGGCTGCTTCTTAATGCATTGCTTCCTACAGAGTCAGTAAGAATGTTGTTTGTCTTAGCCTGACGTTGCTGATGAAGTTCAAGCGGGGAGGTGTCTATCTGTGTGGAGCAGGGGATATAGGGAAGAGACGGTAGGTGGGCTGGTGGGGGACATAACCCCAGTGGCCTTGACATCTGGTTCTGAGGCCCAGATCCTGGACTTTCTTAGTACCACCACGGACAGCTGACATGTGGCCAAACCCTCACTGATGTCCTGAAAGAGTAGTATACGAACAGATGCCAGTTTTGACGGATAATCAAAGGTATCCTTTTTTGAGTAAGATGGCTGTGTCCTTCATACAAGGCACCTCTTCACCTAATATCAAGGTAACTTGGGAATTTGTAATTGTCAACAAGAGTGCTTGATGAGCTTGGAATGAAAGCAAAAGAAGGCAATTGGTTGGGTTTTCCAATAAAGTTCATTCGGGTTTTGATGGGGAAGATCCTTTGGAGAAGGAAATGGCAATCCACTCTAGTATTCTTGCCTGGAAAAATCCCATGAACAGAGGAGCCTGGCAAGCTACAGTCCACGGATTGTAAAGAGTTGGACATGAATGAAGAAACTTAGCATGAGCACGTGTTTTTCTGGGCCTCAGAAAAACACGAGCAAACTTTTTGGCCAACCCAATATACAATCCTGGGCTTGGGAAGTTCTGGCTCACAGGCTAACTCTGATCTGCCACCTGTTTTTGTAAATAAAGTTTTATAGAACATGCATGGCCAGACCCATTTATTTATAGGTGGCCCTGGCTGTTTTCATGTTAGAACAGCAGAGTTGAGTAGTTGCAAGAGACCACATGGGCTGCAAAGTCTACAATAATAACTGTTTTGTCCTTTACAGGAGAAGTTTGTTAACCCCTATTCTAGTTCATATACTTGCTGTCCCTTATTTTCTTGTTTCCAAGTACTTTGATTAATTCTATTTCTCCAGATCTCCTAAATCTGTCTCTCTTCTCATTCACATAGTTTTTTTTCCTTAGGAATCTTAGAGAATTGCAGATGACTTCCTCCAAATCAAAGAAATGTGGGCAAAAGAGGACATAATTGGCTCATACAGTATAGTGAAGGTTGAGATGGCTTTATAAACATCTAGAATTATTGACATTGGAACCACAAAGTATTTTGCATTCTCTGAACATCTTTTTTTTTTTTTTGGTCTGTGAACCATTCTCGCCTACTATAGGGAGGCTACTTCTCACTGGGAGGTGGAACTGTTGGCTGCTTTGGGTCTTAATATGCGAAGGGGTTTCCTTCCCTAGCTCAGGTTGAAAAGCCTTAGAAAAGCCTCCAGACTGGTCTAGCTTTATTCATGTACCCACTGCTTGGGACGAATCAGTGTGACCAGTGGTGGAAAGTAGTGAGGAGCTATCATCCTGGGTCCAGACTGGCTTCTGTGGATGTGGTCTGATAGTAGAAGAAGGAACCCAGAAGACCCAGAGCCTGTGGGCTGGGCCCCTTTATTGAACTATCACTCACATTGGATTTGTACCAGCCCCACCTGCATCCTTCAAGCCCTCAGCAAATCTCTTTAGACCACCTGCAGATGGTCTCCTCAGCTCACTTGTTCAAGTCATTCTGGGCACTGCTGCAGGAGGACTGGTAAATGCAATCTGATTATGTCCCTACATTTGAGCTTAAAATGCTGAGATTATTTCCATCCCCACCTTCTCCCCCATGGCCTAGAGACCAGTAGGAAAAACTCATGATCCGCTCTTGCTTGTCAGTTTCAGTACTTCTCTTATCACTTCCCTGCACACACCCTTCATTCTGATCAGATCCATAGGTAGTTTCTCACATGTGTCTGTGGAAAAGGCAATGGCACCCCACTCCAGTAAAAATCCCATGGACGGATAGGCTGCAGTCCATAGAGTCACGAAGAGTTGGACGTGACTGAATGAATTCACTTTCACTTTCATGCACTGGAGAAGGAAATGGCAACCCACTCCAGTGTTCTTGCCTGGAGAATCCCAGGGACGGGGGAGCCTGGTGGGCTGCCGTCTATGGGGTCGCACAGTCAGACAAAACTGAAGCAACTTAGCAGCAGCAGCAGCAGCACATGTGTCTGTGAATTGCATGCTGCTCTCTGTGCCCAGAATATTCTGCCATCCCTATCATCCAGTGAGCTTCTGACTCCGAGCTTCCTTCTTAAATCCTTGGGATGCCAGGCAGGATGGATGCTCCTCTTCAGACCGCTCACAGCCTCTGTGCTGTCACAGGCTTATCGTGCTGCTCCAGAGTTCTCTGTTTGTTACTGTCTTCATCTACTGCCAGCTCCAGTTGGTGCTTCACGCACCTTTGTGCTCATATATGGCACCAGGACTGCGACAATTGTTTTCTGGATGAAGCGCTTCTGTTCCCCAACCTTCCCCCAACGAAATGTCCTCAAGTCATTAACGCCCTCCTACAACACCCCAATTTTCTTTTCTCAATTCCTCTGTCTCATCACTTATTTAAAATGGCATCTTCTCATTCTAAGCTCATCAGTTATTTTAAATGGCATCTTCTCTCTTTCATATGCCAACCTCAATGAATAAGTTCTGGTCAAGTAGCAGCAACCCTGGACCTAGTCTTTTCTGCATCTCCTGGTTCTTAGAGCCAAAGATACCTTGTTTTCATTCCCAAGTACCATCTAGATTGCCACTTTGGGAAAATAATCTATTATGGTTTTGTTTGAGAAAAAAATTCCCTATAGTTTGATACACACACAAGTAGGTATATATGCATGTATTATATTTATATAATATGTGTACACACCTGATGTAATATACATATATCAGTAATTATCAGAAATGCCTCAGATCCAAATGGGATATTTCCAGGTGACTCTGGAAATTGAGGGCAAGAGAAGGGAGTGACAGTATGAGATGGTTAGATGACATCACTGACTCAATGGACATGAGTTTAAGCAAACTCTGGGAGATACTGAAGGACAGGGAAGTCAGGTGTTCTGCAGTCCACAGGGTCGCAAAGAGTCAGACACAACTGAGTGACTGAACAACAAGGTGACTTTGGAGTAGATGAAAAGGCCTAATGGAGTTATAGCCTGGGGACCCCCATTAAACAGCTGTGCATTCTACTTATATAAACTTTCTGTATTTCAAGATTTGGAGAGAATAGGATTTGGAATCACAGGTCTAGGAATTCAGTCTGAGTCTCCCTTTTCTGTGTAATCACAGAGAAATGGTACCTTATTGGCAGGAGTCTTTATTTCTGCACTTACGTAATAGTTACCTCTCACCAATGAGCGACCAAAGTTAAGGGAGAATGTAGAGGGAAGTGATTTATAAACTGCAAAATGCTGCAAAAACATCAGTTATTACAGATACAGAAATCTAAGAATTCAAATACAGAATATTTAAAGTGATCTCCATGGGGAAATACATTTTCAGTCCTCCCCGGCGCAATCTGATATTTCCCCCAACAAAGTATGGCATGGAGCGTTCTGGGTACCTTAATTACCTGGTGGCTGACAGCCGCGTGTGGATTCTGGCAGGTTTCAGACAGAAACTAAACAGGCGCTCACAGATGCGGCTGTCTCTTCCCGGGGGCCCCTCACTGGGGACCAGCAGCTGCTTTGAAATGTGACTCTGCTTTTGTGAAATTTCCCCGACGGAAGCTTTATTATCTTTCCTTTTCCTCAGGACGGCCATTTTTCCCGACAATTCCAGGCCGATCTGCGAGAACAAAGATTCTCCACTGAGAATCAGAGATGCTCTGTGAAGAGGAGGGGCGGGGCCACAGGTTTCTGAGGTCTGTTCACACCTCAGATGGAGCCTGCAGACAGGTCCTAACAATGCCGGCAGCTGTTGAGGATGAAAAGATGGTGCAACTCGTCAGAGGGTTTTGGCAGCGATGCTGGGAGATTTGTGGAACGGCCCAGCAGCCTTCCTTTCCCCGAATTTGGAAGAAAACCAGCTTGAGCACTGTTGGGAAGGAGATAACAGGAGGGAGAGTGGTGGGTGAGAAAGTCAGAATTTACCAGATGTCTCTGGGTCTCAGCATTTGCTCCCTTTGCCTTGATCGTGTCAGTGTTTATAAATAGCTTGTGTTTTTCCTTGAGCTGTAGGTAGCACTTAGGAATCTACCCCACGTGGGGTGATACCGGGAAATAACGACCTGCAAGGGGTTCTAGGAGATGTGTGTACCCTGCACCCTGCAAAGGAGAGAGTTTTTCAAGTGACTTACTTCCCATTCTAACTCCAGCAGGCTCCAGGCGGTAGACCCGACACGCACATGTGGTCTGTGCCCCATCAATATTAAAAATGCATGGCAGTCTCAGTTTTTCTTTTGTATTTTCTAAGACTTGTCCATCACCAATGAATAGATCCTATTTGTAGAGAAAGAACAGCTTTAAAATGACAAAACCAGAACATTTCTCCAAATCCTGGGAAGGGCTGGCACTTTAAAAAAATAACTAGCGACAGGAAAATTTCAAGTGAGTTGTCTCGGATGCCTGTCAGATTTGCAGGCTCATGGCTCTCTCTCTCTCTTTCTCCCTCTCTCTCTCTCTCTCTCTCTCTCTGAGTCTGTGCATCCCAGATGGAGTGGTTTCTGTAGAGAAACAATCATGGTTCTATTCAGGAGAGCTTCCTTGGCAAGAAAATGATGATTGAACTGATGCTATTGTGACATAACGTAGGAGTTTATAATTGCAATTTGTTATGAAACAGTTGGACCAAATCCCAAGGATGGGTATTTTAGTGCTTCATGGAGAAAATGGAAAGAAAAGCATTGGCAAGGACGGATGGGGGGGTTGTAGGAAGTCTGGCTCCTTGGTTATTTACCTTGGTGTAACCACAGAAGTTCAGGTCTGCCCCCTCAGTCTCACGGCTCTGGAAACTCAACCCTACCAATGTCCCAGGGTTGAATATATACGGGAAGGCCAGTTAATACTGAGTAAGGGTTTCCCAGGTGGTGCTAGTGGTAAAGAACCTGCCTTTTAATGCAGGACACACAGGAGACACCAGTTCAATCCCTGCCTCAAGAAGATCCTGTAAGAGGAAATGCAACCCACTCCAGTATTCTGGCCTGGGAAGTCCCATGGACAGAGGAGCCTGGGAGGCTACAGTCCATAACACAAAGAGATGGATATGACTGAAGCAAGTTAGCATACTGAGTAAACTCAGGTATAGACCCTGGGAACAACACTGTTTATTTACCAGGGGAAACAGAACTGACAGGCCCCAGCCATTCTTCTTGGCATAATCAGTTCATGCCCTGTAGGCAAACTCCAAAGGGAGGCCAAACTCCCAGCAAGCCTGGTATCAGGAAAAGGCCAAGTTTCAACTATGGGTAGGTCTCATGCGTCCACCATCACCATACGTAATACTCAGTGTTGGGATAATGGAATCATCCTGGAAGTCTCCAATGGGACACCTTTGGCACTAGGGCACCATGGACAGCCCCTCCAGTGGCCGCCTCAGCTTTCCATTATTGACATTCTTCCCACACCAACCTTGGCATTTTTCTTTAATTGTGATAACACTTCCAATTACTTTAAAATTGGGACCAGGCCAATCATTTGGCATCTCTTCAGAGTGATATTTGTCAAAAATTTGCTCAGCACTACTTTAGAGGAGAAATTGAGCTGTGTATAGGAGAGAGGCTGGGAAGTGGGGCTCAGTCAGCATCAGTGGCTCAGGTGCTTCCTCTATGGACCAGCCTAGACTTTTCCTTCCAACAATAGTGCTTGGCAGACAATTGAATCTACCTTCCCAAGAAGACAGCTTAAAAGTCATCTGTTATTTGTTGACCTAGGTGGATCAGATGGAATAAAGAATCTGCCTACAATGCAGGAGATCTGAGTTCGATCCCTGGGTCAGGAAGATTCTCTGGAGAAGGGACTTGATACCCACTCCAGTATTCTTGCTGAGAAATTCCCATGGATGGAGGAGCCTGGTGGGCTACAGTTATGGGGTCATAAAGAGCTGTACATGACTGAATGACTAATATGTTATTAGTTAAGTCTGGCTTAACGTTAAGATTCTCTCTAACCACAAGCTATTCCATGAAAGAGATTCTCCTAGATTAAATTCACTTTCTTCTAAAACACGGAACCACACACACACGCACACACACACTCGCTTCTTTATAACCCAAGGATCTTTCAGAACATCTTTGAATCAATGTTATAGGCAGCTACTTGCTGGCTTGCTCCTGACTCTAGCTAAATTCAGAGATAATTCTTTGCCTAGCCTAGGAACACTTTGCTAGGTTTATGATGAAGTCTAAATAGACTTGTATATTTCTAAAGCCTGAGGATTTGTTTTGTTTTACCTTTATTTTTAAAAAAATTCCATTATCATCCATCCATCCATGCAGCAAACATTAGCTTCTAGGATGTGCCCAGCATGAGTTAAATTTATAAAGAAGGATAACACACAGTCAGTTCCCCCAAGAGCCATGTTGACCGAGGGAGACAGATGGATAAACAGGTCCTTGTAACTCAGCATGGTGAGGGAATCAGTAGAGAAATGCCAGGGAACTTGGGAAAACAGAAAGGGAACTCACCTGGGAACTGCAGGTGGGCTGGATTTGGAGAAGATTCCTAGGAGGGGCTGATGGAGAACAAGCAGCCAGTCTCAGATCAGGGAAGGGCATCTTAGAGTAGGAACCTGATCTTACCCATATGAGCTGGCTCCATGGTTTAATTCCAAAGGCAGCATGAGCTCTGGTTTTCCAGTTTTCACCCTGAAGCGGGTGGTGGTGGTAGTGATCTCTCTCTTGCCCAAGCACTTCCTACTCAAGTGTGAGAACCACACTGAGTGATGAAACTCCTGGATCTAATAATAACCATTAGAAGATGTCCAGTACTTTATTATTTATTAAGCAAATCGGTTTGTTATCTCATTTGATTTTCTAAGTAAGCCTTATGGCAGTGATTTTCAGCAAGGCTGACTTTACTCCCAGGTGACTTTTGGTACTGTCCAGAGGCATTTTGGATTGTCATATTGGGTGCTGGGNTCACCATACGTAATACTCAGTGTTGGGATAATGGAATCATCCTGGAAGTCTCCAATGGGACACCTTTGGCACTAGGGCACCATGGACAGCCCCTCCAGTGGCCGCCTCAGCTTTCCATTATTGACATTCTTCCCACACCAACCTTGGCATTTTTCTTTAATTGTGATAACACTTCCAATTACTTTAAAATTGGGACCAGGCCAATCATTTGGCATCTCTTCAGAGTGATATTTGTCAAAAATTTGCTCAGCACTACTTTAGAGGAGAAATTGAGCTGTGTATAGGAGAGAGGCTGGGAAGTGGGGCTCAGTCAGCATCAGTGGCTCAGGTGCTTCCTCTATGGACCAGCCTAGACTTTTCCTTCCAACAATAGTGCTTGGCAGACAATTGAATCTACCTTCCCAAGAAGACAGCTTAAAAGTCATCTGTTATTTGTTGACCTAGGTGGATCAGATGGAATAAAGAATCTGCCTACAATGCAGGAGACCTGAGTTCGATCCCTGGGTCAGGAAGATTCTCTGGAGAAGGGACTTGATACCCACTCCAGTATTCTTGCTGAGAAATTCCCATGGATGGAGGAGCCTGGTGGGCTACAGTTATGGGGTCATAAAGAGCTGTACATGACTGAATGACTAATATGTTATTAGTTAAGTCTGGCTTAACGTTAAGATTCTCTCTAACCACAAGCTATTCCATGAAAGAGATTCTCCTAGATTAAATTCACTTTCTTCTAAAACACGGAACCACACACACACGCACACACACACTCGCTTCTTTATAACCCAAGGATCTTTCAGAACATCTTTGAATCAATGTTATAGGCAGCTACTTGCTGGCTTGCTCCTGACTCTAGCTAAATTCAGAGATAATTCTTTGCCTAGCCTAGGAACACTTTGCTAGGTTTATGATGAAGTCTAAATAGACTTGTATATTTCTAAAGCCTGAGGATTTGTTTTGTTTTACCTTTATTTTTAAAAAAATTCCATTATCATCCATCCATCCATGCAGCAAACATTAGCTTCTAGGATGTGCCCAGCATGAGTTAAATTTATAAAGAAGGATAACACACAGTCAGTTCCCCCAAGAGCCATGTTGACCGAGGGAGACAGATGGATAAACAGGTCCTTGTAACTCAGCATGCTGAGGGAATCAGTAGAGAAATGCCAGGGAACTTGGGAAAACAGAAAGGGAACTCACCTGGGAACTGCAGGTGGGCTGGATTTGGAGAAGATTCCTAGGAGGGGCTGATGGAGAACAAGCAGCCAGTCTCAGATCAGGGAAGGGCATCTTAGAGTAGGAACCTGATCTTACCCATATGAGCTGGCTCCATGGTTTAATTCCAAAGGCAGCATGAGCTCTGGTTTTCCAGTTTTCACCCTGAAGCGGGTGGTGGTGGTAGTGANGGGCATCTTAGAGTAGGAACCTGATCTTACCCATATGAGCTGGCTCCATGGTTTAATTCCAAAGGCAGCATGAGCTCTGGTTTTCCAGTTTTCACCCTGAAGCGGGTGGTGGTGGTAGTGATCTCTCTCTTGCCCAAGCACTTCCTACTCAAGTGTGAGAACCACACTGAGTGATGAAACTCCTGGATCTAACAATAACCATTAGAAGATGTCCAGTACTTTATTATTTATTAAGCAAATCGGTTTGTTATCTCATTTGATTTTCTAAGTAAGCCTTATGGCAGTGATTTTCAGCAAGGCTGACTTTACTCCCAGGTGACTTTTGGTACTGTCCAGAGGCATTTTGGATTGTCATATTGGGTGCTGGGAGGTTCTTACTGGCTTTGATTTGGTACAAAGATGGTGCTAAATATCCTACAAATCACAGGCCCTGCACCCCGCAGCAAACATTATCTAATGCAAAGCATCAGTAGTATCAAGGCTGAGAAAACTTGTCTTGAGATTATCTTCCTATTTAAAAAGAGAGAATGAGTTCCAAAGTCTAACTCTATTTAAATTAGCTGTGTGATCTTTGGCAAATCATTTAATCCTGAGCACTAATTCAGTTCAGTTCAGTCGCTCAGTCGTGTCTGACTCTTTGTGACCTGATGAATTGCAGCACGCCAGGCCACCCTGTCCATCACCAACTCCCAGAGTTCACTCAAACTCATGTCGATTGAGTCCATGATGCCATCCAGCCAGCTCATCCTCTGTCATCCCCTTCTACTCCTGCCCCCAGTCCCTCCCAGTATCAGAGTCTTTTCCAATGAATCAACTCTTCGCATGAGGTGGCCAAAGTACTGGAGTTTCAGCTTTAGCATCAGTCCTTCCAAAGAACGCCCAGGACTAACCTCTTTAGAATGGACTGGTTGGATCTCCTTGCAGTCCAAGGAACTCTAAAGAGTNTCTGGGATTTGGTGATGGACAGGGAGGCCTGGCATGCTGCGATTCATGGGATCGCAAAGAATCGGACACGTCTGAGCGACTGAACTGAACTCAACTAATAAAAGGAACCTTATTGCGATACTTTGGGACCAGAGATATTTGAACTCCGATGGACCCAATGAACAATCAAAATTCACCATCATCATCATCATCATCTAATATATACCACTTTTCTTTAATCTGCCAGGATACCTGCCATACAAAACAGTGACACCGAAACCTTTGAATGGAGATAATTTCCTGGATGGAATTTTCCAGTTACTAGAAAGTTATCACAACATGCCTTCCTAGTTAAAAATTCTCCTTGGGTCTTCATTGGACTGTTGTTTCGTTTTTCAATTGACCTTTGTTCTAAATTGAACTTGAGCAAAAATAATGGGATTTGATATGACAATAAGATATTGGTTCAGTTTTCTATTACCAAGAGAATTCAATTCCTGATGTGAAGAGTGCCCGTGGGTCTTGCTGAGTGCGTCCCAATATATGATTAATGTGTTAAGGGAGAAGAGATGTTTTAAAGGAAGTGTTTATGGTTTAAATTCTATCCAGCCTCAAAACAACAAAGAAAATAAGCAACACCAGCCATTTCTTATCAGAACCACCATCCTAGTATTGGACTTCGAATCTTTGTTCTTTTTGACTCTATAGGAGACACAAAAGAAAACTAGGGCATTTCAAACTCAATCCTGAGGACACATGTGTGCAACTTTACTAGAAGGCATAGTCTGTTAGGAAATTGATATGCAGGGAGAATGCAGCAACAGAGTTTTGGGGTTGGTATTTGGAAAAAAAGTGTGAAAAGTCCAGGGGTTGGGTCATTTGCAACCATGGCATTGTCTTTAGACTTCTTTGTATAGTCAAGTAGATACTGAGCAGAGATAAAATATAAAGGGAAAGATAAGGAGGTAAGTGGTGGGTTATTGAAATCTGATTTCTGATTTCTGTCTAAGGAGAGATATGGAACAAAGACAAGAAGGTCTCTAAACATCCCGTTTTTTCTCATAGTATAGCTGAACCTGATAGTCTCATTTCCTACTATTTCATCCCCTGGGATTTTAAATACAAGGTGATCACCCATAAGGCATCTTCATATTTATTTTTTAATTTGGCCCCCCTACAATTACATGTATACACAGAGAACTATGTGTAAATATCTAAACTGTTTACCTGAGACTCAGTAGTTAAATACATTTCTCTAAATAACACAGCTAGTAAATAGGTCAGTTGAGATTCAACTATTAATCTGATTCCAAATTTGAGTTTTTCCAAGTGTACTTTGTCATCTTGAAAAAACCCTGGAAAGCTACTTCCTTTGACAGTTCTGAAAGGCTAATCAATACAAATCTAATTTCTGGGCTAGTTGTGAATGTTAATATAGCACTAGCAAATTAGCTAGTGTGAAATTACATTTTTACTAAAATTTATCAAATTTATATCTTTTCTGTTTTGAATGTCAACAGACATACATTTTAATTCCCAAAGAACTCTCCTTCTTCCACCAAACAGGCACATTTCTTTAAACAGAATCTTTTTGGGAATACAGAATAATTTCTAATGCCTATTTCACTGAAGGTGTTCACATGGGAACAAGCGATACAGCCGTATTACTTTAAATTACCTTGGAGCTAGAGATGGTACATTTCTCCATGTAACTGAACATAGGATGAAGGCAATGATTTCAACAATCTTAAAGTGTCAAACTAACTTCCAATGTGTATTGTTGAACTTCTCTGTAGTAATTTAATTAGTTTAAATAAAACATCATTAATTCAGTTCTTTAGAGGATAAATCCTGGCTCACCACTCTGAGTTGATCAAGTGCTTCATTAGCATCAGGTTGACTTCATCAGCAACTAGTGAAGGTACTCCAAATAAATGAGACCATAATATTAACCAAAAATAATACTACAATGTACCTGGCACACCATATGCATTATTGCCTTGAATTTTCACAAAACTGTATGAAATGACAGTGACTCTACTCATTTTTTTTTTCTTTTAATCAGCAATACTTTAGATAAGAACCTGCAGGGTTAGGAGGATTTAGATATGGGCACAAGAGTCCACAGCTAGACCTAGAATTCAGACTTCATTTATGTGACTCAAAGTGCATGCTCATGATCTTAACCCAGATATAAACCTCAGTACATGTTTCCCCTGCTCTCTGAAAGTTTTTGTTCAGCTGCTGAGTCATGTGTGACTCTGTGACCCCATGGACAGAAGCACACCAGGCTCCTCTGTCCTGCACCATCCCCCAGAGTTTGCTGAGACTCATGTCCATTGAGGCAGTGATGCCATCCAATCATCTCATCCTCTGCCACCCCTTTCTTCTTTGGCCTCAATCTTTGCCAGCATCAGGATATTTTCCAATGAGGCAGCACATTGTATCAGGTCACCAGAGTATTAGAGCTTCAGCATCAGTCCTTCCAATGAATATTCAAGACTGATTTCCTTTAGGATTGACTGGTTTGATCTCCTTGCAGTCCAAGGGACTCTCAAGAGTCTTCTCCAACACCACAGTTCAAAAGCATCAATTCTTCAGTACTCAGCTCTCTTTGTAGTCCAACTCTCACATCCATACATGACTACTGGAAAAATCAAAGTTTTGACTATACACATCCTTGTCGGCAAAGTGATATCTCTGGTTTTTAATATGCTGTCTAGGTTTGTTTTAGCTTTCTTTCCAAGGAGCAAGCATCTTTTAATTTCATGGCTGCTATCTCTGTCCACAGTAACTCTGGAGCCCAAGAAAACAAAATTTGTCACTGTTTCCACTTTTTCCCCTTCTATTTGCCATGAAGTGATGGAACCAGATGCCATAATCTTAGTTTTTTTCATGTTGAGCTTCAGGCCAGTTTTTGCACTCTTCTTTCACCCTCATCAAGAGGATCTTTAGTTCTTCTCATTTTCTGCCATTAGAGTGGTATCATCTGCAGATCTGAGGTTGTTGATATTTCTCAGAAAGCAGTGTTGCTAAAACCTATTGTAAACTAAAATGGTGTTCAATGAAGAAGCAATCCACTTGGGACACATCTTGCTAAGGAATGCACAGAATAAATCCAGATAAAGATCCTCGCAAGCACAGTTCAAATCCTTGGGAGTTTGATGCTGAAACGCTGAGTGTGGTTTGTGGGGAAGAGCCTGACGATGCCTGTCTCCCTGCTCGGGCACACTCTACCTCTATTGCTACTTGCTACAAAATCAACACTAAATGCCACTTTTGCTTTTCTCCTTTTGTAGATGGGANAAATGCACAGAATAAATCCAGATAAAGATCCTCACAAGCACAGTTCAAATCCTTGGGAGTTTGATGCTGAAACGCTGAGTGTGGTTTGTGGGGAAGAGCCTGACCGATGCCTGTCTCCCTGCTTGGGCACACTCTACCTCTATTGCTACTTGCTACAAAATCAACACTAAATGCCACTTTTGCTTTTCTCCTTTTGTAGATGGGAAAATCCTCTCTGATTTCTTTTGGTTAGCACAACAAGTACTAATGTAGGTCTCTTATAAAAACAAAGTGCTATAAAGTGAATTTTTGCAATGCAGTGGTTATCTGAGGTCTCAATATTTTGTTTCCTTCTTGGTGGCTCAAGTGGTAGATCAGGGAGGCATGTGAAATGTTAGAGACCATGTTACTTACTACTCAAACATCATCCAAAAAACATTTTTCGAGTCATTATTAAATGCCAAACACTATGCTGTTTGTTGCTGATATAGAAAATAAATTTTTGTTGCTTAAACATTTAAGGAACTCAGATGGTGTACTTTGTTATAGCAGCCATAGAAAACTAGTATAAGGAGTAGAGAAAAGGGGTTCTGTTATTTTTTAATCTGGAAAATTGAGAATGTATATGTGTTGTTATTGTTGATCAGTGGCTAAGTTGTATGTGACTCTTTGTGCCCCCGTGGACTGCAGCATGCAGTTTTCTCTGTCCATCACTATCTCCCAGAATTTGCTCAAATTCATATTCATTGAGTCAGTGATGCTATCTAACCATCTCATCCTCTGCCACGTACTTCTCATTTTGCCTTCAATCTTTCCCAGCATGAGGGGCTTTTCCAATGAGTCAGCTCTTCTCATCAGGTGACCAAAGTATTGGAGCTTCAGCTTCAACATCAGTCCTTCCAATGAATATTTAAAGTTGAGTTCCTTTAGGATTGACTTGTTTGATCTTCTTGCAGTCCAAGGGACTCTCAGGAGCCTTCTCCAGCACTACAGTTCAAAAGCATCAGTTCTTTGGTGCTCAGCCTTCTTTATTGTCCAACTCTCACATCTCTACATGACTACTGGAAATATCATAGCTTTGACCTTATGGACCCCTGTTGGCAAAGTGATATCTCTGCTTTTTAATACACTGTCTAGGTGTGTCATAGCTTTCCTTCCAAAGAGCAAGCATCTTTTAATGTTTGCAGTCACTTCAGTGATATACATATCTATGTTTTTATGTTATATATATGAAATATTGTATATGTCATATGTACACTTTTAAGAAAGTAGTTAGCTAGAGGGAAAAGATAATGAATTTCAAGGGCATAAATATTTATTAATTTGTCTCTTCATTGACTCTACATCGAGATTGGCTCATGCTAAAACTTGTGCATGGATGCTTAGTTGCTTCAGTTGTGTCTGACTCTTTGTGACCCTGTGGACTGTAGCCCACAAGGCTCCTCTGTCCATGGTATTTCCCAAGCAAGAATACTGGAATGGGTTGCCCATGCTCTCCTCCAGGGTATCTTCCCAACCCAGGGATCTAAAACTCGGGTCTCTTACATATACCTGCATTGGCAGGTGAGGTCTTTATCATGAGTGTCACCTGGGAAGCCCTTCTAAAACTCAAATGAGGTCAATTGTAAAACTGCTGGCTATATGTCATTTAATGTGTGGCGTGGCATTTTGCAGGTGACCTGGCCCTATCTGTGCTCTTTCTTCACTTTGGTCAAAATAAGAAGGAAACTTCCCTACTGAAATGTCAGTCCAAGGTTGAAATATGCCTGGGCCCTTCTCCCCCTCCAGTGTTTTAATAAAGGTGCCAGGGCTGTTCAGAGGTGGGAATCATGTTTAGCAGACCTGCAGCTGCTTTTAACTTCACAGAAGTAATTGAGATTTATGAACTCCTTATTAGGTCCTTAAAACAAAATGAGGAACTTGGAATTCCCATCTGTCATGATTAAGGAGGGAAGAATTTATTTTTGCTCTTAAAAATCTTACTTTCATAAAAAATGATCCCTTTTCACCTTTCCCCTTTTCTATAACTAGGGGAGCAGTACCCCCATGAAGAGTTAAAGATGAGTTAAGAGTAGAAAAATGGAAAGCCCAAATCTTTGTTTTTAATTTGGCAAATACTTTGAACATTTAGTATGTGCCAGAAATCCTGCCAGGCTCTAAGGATACAAAAATGAATAAAACAAGGCCCCTGATCTCAGCTGGAAAAAAAGTTCTGACTTAAATATATTATGTTTTGCACCTACTATGTGTCCAGAAATTTAGATAACTTTCTCAGTTTTCAAAATTATGCTTCAAGGTCATTTTCAAGAAAGATAAATTGCCCAAGGTCGAATAGTGGTGAATGTGAGTTGATCCCAGTTCTGACTAGATTTTTGAGACAGGACTATTCTTTGGTTCAGGCATCATAGATGGCTTGGAGGAACCTTTGAACTCTTGCGTCAAGTCAAACCAAGCAGAGCTGGCTGGTTCCTGAGAGGTCAGCAGTTTTGGGAGTTTACCTGGGGAATATGGTGCCTGGGCAGATCCGCAGAGGGCTTATGGTGTGTATGCATGTGTATGTGGGTGTAGGAGATTTTCCCACACTCCTGTCTTGCAGTGGATTGTGGTCTTGCTTGTGCAATTTTCCCTGGAGTCTATTTTGTGAAATATAATTGAAATTGAAATGCCAGTGATTTTTAATCATACTCTCAATTTATATCTCATGTAACCATATGCCAGTGTTCTCGGAGTGTTACAGGGATACGAATTATGCTGAAATTGGATTAGGCAAATACACATTTTCCTTAAAAAATAGATACCCAGAGCAGTAATTTAATTCCACCAACTGTAAAGATTCTCTCAGAAACACTCTGTGTATCTTATCAGCAGTTCATTGTGAATTTTCTTCTAGGTGACTTTCTCTGCCTTTTCATTTTCTTCCAGAATTTACTGTATTTAACAAACATTAGCAACTGTAGGAAGTCAATTTATATCAAAACCATCCCTAAATAGAAGAAAAACAGGTTTTCAGAGAAGACTATCAAGACCCTTCTTCTGTTCTCCGATTTGGGGGAAAGAAAAATAGAATGCAATTAAGTACCATTTTCCTTCAAGTAGATTCTTTAAGCTATATCACAACTTGAGTAGTTAAACAGTTATTAGACCAGAGCTTCAGATCCTAACAGGCTGTGAGACAAGCACTATCTATTGTTCAATAATAGCATTATCATGTTCTGGGGACACTAATGTGAGCAAACACTACTGAAAGGGTGTGCTGGTTCTGGGGTATTATCACTCCGTACATTCTGTTGAGATAATTTCTTGCTACTTACAAAGGCCGAGCTTTACATATTAGGATTTAATAACTCCAATTCCAAGCGTGGGTTTTTTTTTTCCCCATACCACCAAGAAATTAACTTCATTCTGACTCTATCTCCCCAGAGATGGCTTCAGATCTTGCAGGTTAAAGGTTCAGGCTCACAAGAGTGTTTCCTCCACCCCTGATCCCCAATCTCCTGCCCCTTAAGACACCAATAGCAAAGGAAATGGTTCTAAATCAGGGGTTCCCAGACACCCTCCTCAGGTTTGATTAATTTACTCAAGTGGCTCACAAAACTTGGAGAAAGATTTTGCTTCTTAGACTGCCTGCTTGTTTTAGAGGATATAACTCAGGAACAGACAGGTGGAAAAGCTGCATAAGGCAAAGCATGTGGGAAGGGGCTGGGAGCGTCTCGAATCTCCACCAGCCCAGAAGCTCTCAGAACCTCATTCTTCTGGGGAGTTTTATGGAAGCTTCATTACATAGACATGATAGATTAAAACCACTGGGCACCAGTGGTTGAACTCAACCTCCTCCTTGGAAGTCAAGGTGGGACTGGAAGTCCAAACCCTCCAATCACATACTTTGTTTCTTTGGCATCCAGTTCAGTACAGATATCACCTCAACACAAACTCCAGTGTGGTTAAAAAGGATTTGTTATGGTTATCAGTTTTAAATATAGCAGTGGGGACCTGTACATCCCAAACTCCCTAACTATCCCGTCCCCCATCCATCCCCTTGGCCAACCATAAATTTGTTCTCTAAGACTGTCAGTCTCTTCCTGTAGGTTCATTTGTATCATTTCTTTTTAGATTCCACATATAAGGGATATCATATTGATGAATATATAAATGTTTTTCTTTAAAAAACATGTTTTGTTTTGTTATGAATTTCAAGACAACTTTGTCCATCTTAACACTTAGGAAATTTTGAGGCTTTTAGGTGCTCTGTGCCAGAAACAGGGACAAAAACCAAATACATATTTCTTATTATAAATCATAATATGACAAACACATACTGTAACAGGAAAAGAAATAATATCAGAGCATATAGTCTTCTGCAAATAGTTCACTGGGTATCTTTCTTATTGCTTCAGCAGTGACACTATGGTGTGGGCACAGGTGTGGCTTCTGTCATCAGATGGACTGAGTCTGTGTCCTATCCCACATCTTCCTAGCTGTGTGACCTTGGCCTAGCTAGTTAACTTCTCTGGGTCTCAGATTTCTCAACAGTTTTCCTGTGAGGATTAAATGAACTAATATATGTGAAGTACTTCTAATAATGCATGTAGTACTACTGAACAAGTGTTTTCTACTGTCATTTCAACACCATTTAATTGGCTAAGTGTACTTGGTTGTCACAGGCAAAATAATGGTTCCTATAATCTATGAATATTACCTCACACAGCAAAAAGGGACTTCTCAGATGAGATTAAGTTAAGCATTCTGAGATTATCCCAGATAATCTGGGTGGGCCCACTATAGTCACAATAATTAATAGGGGAAATACATAAAGGGGCTTCCCTGGTGGCTCAGATGGTAAAGAATCTGCCTGCAATGCAGGAGAAGGGATTCAATCCCTGGGTCAGGAAGATCCCCTGTAGAAGGAAATGACAATCCACTCCAGTACTTTTGCCTGGAAATCCCATGAATAGAGGAGCCTGGAGAGACACAGTCCATATGGTTGCAAAGAGTCAGACATGACTGAGTAACTAAACTTTCAATAGGGGAAAAGAGGAAGTCAAGAGGGTCAATGACAGAAGGAAATGTGACAACGGAAACAGGTCAGAGTGCTATGATTGTTCATTTTGAAGGTGGAAGGGAAGCTCTCAAGCTGAAAGAATCAAAGAAACTGCTTCTCTAGAGCTTCTGGAAGGACTGCAGCCCTGCCAACACCCTGATTTAGTGAAACTTCTGGCCTCTGGAACTGTCAGATGATGAACAGTAGAGCTGAGTAAGCTGCTTACCCAGTGGAAACTTGTTACAGCAACTGTAGTGCACTAATNAGTGAAACTTCTGGCCTCTGGAACTGTCAGATGATGAACAGTAGAGCTGAGTAAGCTGCTTACCCAGTGGAAACTTGTTACAGCAACTGTAGTGCACTAATACATTGGGCTATTCATCAACTATTGTTTCCTATTGCTTCTAACAAGAAACAGGCAGCACGGCTGAAAGTTCAGGTTTCCTCACACTGTGACTCCTAGGCCACATGCTTTCCTGGTCTACAACAACATGGATTCTGATTAGTAGAGAGAGGAAGAGTGCCATTGCTTCTACTGAAATGAATCCTATATTTGTGCAGCCTAAGTAGAGGGGGATACTCTTTGNAAGGGAAGTATTAACTGGAACTCTTTTTAATTGGTTTCTTCAATTCTATGGTATTGTTTCTCTAGCTCACTCTCTCAAAATCAGGTGCTTGAGTGATAGGAAGTTTTGGATAATGTCCAGCAGCAGACTTTAATTTTATTCTTCTATCTGAGATAAAACACCTTGATGTATTGTAAATGGACCTAGTAAGTGGCCAAGGCATAGTTTAAATATTTCTTTCTACTATCATTTTATTTTTGCCATTAATCAGAACTACAGGTCATATTTCCTAAATATTTGTTTAGTCCCTTTTGCACTTAATTTGAAAACAGAATGTTAAAGGCATGAAGGACATCAGAAATCAAGCAATATAATCTCTCTTCCAAAATAGGAATCTCCTCTGAGAAAAATGAAGTAGAAAGTGATTTCTCTGTGTTTCACATATTTATTGTCTGGTCTTTAGTCTTGGAGATTTTTTTTTTTTACTATTTCTGTTGTTGTTCAGTCACTAAGTCATATTTGATGCTTTGCAACTCCATGGACTGCAGCATCCCTTGAGACTCCCCTGTCCTCCATTATCTCCTGGAGTTTGCTCAGATTCATGTCCATTGAGTCAGTGATACTATCTAGCCACCTCATCCTCTGCTACTCCCCTCTTTTGCCTTTAATCCAGCATTAGGGTCTTTTCCAGTGAGTTGGCTCATGGCATCAGGTGGCCAAAATATTGGAGTTCAGCTTCCACATCAGTCTTTCCAGTGAATATTCAGGGTTGATTTCTTTTAGGGTTGACTGGTTTGATTTCCTTGCTGCCCAAGGGACTCTCAAGAGTCTTCTCCAGCACCACAATTTGAAAGCATCGATTCTTTGACACTCAGCCTTCTTTATGATCCAACTCTCACATCTACACATGACTACTGGAAAAATCACGTCTTTGACTATACACATTTTTGTCAGCAAGGTGATGTCTCTGCTTTTTAAACCCATTGTCTAGGTTTGCTATAGCTTCCTTTCCAAGGAGCAAGTGTCTTTGAATTTCGTGGCTGCAGTAACCATCCAGAATGATTTTGGAGCCTAAGTAAATTTATCACTGCTTCGACTTTTCCCTTTCTCTTTGCCATGAAATGATGGAACCAGATGTCATGATTTTAGTTTTTTTAATGTTGAGTTACAAGCCAGCTTTTGCTCTCTCCTCTTTCACCCTCATCAAGAGACTCTTTAGTTCTTTGCTTTCTGTCATTAGAGTGGCATCATCTGCATATCTGAAGTTGTTGATATTTTTCTAAGCTATAAGCCCTCTCCCCTAAAAAAATTGACATTCTAATTCATAACACAATTCTTAAGGGATTTGTCAGCTTCTTGGGCCCCATTCTGGACTACCAGAGATTCCTGTAGGTCCCAAGAGAGGGACCCCTCCAAGGCTTCCACAAAGTGATCATCAAGCCCTACCCCCATGATTCTTTCTCCAGCAAAAAAGAACCTATGACTTACCCAAGCAGCTCATTCTATTCTTGATCTACTCCTTAGAATGTTCTTCTTGTTGAATCTAAATGTATCTTCCTTCAATTCTACCAGAGGTCTTTTTTTCTACTACTTGAATTCCTATAAGACAACTGACTCCTCTTCCCTATGACAACTCTTCACATCTTTGATGACGGAATTAATAGTCACCCTGGGTCTTATTTTAAGTGCCCTGAATTTTTCCAGTCCTTATTTTGCCTAGTTTACTTTCAACTCTTTTCACTATCCTCACTACTGTTTCACAGAAAAGATTTGCAAACCCGGGACATGAGTTTGACTAACTGGTGGGGGGCCAGCCACAGGGTTGATAGTTTTCATGCAAGGAAAATGTTTGCAGAGGTCTTATAACTTAAGATAAGCAAAAATGTTTCAAGGTTCCCTGCTAGGGAAACTAATAAGAATGGTGGATTGCCACAGATATAATTTGTTAACTCATATTTCTGGGGGGATGAAGACAAAATTCTGACAAGTAAAGTGAAAGTTGCTCAGTCATGTCCAGCTACCCCATGGACTCTACAGTCCATGGAATTCTCCAGGCCAGAATATTGAAGTGGGTAGCCTTTCCCTTCTCCAGGGGAACTTCTCAACCCTAGGATCAAACCCAGGTCTCCCACAGTGTAGGCAGATTCTTTACCATCTGAGCCACCAGGGAAGCCCCAAAGCATCAATTCTTCAACAATAACTGTGTTAAAGGTGAAAGGCAGAATAAATAGCCATGTATTTCTAAGCATTTTAACAGAAATACAGTACACATCCAATGATAGGCAGGCCAGTTGGCTCATAAAAGACTAAAAAGACATTGTTTGAAGGCAAAGGAGAGGAAGCATTTTGTGTTTAAGGAAGATGTTTTTAAACCAAGGAACATAATACAGTGTTCAGATTCTAGCTCAGATTCTAGTTCAGATTCTACTACTCCTTAGTAGCTCTGTAAAATAGAGCAAATTGTTTGAACTTTCACATTCTCAACTGTTGCATTAAGAATAATAAAAGCAAAAGTGGTGGTAATACTGCTACTGCCTAAGGAGGTATTTATATAGTCTGCATTAAACAATGAATGTTTATTACTGATATTTGAAGGGAGGGGCATAGAGATGGTTACATTCCCTTCTTCCTTTCCTCAGTTTATAGCATCACCTTTTCCAAAGTGCTATGTCATTATGCCTTCATTTCAATCTATGTCTAATTCTGAAGTGATGAGTGGGCCAAGAATTATTATCCACATTTTCTTATAGGCAATCTAAGACACAGAGTAGTGAAGTGCCTAAGACTGTAAAGCAAGTTTATAGTAAAGGCAAATTTAACCCCAGATCTATCAAGTGAATAAATTTAATTTTTCCATACTACTGACTTTTATAAGAGGAGAGCTTTTATAAGAGAAGATTAAAATTTCCCAGAGATAGCAGGATAAGATAGTATCCAAAATGCCAAAGCCCCATCATCATATACAAAGTTTATAAAAGAAATGATTGAGAACTAGTTCTTGGACTCTTGGATTCATCAGTTACTGCAGTTGTGTGAAACAACCTTTGAAAAGAAGTCTGAGTGGCTCTCACTTCTACCCATGAGGGAGTAAAGGCTAGGAATTGCTCTCCCACTGCAAACAACTAGAAACTGGTAAAAGTGTATCAAACATTTGCTCTAAGACACTCGGCAACACACAGTGCAAGACTGTGATCTCTGAGAGAAGGGAAACAAATCTAGTGGGCTCTGTTACCACCCCTCTGGAGGCATTTTCCAGATCCCAGCCTAAGGAACGGCAGCTTCAACAAAGTCCTAGATTTCTCTGAATGGGAAAATAGAAATCAAAAGCCTAAGGAGAGAGAAGTGAATAGAAACAAATCTGCAGAAGCATCCTCAGGAATCTCTGGCTGAATATGGATGTATGCATTCATGGTGTAAAACTCCATCAGGCTGACTGATTCTCAGAGTTCACAGAAGGATGGAAATAATTCGCATCCCCATGAGCTTAAGGGAGGAGGCATCATTACACAGAGAAGTGGGTAAAGTCCTTGGAAGGACATAGCTTTAGTGCTTAGTATAGCCTTGGTTACTTAGTTTTATGTTAGAAGCTGCTCTGGATACATGGCTTCCCTGATAGCTCAGTTGGTAAAGAATCTGCCTACAATGCAGGAGACCATGGTTCAATTCCTGGGTCGGGAAGATCCCCTGGAGAAGGGATAGGCTCCAGTATTCTTGAACTTCCCTTGTGGCTCAGCTGGTAAAGAATCTGCCTGCAATGTGGGAAACCTGGGTTTCATCCCTAGGTTGGGAAGATCCCCTGGAGAAGGGAAAGGCTATTTTGGCCTGGAGAATTCCATGGACTGTTTAGTTCATGGGGCCACCAAGAGCCAAACACAACTGAGTGACTCTCACTTTCACTTTCTGGATATGTACTAACAAACTTACAGACAAGCCTTGAAAGGATCAGTCTTATCCTAAGTCATGTAACTGACACAAAATCTAGCACCCAACAAGCTAAAATTTGTGATGTCCAATAGACAACCATAAATTACTTGGCATTTCCTGAAACTGAAAGAGAGGGGTTATAGAGATGAAAGAGTCAAGATATATGGCATTTTCTTGAGAAAGAGGAGTTGCTATGCTGTGGGTCTCTACCCTTTCCATACTCAAGGGGGAGGGAAAGACAAAAATATCCTTTGCATTCAGTCCGGTGTGAGTGTGTCAGTGTGAGAGAGTGTGCGTGTGTGTGTTATGTAGGGATGTCGGGGTGCAAGTAGTGGATCATTTGGAGAGTTTGAAAGAATTCCCTGCCCTTGAGAGATCAAAGGATGGAGAGAGCTCAAGTAGCTTTGGTAGCAGGATAATGGAGCCTGTCTTGTATCCCGGAGTTTCAGAACAATGGATGTGTGAATATCTCTTATGAATCAGATATGGTGACATGAGCAAGAAAGCCATTGTGTCCTTTTGGTTCCTGTCAAATAAACCATGCCCAAGGACCAAGTTTTTCTAGTAAGAGGTGAGTGCCAGAGTCCAGGGAGCTGAGGATGAACTTGCTCTGTCCAGGTCAAAGAATGATTTGAACAGAGTTCTCCATCATGGGATTACCCATTAAAAAGGAACATTGATCTTGACTACTAGCCAGAACAGAAAAGAGGAAGTCATCTGTCGAGTAAACTTTCCTATCACCTATTTCTTTTCTTTACCAGCTTTCACTCAGGCAAGTTTAGAGAGTGCATTTAGCTAGCAGGGAACAAGATGAGTGGAAAAAAACCTGACCTCATCGTCTTCTTTCTTAAAAGAAGGTAGCCATAGGTTTTAGCCAGGGGAAGGAGGAAGGAAAATCCATCCTCTGATTAACAACTCAAACTGGATTCAGTCTGTTCTTGTTGTTCAGTCACCAAGTCATGTCCGACTCTTTGCAACCCCAAGGACAGTAGCATGCTAGGCTTCCCTGTCCTTCACTATCTCCCAGAGTTTGCTCAAACTCATGTACATTAAGTCAGTAATGTTATCTAACCATCTCATCCTCTGCTGCCCCCTTCTCCTCTTGCCCTTAGTTTGTAATTTAAAATTAGAGATTCTGTTACCTATGAGTAAGCCAGAAAAGGCATGGAATATGCTCCATTTCCTTCTAGTAATCAGAGAAAGATTAATTCTTTTAAACACATTTTAAAAGAAAAGCAGGAGACAAGTAAAGTAAACACACAGAATTCTGTGGTCAATCAACCAGTTATATTTCCTAAAACAAAATGGAGCTCTGCCCATCAGTGCATATTGAGGCTTGTTTTGATATAGCTGCTTATCAGTCTGTCTGTTTAAAATGAATCCTCAATCCTGCTGATGATAATGCTTACTGTGTGCATTCTGCATCTGATAATAAGTAAGGTTTTGTGATAAGAACCACTTCTCTTCTCAAGGACAGTGCACTTTAACAGGAAAGGCAGCCTTGTAAACAAACATACTGAGTGTCTGTGCTATGTGAAACAATAAAATCTTATCTGGAGAAATAGATTTTTTTTGTCTCACTAAGTTATATTTTTCATTAAGATAAATAATCAAAATGTGCCTTGGTGTATGGGTAAGAAAACTTGTGATTTTTTTTTTAAAGAAGCTTAATAAAAACTATCTTTTCCCTTCCTGGTAAGGAGGGCTAGTTTGGGGCAGGGGTAACGATTTCTCAAGAAATCCAGGGTCTAATGAAGAAATAGAAGATACTCCATCTACTTCTCCCTTTAGGCTGAGCAAACCCTAGAATTCTTGGCCAATTCATGGTTAAGAAACCTTGGTGGTTCATAAAGAGTCTGCCTGCAATGTAGGAGACCTGGGTTCGATCCCTGGGTCAGGAACATCCCCTGGAGAAGGGACTGGCAACCCACTCCAGTGTTCTTGCCTGGGGAATCCCATGGACAGAGGAGCCAGGCTGGCTACAGTCCATGCGGTAACAAAGAGTCAAACACGACTGAGTGATTAACACTTTCTCTCACTTTCATGGGTAGGAACAGGATAAGGAGAGTAGGTGAGGCTGGAAAAAGCTCAAATGGAGGACAATGGATTTTTCTGAAGTGCGAGATTTGAATGGCTCATGGGAAATATACTGGAGTTGTGATTATAATTTGCACATTTATCTGGGAGAGCAAAGGTTGTGTCTGCTACATAGAGAACCACAGAGAAAGAAATGACTAGCATTGCCTATAGGTCAGGGAGGCTTCCAAAATGCTATTGGATCAAATTAAGAAGCAGCCTGCAAGTTCTTTGAAGACAAAATCTGGAGCTGAGAGAGGGAGCCAGGGGCCAGGACATGAAGGGAAGAATTTTGCATTTTGTACCGAGTGTGATGAGAAAACATGGAGGATCCTGAGCAGAAGAGAAATTCAATCAGATTTATGAGTTAAGAAAAACATAAACCAACATGACTGCTGGATTGATAATACAATTATGGGGGGGGGGAGGATCAGGGCAAGGGTGTGAAAAGGAGAACAGTTAGGAGTCTATCACAGGGTTCCAAATACCCACCCAGTATTCTTGCCTGGAGAATTCCATGGACAGAGGAACCTGGAAGTTGGAGTTGGATATTACTGAATGACTAACATTTTCACTTTCAAGTAGAGGATGGTATTTCCTTGGACTAAAAGTACAGTTATATAGAGCTATAAAAGAGTGAGAAATAGTAGAACTGAAAGAAAGAGCCTCTGAGATTTGTTGATAAACTATATGTGTAGAAAGAGAAAAAAAATAAAGATTCAGTCTGAGCAGTGGATGAATGGAAATATTGTTTACCTTAAGCAGGAAACAGTAGGACATCAGTAGGTTCTGAGGGGAACTTGAATGATTATGTTTTACTTAAAAGATGGTTTTAGGATTGCAATTAGACAAGCACATGGAGAAGGCAGTTTGATACAGGCGTCTTGAGTTCAGAAGAGAAATCTGGTTGCAGATATAAAGTTGGGAGTTGCCGGCATATAAGGAAATAGGATTTAATGCCATGATTCTGAATGAGGTACCTTAAGGAATGCAAGTTAGGTTGAAAGTAGAAGCAAGAGGAAGAAGCCCTGGAACACTGGAGCATTTAGAGAGAAGGATTTCATTTGGATGAAGAGAATTCAACAGCCAATGGGACAACTGGTAGAAAGAGACCAGAGAAGCTTTTGTCCTGAAAGTCAATGAGGACATATCTTGAAAAGGAAGATGACATCTATCATGTCAAATGTGGCTAAGGATTGACCACTGAGTTCAACAGCAGGGTATCTATCTCAGTGGAGTGATGGACATGGAAATTGGATACGAATGGTTTTAAGGGAAAATGGAGAAACTAAAGCTTTGCAAATGGCACAGTCTTATTCCTTTTCATGGCTTAGTAATATTCCACTATATATATGTGCCATAGCTTCTTTATTCATTGACATATAGGTTGCTTCTGTGTCCTGGCTATTATAAATAGTGCTGCCATGAACATTGAGGTGCATGTATCATTTGGAGAAAGAGGGGATAGGATAAATTGAGAGATTGGGATTCACATAGATACACTGCTGCTGCTGCTAAGTTGCTTCAGTCGTGCCTGACTCTGTGCAACCCCATAGATGGCAGCCCACCAGGCTCCCCCATCCCTGGGATTCTCCAGGCAAGAACACCGGAGTGGGTTGCCATTTCCTTCTCCACATAGATACACTACTATTTATAAAATAGATAACTAATGAGAATCAACCATATATGGTACACAGGGATACACAGGAGTACACAGGGAACTCTATCCAGTGCTCTGTGGTAACCTAAATGGGAAGGAAATCCAAAAAAGAAAGGATATATGTATATGTGATCCACACAGGCTTTGGCATAGTCAATATAGCAGAAAGAGATGTTTTTCGGGAACTCTTTTGCTTTTTTGATGATCCGACAGATGTTAGTAATTTATCTCTTGTTCCTCTGCCTTTTCTAAAACCAGCTTGAAGATCTGGAAGTTCACAGTTCATGTATTGCTGAAGCCTGGCTTGGAGAAATTTGAGCATTACTTTACTAGCAAGTGAGATGGTGCAATTGTGGGGTAGTTTGAGCATTCTTTGGCATTGCCTTTCTTTGGGATTGGAATGAAAACTGACCTTTTCCAGTCCTGTGGCCACTGCTGAGCTTTCCAAATTTGTTAACATATTGAGTGCAGCACTTTCAGAGCATCATCTTTTAGGATTTAAAAGAGCTCAGTGGGAATTCCATCACCTCCACTTGCGTTGTTCGTAGTGATCACTTGACTTCACATTCTAGGATATCTGGCCTAGGTGAGAGATCACACCAGTGTGATTATCTGGGTCACGAAGATCTTTTTTGTACAGTTCTTCTGTGTATTCTTGCCATCTCTTCTTAATATCTTCTGCTTCTGTTAGGTCCATATCATTTCTGTCTTCTTTTTGCTGACAATGTAGGGCTTTCTCCATCTTTGGCTGCAAAGAATATAATCAATCTGATTTTTGTATTGACCATCTGGTGATGTCCATGTGTAGAGTCTTCTCTTGTGTTATTAGAAGAGGGTGTTTGCTATGACCAGTGCATTCTCTTGTCAAAACTCTATTAGCCTATTCTTTGCTTCATTCTGTACTCCAAGGCCAAATTTGCCTGTTATTCCAGATGTTTCTTGACTTCCTACTTTTGCATTCCAGTCCCCTATAATGAAAAGGACATATTTTTGAAAGAGATGGGAACACCAGACCATCTGACCTGTATCTTGAGAAACCTGTATGCAGGTTAGGAAGCAATAGCTAGAACTGGACATGGAACAGACTGGTTCCAAATGGGAAAAGAAGTATGTCAAGGCTGTATATTGTCACTCTGCTTATTTAACTTAGATGCAGAGTACATCATGAGAAATGCTGGGCTGGAAGAAGCACAAGCTGGAATCAAGATTGCCAGGAGAAATATTAATAACCTAAGATATGCAGATGACACCACCCTTATGGTAGAAAGTGAAGAAGAACTAAAGAGCCTCTTGATGAAACTGAAAGAGGAGAGTGAAAGAGTTGGCTTAAAGCTCAACATTCAGAAAACTAAGATCATGGCATCCGGTCCCATCACTACATGGCAAATAGATGGGAAAACAGTGGAAACAGTGGCTGACTTTATTTTTTGGGCTCCAAAATCACTGCAGATGGTGATTGCAGCCATGAAATTAAAGGATGCTTACTCCTTGGAAGGAAAGTTATGACCAACCTATATAGCATTTTAAAAAGCAGAGACATTACTTTGTCAACAAAGGCCCTTCTGGTCAAGGCTATGGTTTTTCCAGTGGTCATGTATGGATGTGAAAGTTGGACTAGAAAGAAAGCTGAGTGCTGAAGAATTGATGCTTTTGAACTGTGGTGTTAGAGAAGACTTTTTAGAGTCCCTTGTACCACAAGGAGATCCAACCAGTCCATTCTAAAGGAAATCAGTCTGAGTGTTCATTGGGAGGACTGATGTTGAAGCTGAAACTCTTAATACTTTGGCCACCTGATGCGAAGAGCTGACTCATTTGAAAAGCCCCTGATGCTGGGAAAGATTGAGGGCAGGAGGAGAAAGCGATGATAGGATGAGATAGTTGGATGGCATCACCGACTCAATGGACATGAGTTTGAGTAAACTCCAGGAGTTGGTGATGATGGACAGGGAGGCCTGGTGTGCTGTGGTTCATGGGGTCATAAAGAGTCAGACACAACTGAGTGACTGAATTAACTGACTGATATGTGTACGTATGGTTGTTTCACTTTGCTATAAAAACAGAAAATAGCATAGCATTGTAAGGCAACTATACTCCAATGAAAGATTTTTTTCTTTAAAGCTGAAGATATTCTTGTCAACAAAAAATTAATCAGCTGATGTAAGAAAGAAATGAAAATTTTTATTTGAGCCAAAATTGAGGATTATAACTAGGAAAGAGTATCTCAGAGAGCTCTGAGAAATGTTTCACCCATTAGAAGTCAAGGCACAGTTATATAAGTTTTTTGAGACAGAGGGCTATATATCAAATGATGTATTATTGACAGTTCACATAATCCAGACTTCAGCATCCTGATGGTGGGTCATGTGACCCCCTTGCAAGATCAAGAAGTTATGCTTTTTTTTAAGGAGCTGTCTTGTTGATGCTGGGAGAATGTTACATTTTATGATTGAGCAGGTATTCCTGCTCATGAGAGGTGTGGTTGATAAGTCATGCAAATACAGTAAGGGAAGAGAGAAGGCCAGAGGGCAGAGAAGCCTTTTTGTTTTAACATTCTTCTTGTCTTGCCATAAAATTCGAATTTTATTTCACACTCACAATAGACAACTATTGCAGCGGGGAGCAAGAAAGTCAGGAGGGAGATGGAATAAAAAAGTTTTATGATAAGGGCTCTTACAGGAGGTTTTCATGTAGATGAGGGTAAGCCAACCAAGACAGAAACATCTGATGATGCAGAAGACAAAAATGAGAACTGCAGAATTAATAGTCTTGAGCTGATGAAACCAAATATGATTAAGTGCCTAAGAGAAGGCAGGGGGATGGACAACATGTTCAATGTCACAGGAGTGAAGGGAGGGAGGGTGTATGATCAGAGACTGTGCTGTGATTTCAGTGTTTTGTACTCTTGTGATGGCTTAGGTTGTTTAAAGTGGCTGTCTATCCAGAGAGATCAACACTCTTGCTGTTACCAGCTGTTAAAAGTCTGTGATATCATGATTAGGTACAGATAGTAGGTGGATTTATAGATTCAGTGGTGGAAGAATGAAGCCACTTCTTGTGGTGTTTCCAGTTTGTTAATGAAATAAGAAGTAATGCCAGCAGCTGAGAGAAAGAAAGGACTAGGGTTGATTTTGAGGTTTGAGGAAGGAGGATATGGTAAGAAACAGTGACATCAGAGAATGAGAGAACCAATGAAATAAATACATTTGTGTTGGGAGAAGCATTTAAAGTCCATTTGAAGTTTATAATTATGAATTTAAATTGATATTTGGCATATGAATGTGGGTTCTTCCCCCAAATCCAGTTCTGTTTAACTGTTTGAATGTGAGTATAAAATAGATTGAGAATTGGGTGTAAACATTGTTGTTGTGTTGCCAAGACTAGAGAGACGTGTGTGAGTTGAAAGTTGATGCATGAGAAATGTAATCATGGATCAGAAATCAAAGCCAGAAGTGAGAGGGCACAAGGACAAGGGTTATAGAAAGACAGTGAAAAGGTGATAAGGTCAATTGCTTTGAGATTTTGCTGAGCTCATGGAGATTTTGGAATCAGGCTCCTGAAGGAGGGATATTAAGTATAGTGTTGGAGTGGGGATATGTAGACAGAGATTCAGTTCAGTTCAGTCGCTCAGCTGTGTCCGACTCTTTGTGACCTCATAGACTGCAGCAGGTCAGGCTTCCCTGCTGCTGCTGCTGCTAAGTCACTTCAGTCATGTCCGACTTTGTGTGATCCCATAGATGGCAGCCCATCAGGCTTCTCCATCCCTGGGATTCTCCAGGAAAGAATACTGGAGTAAGTTGCCATTTCCTTCTTCAATGCATGCATGCATGCATGCTAAGTTGCTTCAGTCATGTCCGACTCTGTATAACCCATAGACTGTAGCCCACCAGGCTTCTCTATCCACAGGATTCTCCAGGCAAGAATACTGGAGTGGGTTGCCATTTCCTTCTTCAAGGCTTCCTTGTCCATCACCAACTCCTGGAGCTTACTCAGACTCATGCCCATCGAGTTGGTGATGCCATCCAACCATCTCATCCTCTGTCATCCCCTTCTCCTCCTGCCTTCAATCTTTCTCAGCATCAGGGTCTTTTCAAATGAGTCAGTTCTTCACATCAGGTGGCCAAAGTACTGGAGATTCAGCTTCAGCATCAGTCCTCCCAATGAACACGCAAGACTGATTTCCTTTAGGATGGACTGGTTGGATCTCCTTGCAGTTCAAAGGACTCTCAAGAGTCTTCTCCAACACCACAGTTCAAAAGCATCAATTTTTCAGCTCTCAGCTTTCTTTATAGTCCAACTCTCACATCCTTACATGACTACTAGAAAACCAGAGCTTTGACTAGAAGGACCTTTGCTGACAAAGTAATGTCTCTGCTTTTTAATATGCTCTCTAGGTTGGTCATAGCTTTTCTTCCAAGGAGCAAGTGTCTTTTAATTTCATGGCTGCAGTCACCATCTGCAGTGATTTTGGAGTCCCCCAAAATAAAGTATTTCACTGTTTCCCTTGTTTTCCCATCTATTTGCCATGAAGTGATGGGAACAGATGCCATGATCATAGTTTTCCGAATGTTGAGCTTTAAGCCAACTTTTTCACTCTCCTCTTTTATCTTCATCAAGAGGCTCTTTAATTCTTCTTCACTTTCTGCCATATGTGTGGTGTCATCTGCATATCTGAGATATTGATATTTTTGATATTATTGATATTTTTCCCAGCAATCTTGATTCCAGCTTGTGCTTCATCCAACCTAGCATTTTGCATGATGTACTCTGTTTATAAGTTAATTAAACAGGGTGTCAATATACAGCATTGACATACTCCTTTCCTGATTTGGAACCAGTCTGTTGTTCCATGTCCATTTCGAACTGTTGCTTCTTGACCTGCATACAGATCTTTCAAGAGGCAGGTCAGGTAGTCTGGTATTCCCACCTCTTGAAAAATTTTCCACAGTTTGTTGTGATCCACACAGGTAACGGTTTGGCATAGTCAATAGGGCAGAAGTAGGTGTTTTTCTGGAACTCTCTTTCTTTTTTGATAATCCAGAGTATGTTGGCAATTTGATCTCTGGTTCCTCTGCCTTTTCTAAATCCAAGTTGAACATCTGGAAGTTCATGGTTCATGTAGTGTTGAAGCATCACTTGGAGAATATTGAGCATTACTTTAATAGCATGTGAGATGAGTACAATTGTGTGGTAGTTTGAACATTCTTTGGCATTGCCTTTCTTTGGGATTGGAATGAAAACTGACCTTTTCCTTTCCTGGGGCCACTGCTTAGTTTTCCAAATTAGATGGCATATTGAGTGCAGCACTTTCACAGCATCATCTTTTAGGACCCCATGAACAGTGTGAAGAGGCAAAAAGACAGGACACTGAAAGATGAGCTCCCCAGGTTTGTAGGTGCCCAATATCCTCCTGGAGATCAGTGGAGAAATAACTCCAGAAAGAATGAAGAGACAGAGCCAAAGCAACAACACCACCCAGTTGTGGATGTGACTGGTGATGGAAGTAAACTCTGATGCTGTAAAGAGCAATATTGCATAGGAATCTGGAATGTTAGGTCCATGAATCAAGGCAAACTGGAAGTGGTCAAACAGGAGATGGCAAGAGTGAACACTGACATTTTAGGAATCAGTGAACTAAAGTGGACTGGAATGGGTGAATTTAATTGAGATGACCATTATATCTACTACTGTGGGCAAGAATTTTTTAGAAGAAATGGAGTAGCCATCATAGTCAACAAAAGAGTCCAAAATGCAGTACTTGGATGCAGTCTCAAAAATGATAGAATGATCTCTGTTTGTTTTCAAGGCAAACCATTCAATATTACAGTAATTCAAGTCTATGCCCCAACCAGTAATGCTGAAGTTGAACAGTTCTATGAAGACCTACAAGACCTTCTAAAACTAACACCTCTAAAAGATGTCTTTTTCATTATAGGGGACTGGAATGCAAAAGTAGGAAGTCAAAAGATACCTGGATTAACAGGTAAATTTTGGCCTTGGAGTACAAACTAAGCATGTCAAAGACTAATAAAGTTTTGCCATGAGAATGCACTGGTCATAGCAAACACCCTCTTCCGATAACACAAGAGAAGACTGTACACATGGACATCACCAGATGGTCAACACCAAAATCAGATCGATTATATTCTTTTCAGCCAAAGATGGAGAAGCTCTATACAGTCAGCAAAAACAAGCCTAGGAGCTGACTGTGGCTCAGATCATGAACTCCTTATTGCCAAATTCAGACTGGAACTGAAGAAAGTAGGGAAAACCACTAGACAGAGATTGGGAGACTTATAATAGAAATTTTGAAAGAAGTATGTTATCAACAATGACAAAGTCTAAGGAAGTAACAATGGCAGTCAGTGATAAGTGAAATAGAAATGAAGTTTGGAGGTGAGGAATTGAGAGCAGTGTTTTGGTTTGACTGTCTGACCATATTTCAAAATCAACATGAAGGAAGATAGGAATGTAAGTGGAGAAACAGAATGACCCAAAAGTCCTCAATGGATAAAAGGGAGGAAGGTGAAGCTCAAGGGTGACTCTTAGGGAAGCAAGGTAGGTGAAATCATTTGTATCAAAATAGCTGGTGGTTTTTAGGTGAGTTGAAAGAACTGAATCTGGAAATGTTAATGGAGAACCTAGGGAACTCTTAGTCCTATCTTCAAATCCTGTAATAAGCAGAGCATAGCAGAGAAAGTACTAGCAGCTCGTTAGGGCCACAAATATAATTCCTTATCCCAGAGTCCAATGAACTAAAGAGAATGAGCAAGGAAATTGGCATCACACTGAGCTGAATTCAAATTCCATCTCTTCCAATCACCAGCCCTGGACAAGTTACTTAGTAATCTCCCTGAGGATCAGTTCTGTCATCTCCAAGGTGGATGGAAGTCATGTGAGAAAGTATGTGGGAAGCTGCTCTTCAAACTGTGAATTACACCCAATTACACCCCAGCCCACCCCCAACTCCACTACTTGCCTGTCAAACACTCTTGCTCCCAGTCACCAGTCAGGCCTCTTTCACTTATTGATCCACAAGCTATTTGTGCAATTGATCATTTATTCAAAGCAATTTACTGGGCCAACATTATGCTGGGTCTTATGAGGATGAATAAAGCCCAAGATTCCAAGCCTTCCCAACTGTGGATACTGTATTTGATGACTGTAGTCCCTGACATGCATATATGGTCTAAAAACATTTTCACATCTATCCCTATGATATAGTTTTGAAAAGAGTTCAGAGAGCTTGACTGGTCTAAGCCAACAAGTGATGAGCCTAGGATCTAGTCACAGGGTCCTGACTCCCTAGACACATTGCCCTTTCTATATGTCATTTCCTTGGGCATCTGATTTTCTGGCTATGTATGTGTGTTTTACAAAAATAGACTTTGTGTTATACATGTGCCTTCTCCATAGGCTTCTTTATGGAGAAAATCAATTAGTCCAAGAAACAAGTGCAGCTTAAGGCCATTTTTAGAAAGAAGAAGAAAAAATAATGCTGCTCAATTGGATAAATTTGATGAGATAATAAGGGAAAGAGTTTTGGGCTTCTCTGGTGGCTCAGCGGGTAAAGAATCTGCCTGCAGTGGAGGATACCTGGGTTCAATCCCTGGATCAGGAAGATCCCCTGGAGAAGGGAATGACAACCCACTCCAGTTTTCTTACCTGGAGAATTCCATGGACAGAGGAGCTTGGTGGGGCTACAGTCCATGAGGTTGTGAAGAGTCAGACATGACTGAGAGACTAACACTTTCAAGTGTTTTTATGAAAATGTAAAAGTAAAAATGTAAGGTGGTATTTTTACAGACAGGATGATGTGGCAGAAGTTAGAAAAACCACAACTACCAACCTGGGTAACATGTAGCCAGTCTTTCTCAAGGTACCTTTTCTTGGCTGAGGTTTCCTCATCCATAAAATTGAATCTGTGATACATTCTCTTTAGGATTATCATGTGACTCACTTGAGATGAGAATAAAAAATATTCTTAAAAAAAAAAAAAGATTTACCCCAAAAATGGACCTTCATATATTTGGACTTTGGAAGAGGTGTCCCCCAGACTGATCCCCAGGAGTGGTTCAAGTGATGGGAAAGTTGAGGTAGAGCTTTAACAGCAGGTGGTCACCCTGGGACCATGGCAGGAATGAATTATGCTTCCTAGAAACTCCTGGCGAGCAGTGAGTGATGCAGGTATGCTCACTCGGGTGGGTGTTATCTGTAGGGAGCCTAAGGACAGCTGCTGGATGGCCCTTGAAGAATGGCACTGTGTCCCCTCTCTTTTCCTCTCTCTTTACTAAACCCATTCACACAAAGAACCAAATAATTCACAGAGGTTCAAGTCTGACTTTTGTCCATAGAACCTCTATATTTCAGCATGGCATTGAGCCTTGATTTAAATTATCGCGTCTCTAAATGTGGCCTTCATTTCAGAAGGGACTGAATGGAGATATTTTAAAGAGGGCTTGGGGGGTAGGGAAGAGGCTGCCGGGAACTCTAAAGAACTCTAAAACCATGTTGCTGATCTCTTTGCCTTGATCTCACCTCTATTGGCCAGCACGAAACTGGATACACACGCAGGTTCTCATCAATGCTGATGACTGAGCCCAAAGTGTTGGTGATGGTTGTGTGTGGGGGGGATGTTTACAGGGTCACAGGAAAGCAACTTGATAGAATTCAGGACACAATTCAACTTGCAGGTCCGCAGAATTGGTCACCCTTGTATTTTATGTCCTATATCCCATTATGAAAGAGTCTTTTTTCCTTTTGTAAATAACTTAAATATCTTCAGTTCATTTCTAGTGTATATTTCACCTTTAAAAGTCCTCTGCATTCTTTTTTGTTGGTTATTTATTTATTTATTTGGTTCCCTTCAAGACTAAGCACAGACCACCCAGGACACTGATGCAGAATGCTTTTGGAGGGCAATTTCTGTTTTTTTTTTTTTTTTTTTTCCTTCTTTTCCTCNGGAGATAACAGTGGATACAGAGAAATGGCCTAGAGTGCTCAGGAGAGTAAATGTGGCAGGCCGTGGCTAGACTGGCCATGGGCGGCATAAGTGAGCCAGTACAGGGTGAATCTGGCCTGGGGGGATGGGCCCTAGGCTCTTTCGAAAGGATGATGAAAAGATTTTGAGGCCTGTCTCATCCTCTTGTTCTGCTTTTGTTATCTTTCTGATCTCAAGCACAGACTTTTCCAACTCTGCCTTTAAGGTATCACTTGTTTTCTGATGCTTAGTACTTTATCTGTCAAATGATGCAAATGCTTACATGTCACAATGGTTTTGAAATGGTTGCATGAAATAACAGATAAACATATACTCTGGAAAACCCCAGAAAAGTACATCATTGTAAGAAGTGATCATTGGTCTCACCAACAGTGAAAAAGCATTTGGAAAAAAAAAATACATTAGAAATTTTACAGAGCTAGAGACAATGACTTTGTCATAATTTACCAAATTCAGTTTTAGATAACTTTCCACAGTTGCACAGCTTTGAACTGGTAACATGACATTGTTTGCATCCCTTATTCAAATTGATCTAATTGTCTCTGAAGGGGTCTCGTGACCCACACAGAAGGGCAGCAGCAAAACTCTCCTGCTGACTCCCTGGGGATGGACAGGGTCCTCCTAGGAAGAGCAGTAGGATGTGGAAACTGTCCTCTGCCATTCCCTGTATTGAGTAGACACCCAGGCACTGGTTCCCAATGCTAGGGGAGGCCTGCCACATAATGGATCTATAAAAAGAAGGGTAGAGTTGATCAATTCAAGCCATGATTAAAAAAATAAATAACTTAAAGTGATTCTAGAAGAGTGAAAAACCTGAAACAAACATGGAATTGAAAAAGATTAGTAGAAAAATTATGCCTCCTATATGATCCCAGAGCTTGGACAGTTTTACATATCTTATTATTTCGTATATGTTATTGAAATTGTTCCCAAGCAGAGAAAAGCCAGAAATATTTACAGATATATTTCACCAGAGCCTGAGATTATTAATACAGGAAAAGAAACCAGTATCTCACCTGCAAGTTTGACAATAGGTGGGAAAAAAACCTTTGCACAATAAAATGCTGAGAAATTGAAATCTAGAATGATATTTAAAGATTAGTATACCATGACTGCATTAGCTTTTAGTCTTAGAACAAAAGACTGTTATAAAATTAGTTGTATCATTTCATTATATCTTGTTGATATATTAGAGAAGAAACACTTTTAATCATCTGAAAAATTGCTAAGAAATCATTTAATGAAATTCATCACCCACCCATTCCAGATTGATGAGAAAAGGAAAACACACACAATGATGTGTAGTGAACTGGGAATACAAAGATACTTCCTAAAGATTATAAAGCATATCTAAAATCAAGAACTAACTGAATACTAATGTTGGATCATTACAAACATTCCCATTAAAATTAAGAGCAAGCCAAGATTTTTTAAAATGCCCATTGTCACACCCTTTCAAGAAACCTTAGACAATTTAGTAATATATGCAACAGATATAAATGTTTCAGTGATTAGAAAGAAAAGTAAAATGATCATTGGTGGAAGATGGTATGATTGCTCATATAGTAAACCAAAGATAGCTAATTACCTAGGATATCCAGAAAAGCAAGCAACCTGTTAAATGATTGTTTTTTCTCAATTCAAAGTGGTGCTAATCTGAAAGAATAAGTAAATAGCAAAGGAAAATTTGAGGTTGAGGGAAATCTTGAATGTTCTTCCTACCAGATGTTAAAAAATTTTTTTTAAATGATGATGATTAAAACAGCATCATGCTGTTGCCTTGTTCAAACGGATGCCACACACAAACTGGGTAACTGGAGGAGAGTTTAAAAAGGGGACTGCTGACAAAAATGTGGAAACTTAGAAGGGCTTATGCAATATCTAGGCCGGAGACAGTCGAGAGCCCTTAGGCCTGAGGGGAGGGGAGAGTGGTTACAGAACTAGTGATAGGAGCACAGCGGGTAAAGGACACCGACAAGAGTGAGTCCTCCAGCAGAGGGACACGCCAGCCCA
>SJYW01011333.1:668446-725187 GCA_006410735.1 Raphicerus campestris
TATTCTTTTTAAGGGCTGAGTAATACTCCATTGTGTATATGTACCACAGCTTTCTTATCCATTCATCTGCTGATGGACATCTAGGTTGTTTCCATGTCCTGGCTATTATAAACAATGCTGCAATGAACATTGGGGTACATGTGTCTCTTTCAATTCTGGTTTCCTCGGTGTGTATGCCCAGCAGTGGGATTGCTGGGTCATAAGGCAGTTCTATTTGCAGTTTTTAAAGGAATCTCCACACTGTTTTCCATAATGGCTGTACTAGTTTGCATTCCCACCAACAGTGTAAGAGGGTTCCCTTTTCTCCACATCCTCTCCAGCATTTATTGCTTGTAGATTTTTGGATAGCAGCCATTCTGACTGGTGTGAAGTGGTACCTCATTGTGGTCTTGATTTGCATTTCCTCAGAGTACTTCTATTTGGATGAAATTTCAGTAGCCCTCTGATTTTTGTCAAAAACATTTTGAACAACTACTGTCCATTTGAAATTATGCTAAGAGGGGTTTAAAAAAATGAGTAAGACAATATTCATTCTCTTCAAAGATTTACTAAGTGGAGACAAGGCAAACTCATTCATGAGTTAGAAAATCTGTAATCTCAATGATAAAAGAAAAAAAATCACTTAATATCTTAAATGATTACCTTTTATGTACAAAGCACTATGGGTGGACAATTTACAGCCATTTTAAAATTTAATTTCATCTTAATCCTGTTAGTTAGAGTTCAAGCTCCTTTTCAGATGTGAAGTGACAGGAGCCTAGGGCAGTGATTTGTCCAAGATCACATAGCCAGGAAGCACGGAGTGAGATGTATAGCCATGTGGTTTTCAAAATCCAGTGTTCTCTTCATTATGTGTGCCTTCTGTTAGATGGTTTACTTACTGAATTTTATCTATTCTGCTTTGATCTCCAGTGAGTTCCTGAGAAATAACTAATCCCGTTCAGAAATGGAAATGGAATGGGTTGATATTCCATAAGATATTCTTTCATGAGACTGGCCATGGGTAACCATCAACTCATTGCAGCATCTCATGGTAACACTCTCCTAGCTAAGTTAGAGAGGCCTGTTTACATGTATAACTGTGTCCGTCCTTCAACCAGATCTCTGCAGAGCCTGACGCATGCCACTGCCCTGCTGTTAGGGCCAATCAGCCACTCAACAGGCTTTCATTTGTGTAACTATTATAGGCTATTGTCAGAAAAATTTAATTGTACTCAAGTCCACATTTTTAAAATCCAGAGTTTTAGACTTATAAGAAATTCATGACAGTATGTACTGACTTGGTATTGTTGTTCTGCCTATTTTTGAGAGACATTTCCCCAGACACTATAAAGCAGCATAATGTTTATTGACCAATAAATGAGCAGTTCTCTGAGGACTGCCTTGGACCCTGGTGATGGATATAGACTCCTTGAATATCATCCAACGAGTTTCTAAAGTTGAAGATGAAAACAAAAGAATCACAGTATTGAAGCTTGATTTCATTTTGGCTTTTAGACATGCATTTGAGACTTCCATTCCAAGAGATAGAATACCAAGTCTAGGTGACTAGTATATGTATTGTACAGCTGGTCCAGAGTTTGAATGGGTTTGTGATTTTGAATACCCTAATACATTCTTCTCTTAGATATGTTACTTTGAAAAAATGAAGAGTTCATCTTATTTAAAAAAAAATTATTGAAATATATGTCCTGTGTGCCCAGTTAGTTGCTCAGTTGTATCTGACTCTTTGCAACCCCTTAGACTATAGCCCTCCAGGTTCCTCTGTCCAGGGAATTTTCCAGGCAAGAGTATTGGAGTGGGTTACCATTTCCTACTCCAGATCTTCCTTCTTCAGAGATTGAACCAGCATCTCTTGCATCTCCTACATTAGCAGGCAGATTCTTTGCTGCTGCACCCCCTGGGAAGTCCTTATTGAAATATAATTGATATATAATATTGTGTTAGTTTCTGATGTGCAGCAAAGTGATTCAGTTATATACATATATATTATTTTTCATATTTCTTTCCATTATAATTTATTATAAGATATTGAATATAGTTCCCTGCGCTATGCTATAGGACCTTGTTTACCTGAGTTCATCTTTGTTCAACAGCTACCGTCAGAAATTTAATACAAATAGTCCCACATGTTATCTGGAGACAGTTTTCCCTGTAAGAAAACAGTCGAAGGAGACACTTGATTATTCCAGGAAAATCTTGTGAGAGACAAAAATGGCATTGCTTCAGGTCAGAATACCTAAATTAAAGAGCTGGTTCTACTCAATACAAGATGTGTTAATATTGAGGCACCTGCCAAGCCTTAGCACCTTCATTTGTACACAGGGGACAGTAAAACCTGACTGACAGGTTGGTTGTGAGGATGACAATGTGCTATGTAATCTACACTTGGGGCATCCCTGTTGGTTCAGTGGTAAAGAATCTGCCTGCTAATGCAGGAGACCCCTTGGAGAAGGGAATGGCTACCCACTCCAGTATTTTTGCCTGGAGAATTCCATGGACAGAGGAACCTGGCAGGCTACAGTCCCAGGGGTCTCAGAAGAGATGGACACTACTTAGCAACTAAAACAAAGGCTAAAACAAACAATCTACACTTTTCTGAACAAACATCAGCAGTTCTACTCTGATGATGTCAACTTATTTGCTTCCTTAGATTCCTTATTATAGACAAATCAAATACTTAGGAAACTACTGTAGCTAAAGAAAGAGCTTGTGAAAGAAATAAAATGACCCTGGCTCTAAAGGTTGGAGACTTAGGATGTTATATTGGTATTTGTTACTTACAATTACTCTGATGGATAGATCCTTGCTATAAACCATGCATATTAAATTCCACATGCAATCCTGTTGGAAGGATAGAACGACAGCATCAGCAATACTCCTTGAGGGGTCTTGTCAATTTGACAGATTTGACAGGCAGACAAATTTAATTTATTAAAATATTCTGTATGGCATTTTTAAAAGACAGGGGGTTTTTACACTGTAAATGGACTGTTTTCACAGCCTTATTAAAATAAATGCATAAAGTCAGCTGTTTTTCTTTGGAATTCATTAGCATGAGATTCAGCACTTAGAGAATGGAAATCCAGTCACTGGTATTTGTGTACCTAGATATTTTGGCTGTTTCTCAATCTTCGTATGTAATATGGGATGTCCCCTTTTAAAGCAAATGGGGATTGTACATAAAAAGGAACATTCTGTCTGCATTATTTGTCCAGTTTCAAGGAAATGTTTACCGAAATTATTAGAAGCATTTAGAAAGCTGATGCTTTTCACCAAAGGCTGTTGGAAACACTTGAGCAAATTTAGGGTTTCTTTAGGTAAGAGACTTAGCTTTGTTTTTCTTCAAAGAAATTAGATTACTTTCATTGAATAAGTATTGTCAAAGTTAACAGATTTCCTATTTTCTTTCCAAAGGTCATTTAAAAATTAAACACAATATGCTATAAATTGAAATATTTATACAGATGGTGAGCCAGCATCATTTCTTAGAGTTNTCTTCAAAGAAATTAGATTACTTTCATTGAATGAGTATTGTCAAAGTTAACAGATTTCCTATTTTCTTTCCAAAGGTCATTTAAAAATTAAACACAATATGCTATAAATTGAAATATTTATACAGATGGTGAGCCAGCATCATTTCTTAGAGTTGTCAGTTTCCTTAGTAGTAGTTTCATTGCAACTATTAATTCTATCTTAGAGAAATGGCTTTAATCTTGACACATTTTGTACACCATATTGGACCAGTGTTTTCATGGCTTCTGACATTTGGCTGTTTTTTCTCTATAGCCCAGCTTGTCACTCAGGACTGACCAGTGGCCCTGACCTCCTGGTAGTGGCCTTTGCCTTTCTCTTCAAGCAAGAGCTTCATCTCTCAGGTGGCCTAAGATCATCACTGTTTTGGGCCCAGGCCCACTCTAAGAAACCCCTCATTTGCACAGCTTCTCAGAGAATTAGTCCTAACTCCGTGAATTAAATCCTAGACAACCAGTGAATCAATCAATCAAAGATTTTGCCTACAAAGATGTGCTGGGAGGTGAATAAATTGGTGAATTAAATGCTAATAACCTGCCAATCTCAGTAGTTCCACAGCAAAAGGGCTTTGCTTCAGTATATTTAAACCTCACTATTATAGAATTTGTAGGTCCAAACACTCTGCTGCTGCTACTGCTGCTGCTAAGTCGCGTCAGTCGTATCCGACTCTAGAAATAGCATTTTACATAGAAGTGACAGAAGACAGTCTAGTACATAACATGAAAAGATTGGTCTATTTTCTCAACTATTAGCAGAGACTAAACAAAATGTAATTATCTTAAAAAACATCATTCAGATCTTCTTTGTCAATGATTTTATTTCCTGAAGTTGATGTTGAGTTTCAAATGTTTCTTCCTTTGACCTNAGAAGACAGTCTAGTACATAACATGAAAAGATCAGTCTATTTTCTCAACTATTAGCAGAGACTAAACAAAATGTAATTATCTTAAAAAACATCATTCAGATCTTTTTTGTCAATGATTTTATTTCCTGAAGTTGATGTTGAGTTTCAAATGTTTCTTCCTTTGACCTTCTACACTTTTTTAAAAAAAATTATAACTTGGCAATGACCTATATCCCAGGTTGTAATGGGTTACAGCTAATAGTGTGCTTGTCTCCTTTACCAGATTGAGTTCTTGAAGTATAGACCATGCTTTGCTTCCACATGATCTAAAACAAGGCTTACCTTTAATAAGAACCAACAAATGTTTAGGGAGTTNTTGGCAATGACCTATATCCCAGGTTGTAACGGGTTACAGCTAATAGTGTGCTTGTCTCCTTTACCAGATTGAGTTCTTGAAGTATAGACCATGCTTTGCTTTCACATGATCTAAAACAAGGCTTACCTTTAATAAGAACCAACAAATGTTTAGGGAGTTTTTGATCTCCCATTAGACCATTGATCCAAAAATAGCACTTACTCTTCTCATAGAAGAGTAGTTGCTTTTGAATTAACTGAATTAGATGAAGTCAGCTTTGACTGAGCAACTAATATGACTAGATATTAGCTACTAAGGAATCAAAGATCAAAAGTCCATGATCCCTGCCTCAAAATTAAAACCTATCTCAGAAGGTAATCTGGTCCCCAATATCTTAAGTAAAATGTATTTGACTTAGGGGCCAAAAATCTGAATATGAACTGGGAGAGTGAATGTTAAATGTTTGTGTAAAGAACTAGAGGAACTCTATGAGAAATTAATTTGGCCCACTGTGGTCAACATAGTGGGTGTTCAGGAAAAGGAGAAGATTTATAGAACAGATAATGCATGAACTGGGTTTTAAAGGATGAGGAGGATTGTGATACAAGGTCAAGGAGGGGAGAAGGATGTTCCATACAAATGAAACAGCATGAACAAAGGCAAACTGACGTGGCTTTTGGGGGGAAACAAGTGGTTCAGCACAGCTAGTGAGATGCATGGTGATGGATAAGAGGATGAAGCTTCAAAGCTGGGGCATAGAGGGCAGAGCGGAGCAGAGCTTCAAGGATGCCATGAGTGTGGATTTTGACCGGTAAGCTATGGAAAGTCTTTAAAACCTTTAAAGAAGTAACATGGGCAGAGCAGATCTGGGCTGTCAAGCACTTATTTTGTTGGTCTATAGAGGATGGAGTAACTATCTCTGCTCTTGCTTCCTTGTGTAGACCCTGCCTCATAAAATTATACATGAATAAAACAGCTGNTAAAGAAGTAACATGGGCAGAGCAGATCTGGGCTGTCAAGCACTTATTTTGTTGGTCTATAGAGGATGGAGTAACTATCTCTGCTCTTGCTTCCTTGTGTAGACCCTGCCTCATAAAATTATACATGAATAAAACAGCTGCCCACAAGGGGGACTGATTTTGAAATCAGAATAGTGAGGCTGCATAATGAAAGCTCTCGTCTGCTCTCTCCTCTGAAAATTGCTCTCTGGGCAAAAGCAATGTTTTACCATAATCCATATTTACCTGGGTTTTTAATCCCAAATTAGTAATCTTTCATTCTCAAGAAGTACTCCATTCTTAAATTATAATGCTCCTTTTCTCAACAGGATATTATAGTTTAAAAAATCAAATTAAAATGGCTTTTCTGAAATACAGATAACCCTAACCATGACCAAAACTATATTAAATGTGCAGAGGTGTTAAGAGAATAATAATTGCCTTAAAAAGTACAGGATGCTCTTCCTAAGAGTCCAGGGAAAATATCAAATATAAAACCATATATATTTTATAAGACATTAATTGAATTACATTTTTTAGTGCTTAGTTACTCTCCATATCATTTTAAATCATTCTGGCTGTTCAGCCAGCCTGGAGGTCCAAACATCACCTCTCAAAAGAGGCTGATTTTCTTCTGCTTCCCCTGTTGGAACATCAGGTGAGGAGATTCACAGTTGCTATAGGTATATTTGCTTAGTCTAAAATCAGGAGAGAGTTTACTTCCCAAAAGGGGAACAGGACTGAGGCATTTTGTACTGAGTGAACATGGCTGTCAAGGACTCATTTACTAAAGTTTCCCATATGGGAAATATCTTGTCTCATCTTCACATCTTTCAAGTTATTCCTCTGCTGCCTTCTAAATCTACAACTCTCAAAGCTATCTTACCTAGGCAGAAATGAAATTACCAAGAGGAGAAAAATCTATATTTCCATCATAATGAAACTCACAAAATTCATTCATGGAGAAATGCTGTACAGGTATAAGCAGCACAGAGAAAACTTTTCAACTACATAAGGTTAACCTTACTCATTTGTAGAGTAATGTAATGCAATGTTGTAGGGCTTCCCTGGCNTTTATACAACCCTTTCTGTTTTTTGGAACATGGAATATAGATCACACTAACTTCTGAAGCATTTATTTTATGTTTAAAACTTAGGATATTGGCTCTATCCACACCTAATATTTTACAAGCCTCTCCCATTTGAAACAAATTAAGCTCAGAACTCATGTTCACATAAAAACAAAAATAATTGGATTATGAAAGCCAAAGGGCAGAACAATTATTTGGAAATGTTAATATATGAGGAATGTTTATTTAGAAAGAACCCATGACCAAACTCCATCAAATCTAATTTTCCCAGAGAGTTAAACTAACAGTCTAGTAGGTTTCCCCCTGCATATCTGAAGAAAATTTCTAGCAAGAGCTTCAATAATAAGCTTCCTTCTGAAGGAATGATGTTGTGGTTTCATGCGAGAAAAGTCTCTCCTTGAAGTAAATGAGAGATGATGCTGTGGAAGTTTTTCTCAGAATTAGTTTTGCTTTCCCTTTTCTAAGAAAAGGATAGGAGAAGATCTTTTCTTTGGATTCTATGATAGTTTTTTTTTTCTAGAAGCAAATAATATACAGAATATCCTTTAACTAAAATCAGCCTTAAGCCTCATAAATTATATTTCTGTGAGCTTTCTGAGGTGTATAGCCATTCCCTTCTCCAGGGGATCTTCCAGATCCAGGGTTTGAGCCAAGTTCTCCTGCACAGCAGGAAGATTCTTTACTGGCTGAGCTACCAGGGAAGCCCTCTGAGGTGGGAAATCCTCCAATTTCAGTGAAAGAAACATAGGCTTCTCAGGTGGCACTAGTGGTAAAGAATCAGCCTGCCAATGCAGGAGACATAAGAGATGTGGGTTCAATCGCTGGTTGGGAAGATCCCCTGGAGAAGGAAATGGCAACCCACTCCAGTGTTCTTGCCTGGAGAACCCCCATGATCAGAGGAGCCTGGAAGGCTATAGTCCTTGCAGAGTCGGACACGACTGAACATACACACATGCACCCAATGTGTGTATGGTAGCTGGCAAGCCAGGTGGTAGCATTTCTGGTTTTCCGAATGATCAATATCACTGAGAACAGTGTAAGGGGGAGAAATGCCACAGCTTTCTACTTACTGAGCAGCTACTATGTGCCAACCACACAGTGTGTTTCTCTGGGTGCTGTCCATGAACACGATAATCACAGAACTCACCTATAGAAAGAGCAGAGAAGACTATTGTCCCTTTTCCCTAACATATTCACAGGCTTAAATCTCTTACATTGCAAGTTCAAATGAGGTAAACATTCAACCTGTAAGTTAGGAAATCAGAGATTTTATAAGCTATGAAGTGGTCAGAAAATAAGATCTTAGCTTGACTGTCTTCAGTTAGAATGGAGAGCAGATATCCCCTGCTGGAAAGCTTATTAGCTTATTTTATCATCTCATAACCCCTCTGCTTCATCTTGTGTCTTCTTTTTTCTAATCTTTATAGCTTTCCTTTGAGTCTTAGGGAAGCAAAGAACATAGGCTTCTAAAAGTGAGACTAACTGCTGCTCCCACATTTTCTTCTGTTTATGCTTCATTCTAGGCAGAGCTGCATTGATGTCCTAGTTCCTCATCATCTATTTTGCACCCTAGAACTTCCTGCTTTGTAGATCTCAAGTCACTCTCCATCTTGATTTTAAATCGTTTGCATATATGTGTAGGTGTATAAATCTATATCTCTAAATGAAATCACAATTTCTAGCTATATGTATAAACTTATATTTATCTGTACACATATGCAGAGGTGCACATATATATAAATATGTACATGTATACATACATATGTGAATATGTCAATATATATCTATATTTACATACATTCTCCAAATAGCTAGCAATTCTCAACAAAAATATTAAGTTGGATCTCAGACAACAACTTTAGAAACACAGTTCCTGATGTCTCCAGAAACCTGAAAGCCTGTGCTTTTCACTTGTGGTCCCTTTATGCAAGTGGCAAATCATGTCTGAAAGGCACACCTAACTACATGTCTTCGTTTGTTTAAAAAAAGAGAAAGCAAAGGTTTCAAAAATAGACAAGGAGATAAAGGTACATAAGGAGCTCTATTATGTGTGCACAGTAAGTATCAATTGCCCTGAAATTTGACCCTGCTACATTTATTAGATGCCAATGACAATGAATTCTTAGGGGTGTTGAAAGCACACACACTGCATAATCAATAAGGAAATATTGGAAGACGGTTAGGATATACTGATGACAACACCAATAGTATACTTCTCTGGAAAAAGAATCATTTTCAAACAAGAGTGTTCACCACAGAAACATGACACAAAGAGGAAGTAAACATCAAAAGTTTGAAAATCTAGTAAAATCAGGTCACACTGAACTTATAGCTGTCTCNAAGTGGCAAATCATGTCCGAAAGGCACACCTAACTACATGTCTTCATTTGTTTAAAAAAAGAGAAAGCAAAGGTTTCAAAAATAGCCAAGTAGATAAAGGTACATAAGGAGCTCTATTATGTGTGCACAGTAAGTATCAATTGCCCTGAAATTTGACCCTGCTACATTTATTAGATGCCAATGACAATGAATTCTAAGGGGTGTTGAAAGCACACACACTGCATAATCAATAAGGAAGTATTGGAAGACGGTTAGGATATACTGATGACAACACCAATAGTATACTTCTCTGGAAAAAGAATCATTTTCAAACAAGAGTGTTCACCACAGAAACATGACACAAAGAGGAAGTAAACATCAAAAGTTTGAAAATCTAGTAAAATCAGGTCACACTGAACTTATAGCTGTCTCTGTGCTTGATGCTCTAATCTAACACAAGTGTTTTCTAACTTTGACTGCTTCAGTTAATAAAATACAGTCATGACAGGCATTTAAAATTTTTAAATATTGAGGAACTTTATATATATAGCTAATTAATATACTTTTAATTTAAAATAGAAATGCAATACATGTATGTTTTACAAGTTTGTTTTTTTTTTAAACAAAGAGATATACTTTGGGAATAACAGTGTTTCAGGACTGGTTTGTTTAAAGTATGCCTAGCCTCCCTTCTCCCCATTCCAGGCTCTTTTTTTCTTAGTTACCAAATATGTAGCAAAGCACTCCTTGAAGCAAAAATATTCATTTTTTTGCTTGTTTGTTTCTAGTTATTTGCTCTTCAGAATAACCTTCTGAAAGTGGAGAAAGAATGGGGGCCTTCTAAACCACATCATTGATAGTACCAACCCAGCTCAGGCAACTTAACACTGTGAATATTGCTATGAAGTTCTGTTCTCTTGAAGAAAATTCAAAGCCACTACATTCCTGACTTCTATTAAAATGTCAAGAGGCTTTTTGGCTTAATTTCTGTAATTCTGATAACATCCAGACATATTATATTCATTTATTAAAAAAAAATCAAATCTGCTGGTGCCATCTTCCTTGGTGTCATTCCCATTGTTAAGAAGATTCTAAAAATAGACACATTTTCAGCATAAAATATTAGCTAATGTCTTGATAATAGCCTCTTCCTGTGGCACAACGACTGGAATTATTCTGCCACTGGTTATTATTAACATTGACCAATAGATAATAATTATTTCAGTTGGAATGTGAAGAATATACAGACCTTTCAAGTTCCCTTTGAAACTAGTGTTTTCCTCTTGTGAATCTGTGTAAGTATCCTCAACCCAATCCTTAATAGACCAACATTGTCAGGAGTGCTAGTTGGGCTGCCAAACCCATTTGCATTGCTAAGCTAGTGTCAGTGAGCAGCAAGCTAAGCGATTCCTCTGTTATAGTGACCCTCTTATTAAGAGCACAATCAGATTCTATGCCATCAGAGGAAATATATCTCAGTATCAGGTGTGAAAGATCATTGTTTCTTTTGCTAAAGTCCTGCGCTCAGAGTGACAGGTGGAAGACAAAATGTCAAGAAGGAGTCCTGGTTGAACAATTGCTTAGGGTAGTATTTAATACAGCAGAGAACCAAGATACAGTAGGACACAGTAAAGGATGTGGGCTGTGTAGGTACAATATAGAATTTCGATTTAGGATCCACCATCTGTTATTTGAAAGGGGAATAAGGGAAAAAAATGATTTTCAGTTCTCCATACATGCAAAGATAAGTTCATTATTACAAAAGTTTTGCTGTTGTATGTGCTGAAAGAAAAGCATAGGCGTTTAAACATTTTTTAAAAAATAAATCACTCAATAGGCTTAAGAAAAATACTCTAGTTCATAGTTCATTGATCTGACCTTTTGACTCAAGATCAGGGAATGAATCCAGGCTGAAAACCAAAAAACAAAACAGAGATGAATCATTTTACCATAAAAAAAAAAAAAGGCATTCCAGTCTCAGCTAAACTCGACTAGTTTTTATTGCATTATTTTTGAAATGCCAAGAAACTGGCTTTGGCAATAATATTTGCTGTCCAACTAAACCACAGCTGTCAGTATGTGATTGCTTGCAACAATTAGCTAAACACTGTTATTTGACAAATTCCCTTGAAAGGGAAATAGATGCTGGAGGTGTGTTTAACACACACTGAGTCAAGTAACAAGTTAATCAGACGGGGCTGTGCACAGGGAAAGAAGTTAGTAAGTCTTTGCCCAAGGAAGGGGTTTCAAACAACCTTACTGGTTTGAAAACCATATGTTCCTCCTGATCCTTGAAGTTCTCTCCAGTTTTCAGGAATAAACTGTGGGACTGGCTAAAGAGGAGGGGGGAAAAAGCCACCAATTCTACATTCATTTTTTCAGAAGGTCAGGGGAAAGGAAGAAAACAAACAATGCAAATATGGGATGGTATACAATAAGGAGAAATCAACACCATGGAACCTGTTAGCAATTTCCACCGAAGCAGTACACCCCTTAACTGACAGAAATTCATCACAATATACACACTGATTAAAAACTCCACCATTACTCAGGCTGCCCTTAGGGTAAAAAAAAAACCCACAATATTCAAAAACAGAATTCTCATAAGGTTTGAGAAAAATAGAGTGAAAAGGCAATGTTAGCTAAGCTTTTAGCTAAATCCACTCTTAATGGCCCCCAGTATTTAAGCTATCATGGATTAAAGCCATGAAAATAAAAATTTCAATTTGAAATTTTATTAGCATGTTGCTAAAATGGTCAATAAAAAACATCAACATGATCGGCTTTGTTGACAAAGTTGGAAAACTGCTCTTTCTGCTTTTAAAACTTTATTTCCACCTCCCCACCTTCTAAGATTTCTTTTATAAACAAGCCAAACGAAACGTGCTGGCTATGGTGCTGGAACAATGCTGGTTTCTGGAATGTTGCCATGTCTTCCTCTCCCTCTCCTCCAACCCCCTTAAAAATGTGGTTATTTTGGAAACGCAGCCCTAGGAGGGAGCCATCTAGGGTTGAGAACAGCACCCTCTTGACAAATTCAATTCGCAGACACCTGGCGAACCTTCCCCTTGTCCGGGGTGGGGGGCGGGACTGGTCCTCCTCACCAAAAGAGCTGCGCTTTCAACCTCCTTGGACCTGGAAGGCATTCCTTCTGCCAGCAGGGGAGACTCACAGGCGGATGCTGGTGGGGAGTGGCGTTAGCTTCCCTGGGCGGAAAGATCGGGAGGCAAACTCTAGTTTAGCCCAGAGCCTGGGATAACAGTGTCAGGAAACCCGGGGCTGGAGAGCTGGAAGAGTCCCGGGCGGCCTCGGGGTAACCCGGCGTCCCGAAGTGCTCTCTTGTGGAATTATTCACAAGTGCAGAAGGGACAGGCTCGATTTCTTGGAAATCCTGCTGTCTGGGGACACATCCATACTGAAGCTGATCGGTGCCCTGACACGCTAGATGCTCACCTCCCACCGGCCTTGTGTGTGCACGTTTGGGGCGCGGTGAAGGTCCCTTTCTAGGAGTGATCGAGGGTCAGTCACTGACCAGTGACTCGCGGGGGAGGCCTGGTCCCTGCTCCCCTCGGCCCATTATCCACTTCCCACTTACAACCCAAGGCGGGTAGCCCACGCTGGGTCTCCCAACACTTATCACCACCCTTAGGGGGCTCCGCCGAGCGCGCACCGCCCTTTGGGTTCCTGGGCGAGTTCCTGGAACTTCTGCATCGCCAGAGAGGTTCGAGGCTGAGGCTGCTGCCTGGGGCGCTGGCCGCTGCCGGCTGCCCTTAACGAGGGGGCGGGGGTGGTGAATCTCCCGCCTGGAGCCCGGAGGGTGGGGGAGGAGCCGGGCGCCAGGGGAGCGGAGGGGCGGGCGGCTCCCCCCTCCAGACTACTGCTACTCCTTGTCATCCACGAGGTCCGCGAGCTCCTGGAGCACCCGCAGGCGGCCGCTGGCGTCTATGCGGCGCTTCTCGCGGATGAGGTCTTCCAGGCTGTGAAACCTGGCCGTGTGCACCTTGTTGTCGGCCAGGTGCACCTTGAGATAGTACTGCTGCTGCGGGGGCTGCGTGCCGGCCGGCACCTCCCCGCCCGCCTTGAACTCCCGCTTGCCGAAGCGGCACCAGGCGGCGAAGCTCTCCGAGTTCGTCCAGCAGATCTCTTCTCTCTTGAGGCCCAGGTGGCCGCAGGCGTTCTGCACCACCAGCTCAGCCACCAGGGGACGGTAGCGGTACCAGCTATTCACCACCCGGCCCACGTTGGCCGCGCCCGCCTCGTACAGGCTGTCCTGGCGGATCTCGCCTTGGCACAGGTGGATGATTTGCCCGCCACCCACGTACACGGCCCAGTGCGGGGCGGGCGCGGGCGGCTCCGGCGCGGGCTGCAGCCACAGCAGCTCCAGCAGGTCGCCTGGCTCGCAGAGCGCCGGCAGGGCGGTGACCGCGTAGACGCTCAGGTCGGCGCCCTGCGGGCCGCCGCTCACTTTGGAAAAGATGCATTCCTGGCCCCGAAAGGCGGAGAACTGAGTTTCGTTGAGGACCAGCTGGTGCAGCAGGTGGTGGTGGTGATGGCGGTGGTGGTGGCGGCTGGGGCTCTCCGGGCAGGGGGCGCAGCCCGGGGGTGCCTTCACGCCGAACTTGTCGGGCTGGCCGCGTTCGTCCAAGTCCTCCTCTTCATCCGAGAAGAAGTAAGCGACCCCGACCCGCAGCTCGTCCTTTTCGATCCCTGACGGGTCCCCGGTGGGCAGCTCGCTGTAGTTGAGGTGGGTGATGCGGTCCAGTTGGTTGCCCATCAATGAGGCGGCGAGGTAAGGGCCAGGAGCGGGGATCTGCGGAAGCACAGGAGACACGCAGAGAACACGATCAGAGTCGCGCCCGGCCCTCCCCAGGACGAGCGGTGGCCCTGGGACCTGGNTATCTCTAAATGAAATCACAATTTCTAGCTATATGTATAAACTTATATTTATCTGTACACATATGCAGAGGTGCACATATATATAAATATGTACATGTATACATACATATGTGAATATGTCAATATATACCTATATTTACATACATTCTCCAAATAGCTAGCAATTCTCAACAAAAATATTAAGTTGGATCTCAGACAACAACTTTAGAAACACAGTTCCTGATGTCTCCAGAAACCTGAAAGCCTGTGCTTTTCACTTGTGGTCCCTTTATGCAAGTGGCAAATCATGTCTGAAAGGCACACCTAACTACATGTCTTCGTTTGTTTAAAAAAAGAGAAAGCAAAGGTTTCAAAAATAGACAAGGAGATAAAGGTACATAAGGAGCTCTATTATGTGTGCACAGTAAGTATCAATTGCCCTGAAATTTGACCCTGCTACATTTATTAGATGCCAATGACAATGAATTCTTAGGGGTGTTGAAAGCACACACACTGCATAATCAATAAGGAAGTATTGGAAGACGGTTAGGATATACTGATGACAACACCAATAGTATACTTCTCTGGAAAAAGAATCATTTTCAAACAAGAGTGTTCACCACAGAAACATGACACAAAGAGGAAGTAAACATCAAAAGTTTGAAAATCTAGTAAAATCAGGTCACACTGAACTTATAGCTGTCTCTGTGCTTGATGCTCTAATCTAACACAAGTGTTTTCTAACTTTGACTGCTTCAGTTAATAAAATACAGTCATGACAGGCATTTAAAATTTTTAAATATTGAGGAACTTTATATATATAGCTAATTAATATACTTTTAATTTAAAATAGAAATGCAATACATGTATGTTTTACAAGTTTGTTTTTTTTTTAAACAAAGAGATATACTTTGGGAATAACAGTGTTTCAGGACTGGTTTGTTTAAAGTATGCCTAGCCTCCCTTCTCCCCATTCCAGGCTCTTTTTTTCTTAGTTACCAAATATGTAGCAAAGCACTCCTTGAAGCAAAAATATTCATTTTTTTGCTTGTTTGTTTCTAGTTATTTGCTCTTCAGAATAACCTTCTGAAAGTGGAGAAAGAATGGGGGCCTTCTAAACCACATCATTGATAGTACCAACCCAGCTCAGGCAACTTAACACTGTGAATATTGCTATGAAGTTCTGTTCTCTTGAAGAAAATTCAAAGCCACTACATTCCTGACTTCTATTAAAATGTCAAGAGGCTTTTTGGCTTAATTTCTGTAATTCTGATAACATCCAGACATATTATATTCATTTATTAAAAAAAAAATCAAATCTGCTGGTGCCATCTTCCTTGGTGTCATTCCCATTGTTAAGAAGATTCTAAAAATAGACACATTTTCAGCATAAAATATTAGCTAATGTCTTGATAATAGCCTCTTCCTGTGGCACAACGACTGGAATTATTCTGCCACTGGTTATTATTAACATTGACCAATAGATAATAATTATTTCAGTTGGAATGTGAAGAATATACAGACCTTTCAAGTTCCCTTTGAAACTAGTGTTTTCCTCTTGTGAATCTGTGTAAGTATCCTCAACCCAATCCTTAATAGACCAACATTGTCAGGAGTGCTAGTTGGGCTGCCAAACCCATTTGCATTGCTAAGCTAGTGTCAGTGAGCAGCAAGCTAAGCGATTCCTCTGTTATAGTGACCCTCTTATTAAGAGCACAATCAGATTCTATGCCATCAGAGGAAATATATCTCATTATCAGGTGTGAAAGATCATTGTTTCTTTTGCTAAAGTCCTGCGCTCAGAGTGACAGGTGGAAGACAAAATGTCAAGAAGGAGTCCTGGTTGAACAATTGCTTAGGGTAGTATTTAATACAGCAGAGAACCAAGATACAGTAGGACACAGTAAAGGATGTGGGCTGTGTAGGTACAATATAGAATTTCGATTTAGGATCCACCATCTGTTATTTGAAAGGAGAATAAGGGAAATAAATGATTTTCAGTTCTCCATACATGCAAAGATAAGTTCATTATTACAAAAGTTTTGCTGTTGTATGTGCTGAAAGAAAAGCATAGGCGTTTAAACATTTTTTAAAAAATAAATCACTCAATAGGCTTAAGAAAAATACTCTAGTTCATAGTTCATTGATCTGACCTTTTGACTCAAGATCAGGGAATGAATCCAGGCTGAAAACCAAAAAACAAAACAGAGATGAATCATTTTACCATAAAAAAAAAAAAAGGCATTCCAGTCTCAGCTAAACTCGACTAGTTTTTATTGCATTATTTTTGAAATGCCAAGAAACTGGCTTTGGCAATAATATTTGCTGTCCAACTAAACCACAGCTGTCAGTATGTGATTGCTTGCAACAATTAGCTAAACACTGTTATTTGACAAATTCCCTTGAAAGGGAAATAGATGCTGGAGGTGTGTTTAACACACACTGAGTCAAGTAACAAGTTAATCAGACGGGGCTGTGCACAGGGAAAGAAGTTAGTAAGTCTTTGCCCAAGGAAGGGGTTTCAAACAACCTTACTGGTTTGAAAACCATATGTTCCTCCTGATCCTTGAAGTTCTCTCCAGTTTTCAGGAATAAACTGTGGGACTGGCTAAAGAGGAGGGGGGAAAAAGCCACCAATTCTACATTCATTTTTTCAGAAGGTCAGGGGAAAGGAAGAAAACAAACAATGCAAATATGGGATGGTATACAACAAGGAGAAATCAACACCATGGAACCTGTTAGCAATTTCCACCGAAGCAGTACACCCCTTAACTGACAGAAATTCATCACAATATACACACTGATTAAAAACTCCACCATTACTCAGGCTGCCCTTAGGGTAAAAAAAAAACCCACAATATTCAAAAACAGAATTCTCATAAGGTTTGAGAAAAATAGAGTGAAAAGGCAATGTTAGCTAAGCTTTTAGCTAAATCCACTCTTAATGGCCCCCAGTATTTAAGCTATCATGGATTAAAGCCATGAAAATAAAAATTTCAATTTGAAATTTTATTAGCATGTTGCTAAAATGGTCAATAAAAAACATCAACATGATCGGCTTTGTTGACAAAGTTGGAAAACTGCTCTTTCTGCTTTTAAAACTTTATTTCCACCTCCCCACCTTCTAAGATTTCTTTTATAAACAAGCCAAACGAAACGTGCTGGCTATGGTGCTGGAACAATGCTGGTTTCTGGAATGTTGCCATGTCTTCCTCTCCCTCTCCTCCAACCCCCTTAAAAATGTGGTTATTTTGGAAACGCAGCCCTAGGAGGGAGCCATCTAGGGTTGAGAACAGCACCCTCTTGACAAATTCAATTCGCAGACACCTGGCGAACCTTCCCCTTGTCCGGGGTGGGGGGCGGGACTGGTCCTCCTCACCAAAAGAGCTGCGCTTTCAACCTCCTTGGACCTGGAAGGCATTCCTTCTGCCAGCAGGGGAGACTCACAGGCGGATGCTGGTGGGGAGTGGCGTTAGCTTCCCTGGGCGGAAAGATCGGGAGGCAAACTCTAGTTTAGCCCAGAGCCTGGGATAACAGTGTCAGGAAACCCGGGGCTGGAGAGCTGGAAGAGTCCCGGGCGGCCTCGGGGTAACCCGGCGTCCCGAAGTGCTCTCTTGTGGAATTATTCACAAGTGCAGAAGGGACAGGCTCGATTTCTTGGAAATCCTGCTGTCTGGGGACACATCCATACTGAAGCTGATCGGTGCCCTGACACGCTAGATGCTCACCTCCCACCGGCCTTGTGTGTGCACGTTTGGGGCGCGGTGAAGGTCCCTTTCTAGGAGTGATCGAGGGTCAGTCACTGACCAGTGACTCGCGGGGGAGGCCTGGTCCCTGCTCCCCTCGGCCCATTATCCACTTCCCACTTACAACCCAAGGCGGGTAGCCCACGCTGGGTCTCCCAACACTTATCACCACCCTTAGGGGGCTCCGCCGAGCGCGCACCGCCCTTTGGGTTCCTGGGCGAGTTCCTGGAACTTCTGCATCGCCAGAGAGGTTCGAGGCTGAGGCTGCTGCCTGGGGCGCTGGCCGCTGCCGGCTGCCCTTAACGAGGGGGCGGGGGTGGTGAATCTCCCGCCTGGAGCCCGGAGGGTGGGGGAGGAGCCGGGCGCCAGGGGAGCGGAGGGGCGGGCGGCTCCCCCCTCCAGACTACTGCTACTCCTTGTCATCCACGAGGTCCGCGAGCTCCTGGAGCACCCGCAGGCGGCCGCTGGCGTCTATGCGGCGCTTCTCGCGGATGAGGTCTTCCAGGCTGTGAAACCTGGCCGTGTGCACCTTGTTGTCGGCCAGGTGCACCTTGAGATAGTACTGCTGCTGCGGGGGCTGCGTGCCGGCCGGCACCTCCCCGCCCGCCTTGAACTCCCGCTTGCCGAAGCGGCACCAGGCGGCGAAGCTCTCCGAGTTCGTCCAGCAGATCTCTTCTCTCTTGAGGCCCAGGTGGCCGCAGGCGTTCTGCACCACCAGCTCAGCCACCAGGGGACGGTAGCGGTACCAGCTATTCACCACCCGGCCCACGTTGGCCGCGCCCGCCTCGTACAGGCTGTCCTGGCGGATCTCGCCTTGGCACAGGTGGATGATTTGCCCGCCACCCACGTACACGGCCCAGTGCGGGGCGGGCGCGGGCGGCTCCGGCGCGGGCTGCAGCCACAGCAGCTCCAGCAGGTCGCCTGGCTCGCAGAGCGCCGGCAGGGCGGTGACCGCGTAGACGCTCAGGTCGGCGCCCTGCGGGCCGCCGCTCACTTTGGAAAAGATGCATTCCTGGCCCCGAAAGGCGGAGAACTGAGTTTCGTTGAGGACCAGCTGGTGCAGCAGGTGGTGGTGGTGATGGCGGTGGTGGTGGCGGCTGGGGCTCTCCGGGCAGGGGGCGCAGCCCGGGGGTGCCTTCACGCCGAACTTGTCGGGCTGGCCGCGTTCGTCCAAGTCCTCCTCTTCATCCGAGAAGAAGTAAGCGACCCCGACCCGCAGCTCGTCCTTTTCGATCCCTGACGGGTCCCCGGTGGGCAGCTCGCTGTAGTTGAGGTGGGTGATGCGGTCCAGTTGGTTGCCCATCAATGAGGCGGCGAGGTAAGGGCCAGGAGCGGGGATCTGCGGAAGCACAGGAGACACGCAGAGAACACGATCAGAGTCGCGCCCGGCCCTCCCCAGGACGAGCGGTGGCCCTGGGACCTGGCCGCCCGAGCGCCTGTCCTCGAGTCAACCGTCCCAGCCGAGTGCCCTTTGCCAACCGGGGGCCAGGACTGGCACAGAAGCCACCGGTCCGCGGACGCCACCACACAGTCTCAGACCCTGCACAGGAACCCAGGTCCAACTCCCACAAGAGAAAAGGCAGGAGGGCTGGAGGGCGTGCGGGGGGTCCCAGTGGGAAGGACATGCGGGCTGGGGCAGCGTGGGAGTCAGGACACCCGGGAAAGGACGGAGGGCTGGGCTGGGAGAAGGAAGGGACGCCTCTGTTCCAGAGCTTGGAGCAAGCTGCGCTCACATGTCAGTCCCCACCCTCCCCAGCCCACCCCTCAGTTTTACACTAGATCATACTCCCCAACAGCGCCTCGCACAATGACAATCGCACACATCACAGACACTCGCTTGACACCAACAAAATTTTGCACACTTAGGAGTCCAGACGCTGACAGGCTGGTACACTGGTGTGATAATGTCACATGCACACATAATGACAAACCCTCGCGACGACACACTCGGACCCCCACCTTCGCACACAATTCCAATCCCACGCTTGCACGCTCGCCCGGGCACGTACATCCATGCTCTCAGGCACACCTGCCCACATAGGCAGGTGCACTCTGCCCCTGAGTTCTCTTGCCCGCCCCCCCCGCCCAGCCAGCCGAGTCAATCTGGCTGCGCCAGGGCGAGGCTGCTCTGTCTAAAATAACCTAACAAAGAGGCGAGGGGAGGATAGGAAAGCCGATGCGGGGTGCATGTGTGCGGCTGTGGGATGTGTGACGAGGTCCACTCGCAGCCAAAAGACCCCTCTCCCTCCTACCCGGCACAGGGTCCAAACAATCGGACGAAGAAAACACGTTTCCAAGGCAAAGCAAACCGCCTCTTCGTACCCGTGATTTCCCTGCTCCCGAAACCCCAAACTCCTTTAAAGTCTCCTGGTCCCCATGGGTGCCGCGGAGGTGGTGGTGACGAGCGGTGAACAAGGCTGCAGCTCAGTTCTGCCCCGCGTGGATCGGTGCGGTGCGGTGCGGTTCCCGGCGCGGTACCCGTGCGCCTGCCGGTCGGCGGTGGCAGGGGCGCCGGCTCCACCTGGGCAGTCCAGACTCTGTTCTGCTTTCGAGCAGCCCAGCGGACGACTCTTAAGTAGCCGAAGCAGCTGGTTCCAGGGACCGCCCCGGGACGCGCTCATTGGCTGGGGCGAGTGCCCAGGCCCCGTCAATCTCCGCCGGAGGGGGCGGGGTGCAGGGGCGGGTCTCCGGTGCGCGCCCCGCCCCGCCCCCGCGCACCGGAGCGCGCGGCACCCTCGGGAGCGAGGTATGAGCGCTTGCCGGGAGCGCGCGAGGGGCGGCCCACTTGCCTCCGAGCCAGTAGCTGCTGCTACGGATCGTAACCGACCGCACCATCCTCCCGGAATGGTACTCTGCCCGGGAGAACAGATCCCAGCAGTGAAGCTGAATCTGGGGGTGAAAAATCCCTACTGCACCCGGAGCACTTGGCGCCGCCCCAGGGCGGAGAACGCCATTGTCAGAGGCGGGCACCTGGGGCCCTGCTGGGGACCCCTGACCCTGGGTTCCTGAAGCCTCCTGGACTAGTCTTTGGCGTACAGGCACAGACGTTTTTCCTGCTGGGCGCCGATGCCTTTGAAATTGCGCCTGCGAGGTTTGGCTCCTCTCCTCTGACCCGCTTGAAACTGCTGACCTAGTACTGGCGCCTGATTTAAATGGAGCGCGGTGTCAAATGCGAATGAAAAGTCTGACCCCGATGAGCCTCCTCCCTGACTGGGCCTGAGTTTGGGCTCCAGTGGTCTGTCTATGAAACGGGCGCATCAGGAATGCCGACTGTGGGACCCAATCTTTTTTTTTTTTTTTTTAAACAGCCCCTGTGGCTGCTACTGCTGCTAAGCTGCTTCAGTTGTGTCCGACTCTGTGCGACCGCATAGATGGCAGCCCACCAGGCTCCTCCGTCCCCGGGATTCTCCAGGCAAGAACACTGGAATGGGTTGCCATTTCCTTCTCCAATGCATGAAAGTGAAAAGTGAAAGGGAAGTCGCTCAGTCGTGTCCAACTCTTCGCGACCCCATGGACTAAAGCCCACCANCCTCAGTTTTACACTAGATCATACTCCCCAACAGCGCCTCGCACAATGACAATCGCACACATCACAGACACTCGCTTGACACCAACAAAATTTTGCACACTTAGGAGTCCAGACGCTGACAGGCTGGTACACTGGTGTGATAATGTCACAGGCACACACAATGACAAACCCTCGCGACGACACACTCGGACCCCCACCTTCGCACACAATTCCAATCCCACGCTTGCACGCTCGCCCGGGCACGTACATCCATGCTCTCAGGCACACCTGCCCACATAGGCAGGTGCACTCTGCCCCTGAGTTCTCTTGCCCGCCCCCCCCGCCCAGCCAGCCGAGTCAATCTGGCTGCGCCAGGGCGAGGCTGCTCTGTCTAAAATAACCTAACAAAGAGGCGAGGGGAGGATAGGAAAGCCGATGCGGGGTGCATGTGTGCGGCTGTGGGATGTGTGACGAGGTCCACTCGCAGCCAAAAGACCCCTCTCCCTCCTACCCGGCACAGGGTCCAAACAATCGGACGAAGAAAACACGTTTCCAAGGCAAAGCAAACCGCCTCTTCGTACCCGTGATTTCCCTGCTCCCGAAACCCCAAACTCCTTTAAAGTCTCCTGGTCCCCATGGGTGCCGCGGAGGTGGTGGTGACGAGCGGGTCCTGGACGGTGAACAAGGCTGCAGCTCAGTTCTGCCCCGCGTGGATCGGTGCGGTGCGGTGCGGTTCCCGGCGCGGTGCCCGTGCGCCTGCCGGTCGGCGGTGGCAGGGGCGCCGGCTCCACCTGGGCAGTCCAGACTCTGTTCTGCTTTCGAGCAGCCCAGCGGACGACTCTTAAGTAGCCGAAGCAGCTGGTTCCAGGGACCGCCCCGGGACGCGCTCATTGGCTGGGGCGAGTGCCCAGGCCCCGTCAATCTCCGCCGGAGGGGGCGGGGTGCAGGGGCGGGTCTCCGGTGCGCGCCCCGCCCCGCCCCCGCGCACCGGAGCGCGCGGCACCCTCGGGAGCGAGGTATGAGCGCTTGCCGGGAGCGCGCGAGGGGCGGCCCACTTGCCTCCGAGCCAGTAGCTGCTGCTACGGATCGTAACCGACCGCACCATCCTCCCGGAATGGTACTCTGCCCGGGAGAACAGATCCCAGCAGTGAAGCTGAATCTGGGGGTGAAAAATCCCTACTGCACCCGGAGCACTTGGCGCCGCCCCAGGGCGGAGAACGCCATTGTCAGAGGCGGGCACCTGGGGCCCTGCTGGGGACCCCTGACCCTGGGTTCCTGAAGCCTCCTGGACTAGTCTTTGGCGTACAGGCACAGACGTTTTTCCTGCTGGGCGCCGATGCCTTTGAAATTGCGCCTGCGAGGTTTGGCTCCTCTCCTCTGACCCGCTTGAAACTGCTGACCTAGTACTGGCGCCTGATTTAAATGGAGCGCGGTGTCAAATGCGAATGAAAAGTCTGACCCCGATGAGCCTCCTCCCTGACTGGGCCTGAGTTTGGGCTCCAGTGGTCTGTCTATGAAACGGGCGCATCAGGAATGCCGACTGTGGGACCCAATCTTTTTTTTTTTTTTTTTAAACAGCCCCTGTGGCTGCTACTGCTGCTAAGCTGCTTCAGTTGTGTCCGACTCTGTGCGACCGCATAGATGGCAGCCCACCAGGCTCCTCCGTCCCCGGGATTCTCCAGGCAAGAACACTGGAATGGGTTGCCATTTCCTTCTCCAATGCATGAAAGTGAAAAGTGAAAGGGAAGTCGCTCAGTCGTATCCGACTCTTCGCGACCCCATGGACTAAAGCCCACCAGGCTCTTCTGTCCATGGGATTCTCCAGGCAAGAGTACTGAAGTGAGGTGCCATCGCCTTCTCCTTTACAGCCCCTAGAAGTGCCATTGCTAAGGGATTTTTCGTGGGAGAAGGATATCTAGCTGTAATTAATGATTGCNAAAGCCCACCAGGCTCCTCTGTCCATGGGATTCTCCAGGCAAGAGTACTGAAGTGAGGTGCCATCGCCTTCTCCTTTACAGCCCCTAGAAGTGCCATTGCTAAGGGATTTTTCGTGGGAGAAGGATATCTAGCTGTAATTAATGATTGCATTTCTGGATGGAAGGTTAATGACTGTGCTCTGGATATTGGATGCTAAAGGATTACTTTCATACCTGTGATATTTTAGAACAACAGTTTGAAAACCTTATGATGTTAAGACTTGAAGCGTTGTTAGACATCTAGTTCTACTTTCAAGGCTGGTCTCTTGCAGCTTCTCGGAGGATCTCAACCTCTTTCCACAGGGAGAATTGGGTGCTTCCTCTTTGTGCCTCCTTGGCAGCTGGTACAAACTCTTAGAGCGCTTACCCCTGTTTCATTACACACCTCTGTTGACTTTCTTCCTGTTTACAAAGTGAATGACTTGAGGACTGACTTGTGTTTCATGCTACTTTGTATTGTGGGCCTTTTTTACAGTACCGGTATAGAATGGTTTTCATCAGCAGTAAGGAAAATGAAAACAGTCAACAAGTATTGACCACTTACAAGTTACTAGGCACTATGTTTTGAGGTTTAAGTAAATGCCTCTAAAGAGAAAAGTGAAAGAAAGTGAAGTCACTCAGTCCAACTCTATGCGACTACCAGGTTCCTCTGTCCATGGGATTTTCCAGGCAATAGTACTGGAGTGAATTGCCATTTCCTTCTCCAGGGGATCTTCCCAACCAGGGATCAAACCTGGGTCTCCTGCATTGTAGACAGACACTTAACAGTCTGAGCTACCAGGGAAGTCCTGCCTCTAAGGATTCACTAATACTCCCATGGCAACGAATGAGAAACTGAGGTCCAAATACCCACATCAACAATCTATCTAGGGTCTATAGGTTTTCAGGACCAGTCTTTAACCTTGTTCTACTGTTTATTGAATGAATAAAATCTTGTTGCATAAGTTAAGAAAACTGGTATTCCAGAGAAGTTAGCTGATTGGCCCCAGGTTACATGAGGATTAATACATATTACAAACATTTTTTTGGTAGATTATTCTGCTTAAATATTTTTCAGATTGCAGAGTCTCCTGCTCATGTGTGATTTCTGAAAATTTGTGTATACCCCACAGCCTCCAAATACTGTGATTTATCAAATTAGATGCTTGATAAGTATTGCTGAAAAAAGGGTTTTAAAATGACCATCTGTATACATTTGATGTGTATGAATCTTCTGGAAAACTTGGCCATGGCCCATATAGGAGTTATGAGAATACCAGCTACCATCCTTGGAGCTGACCACAGCTTGTGATGACATTTTTTAGACTTTCTATAAATAATAAACAACTCATTTGGGCCCTGTAGTCAAGAGAATTGAACAAGTGGCTTCAGAGATCAAAAATGAGTTATTGGCCTGGTTATAAACTGGACTTCAGGGATCTCAGCGAGAAGTATCTGAAGAGTTCATTACTGGTGTCTGAGAGGAAATCATTGGAAGTAGCTCAGAGCTTGACACTGAATAACGTTTTTTGTCCTCTGTCCATCCCAAGATAAAGTCCTGTGCACAAACATTTACAACATATTTGTATAGGATGCTGTGCTCTGTCCTCCTGTCCTGTTCTTCACTGTTTCAGACTACATTGGAAGTAGACTGCCCTTCTTTGCTTAATTTTCCATCATTCAAAAGGATAATTAACAAAACATTGTTAGGGCTCTAAAAGATGGAGGTACCGCTAGATGGCCAGGGTCCCAAGTTTCCCAGTGACTGTCTGCATTGGGTTGTGATGTGAGGGAGAAACCAGTCTTCATGGATTAAGCCACCAGAAAACATTGTGGCTATTTGTGACAGTAGGTAGCCTGTCCTGATCTATAGTCTCTCCTTTATTTTAGAACACCAAATATCCCATCCCCTGCCCCTTCTCTCTTAGTGTCTGTCCTCACTGTTGAGGTGGGCTTTCCAATAATGGGATTCCTGAAGGATCACAGCATCTTCACCTACCCAGAATTCAAAGAAATCCACAATGGATATATCTGTCTCCTCTAGGAGTACCTAGAGGAGATCCATGTCTCCCTTCTACTTTTTTCTCTTAAATTTTCATTCCCTTCCTTGTGAGTAACTTATGCATCTTTCTAAATATCTTCTCTGCCTTCTACTTTTTTTGGACCACAAAATGGCAACTAAGACTAAAGGAATTCCTAGTAACCTGCTCCCCCTTAATCTCTTTTCATGCACTGACATTCTGACTTTCCATTTCTTCTTAAGAGAACTCTTCCAACTTTGCTTTGCACATTTTCTAAGTTTCTTCTTACCACTGGATGTTCTTATTAAGGTATCTTTGAAAGAAAGTGTTCATTGCTCAGTTGTGTCTGACTCTTTGTGAGTCTGTGCACTGTAGCCTGTCAGGCTCCTCTGTCCATGGGATTCTCCAGGCAAGAATTCTGGAGTGGGTTGCCATTCCCTTCTCCAGGGGATCTTCCCGACCCAGGGATTGAACCCAGGTCTCCTGCATTGCAGGCAGATCCTTTGCCATATGAGTCACCAGGAAGAGCTTAAAGTATCTTTCATGGCTTCTTATCATTTTACCAGTAAAGAATCAATGAATATCCCCTGGGTAAAACCTTTAGCACGTGTGGGTTTAGCATTTTGCTGGACATGGATTATGCAAAGATGTCTCAACCCAGTATGAATCTCTCCACTGTGTTCTGTATAGATTTTAGGAGAGTGCATGCCTTTTGCATGGGTCCACTTCTGCGTGGTAGTGATGGTGGAGCTCTGGGTAGCCCTGGGTCATTATTACCACTGCTGCCTCCTGTCCAGAATGTCCTTCCCCGGCTTCCTCAGCTAGCTTCGACTCAAAATTTATAATCTTTTCAAGCCTCTCCCACATGTCTGTCCCCTCACCATTCTAAAGAAGACTGTCTTTTATACTCCCAGGATACCTTATACCTATTGGTCATGAGATGTGTCACATGTGTTGAAATGCTTATGAAATCAAATTTATGTCATTGGTTGATTCTCTTCTCTTTCTTCCTTAAGGAGACTAAGAATTATTTGGGGAAGAGCCCCCAAACTAGTTCACACCTGTAGTCCCTTTGCTTAGCATGAAGTTCAATGCATAGTGGATACTTGATAGATGCATCTTATCTGACTCACTGCCTGCATGAACCATGATCACTGTTTCACTTACTGAGCTGACACTGTTTATTTCAGTTTTCAACAACCGGAGTACTCTGACACCTGGAGTATGTTCTCAGTCAGATGATGCGCAAGACAGTTTGCTCTGTGATGTGTAGCACTGGGTTTCCAAATGGTCCTCTGGCATCATCCAGGACTTTGATGCAAATACAGATTCCCAGGCTCTGACCCAGATGTAGTGAAACTTAATCTCAGGATGGGCTCTAGGGATCTGTGCTTTTAAACAGTTTCCCTTCACATTCTAGATGTGACAAAGTGATTACTGGTCAAGCTCTACTCAAATGTAAGAAATTAATTCTTATTCTCCTGAGACAACCATTGAAGGTAGGCACTTAACAAAGATTTGAAATTAGGTTCTCTCGACATCCTGTGGTCCATCTTTAATAGAAGCGAGCTTCATTTTAGACTGATCGTATGAAACTAGTAAATGTGTATGTTTTCATTCAAAAGTGAGTGAAGTCAATTGGTTTTTTAAAAGTCATATTGTAGTCCTGGGGTAGAGCTGTGGATTTCTCTTCCTTTTCTGTTGATTCAAGCCCTGTGCTCCAGTCTGCTGTGCTTAGAGGCTGTGGTTAGAGCAGAAACATGAGTGACAAGAAAACTCTGCTCCCAGGTACATTCCTTGTTTGCTGACTGATTGATGATGAAAATCCTGGCTTTGCCTTTGGTATTGCTTCTGAATTTCCCTCCTATGACTGTTCCTTTTCTGATCCCATTTTTTTTCTCAAAGATCCATTCATTCTCTTGGCTGTGAATGCCACTCCCTTGTACTTCACTCTTTCAATCACCTCTTCTCTTCACCTTCATTTATGATCTAATTATCCTATTAGCTCCTTCCCACTTGCGTGGAAACACTTTTAAGTCTCTCCCATCTTAAAAACACCCCCTAGCTATATATCTCCCTTGATATGTCCTCCTCTCTTGAAAGAATGGTCGGTACACACTTACCCTACCCCACCACAGGCTCTCTTCTGTACCCATATTGCCAATATACAGCTCTCACTAGAAACACCAGTGATCTATTACCTGATGGATTCTTTTGGTTTCTTAGTTTATTTGGCTTCCCGGAAGCAGGTGACCCAGCTGACAACTTCCTCCTTCTTGACGTAAGTTCTTCTTTCACTTTTCACTGTGTACACTCTCCTGGTTTCCCTTCACCTTCTCTGGCTGTTCCTCTTACTGTTTTGTGGGATCATTTCCTTCAACTTGTCTTTTCACTGTTGCTTTTCTTGAAAGTTCTCTTTCCAGTGTGTTCTCATCACTGGATCTTGTCCACTGCCATTGACTTTCATCATCTTTCTATGTCATGACTCCCTAGTGGAAATCTCCAGGTTCCACATCTCTCCTGAACTGTCTCAAAGACATGACCTGAGGGTGTCCCTCTGAGACATAAAGGTCAGGATGTCCCAGGCTGAGCCCTGAGACATGCTTGCCCTTGGGTTTTTCCTTTCGTGGGTGGGCACTGTTGCCCTCCTAGCATTTTGAGCTGATGCCTGGGCATCATCTACCACTTTCCCTCATCGTCAGGTGACATTAGGACCATGCCACCTCCTGCTGTTTCTCCTGTGTGACTGTTTTTCTTATCTTTCCTCTTTAGTCCATTTCTGGCTGCCACCTCCTTGGTCCCAGTCACTAGGAACTCCCATCTAAATCACTGCCACAGCCTGAGTTGTTTTCTCTGACCCCAGGATTGCTCCACAGTCATCTCTCACATTGTAACCAGAGTGATTTCTTTTTTTTTCATTTTCATTTTATATTGAAGTATAGTTGGTAAACAATGTGTTAGTTTTAGGTATACAGCAATGTGATTCAGTTATAAATATACATCTGTCTATTCTTTTTCAAATTCTTTTCCCATTTAGCTTATTACAGAATATCAAGTAGAGTTCGTTGTGCTATACAGTAGGTCAGAGTGATTTCTAAAATTTGGTGGTGGGGTGGGGTACCTCCCCTGTCTGACTCTCCTTCCCATCCTCAGTAATTCCATCAACCTTAAGAAAACATCCCAAGTCCATGTGGCAGCTCCAAGATCCTGCCCTTGCTTGCTTCTCCGCCTCCTCTTTTGCTAGTCAGCTTCTTGCATCTTGCAGGGCTTTCCTGGTGACTCTGATGGTAAAGAATCTGCCTGCAATGCTGGAGACAGGTTAGATCCCTAGGTTAGGAAGATTCTCTAGAGAAGGGAATGACTACTCAGTCCAGTATTGCCTGGAGAATTCCATGGTCAGGGAACCTGTCGAGCTACAGTGCATGGGGTTGCAAAGAGTCAGACAAAGTGAGTAGCTAGCAGTTCCTTTTTCTCTTACATCTTGCTTCAGCCTTCCCAGTCCAACTCATTTGTTTGTTTTTGCCTTATCCTCTGCTTCATTGCTCTTTCTAGTGTTCCTGCTTCTGATTCCTCTGCTTCCCTCTGATTCTTTCCTCCCATTGCCCCACGGCAAGAAAGTGTTTTAGGTTCTACTTCCTCCTGGTGGCCCTCTCTGACTTAACACATCTGTCTTAGATTCCATTCACAGTGCACTCTGATCCTTCCCAACTATATTGACACTGCTTGTTTATTTATTTATACGCATGAGCTCTTTAAGATGAATGACTGTATCTATACTGTTGCCACCAGTATCCCCAGCCCTGAGTGCTTTCGGAGCTTCAGGGTGGAGTTTTAATGCATAGGTATGAATAGAATTGAATGGCTAGTGACAGCTTATGGGAATCAGAGGAATTTTCTCTCCCTCTCTCCCTCTCCCTCCCGTTCCCCCTCCTCCTTATCCCCACTCCCCTCTCTTCCCTCTACCCATCCTTCCCATTCCATTTAAATTTCCTTACAACCTATACCACAGGGATGGGCAGCTCTGGTAAACTTGCGATAGTGAAGTGAAGTGAAAGTCGCTCAGTCGTATCTGAATCTTTGCGACCCCATGGACTATACAGTTCATGGAATTCTCTAGGCCAGAAGACTGGAATGGGTAGCCTTTCCCTTCTCCAAGGGATCTTCCCAACCCAGGGGTCAAACCTAGGTCTCCCGCATTGCAGGTGGATTCTTTACCAGCTGAGCCACAAGGGAAGCCCAAACTTGTGATAAATGCATTGCTAAATGATAGAGACACTTCAGAATTCAGTGAAAGGGGAAAGTGTTTATTTTAGAACAGTCGTGAGGGTGATTCATTTTGCTGTATAGTAGAAAGTAACACAACATTGTAAAGTAACTGTACTCCAGTAAAAACTAATTGAAAAAAAGAGTGAGGTATCCACTTAGATTTACCTTTCCCCTGTTCTTTAGGGCTTTTCCTTTGGGTGTCATGGTGCATTGGCTTAATTGCCGATGCTGATTCTTTTCCTTGCTCAGTAATTATATTTATTGTAACGAGATATTTATTTATTTAATGAGCTATTTTTTTTATTTTCCAGTTGTCAAAAGTTTGGATCTGATTACAGACATAGCACATAGTTTGCAAAGTGTGGTTTCTATTTAAAAACATATACTTAACATACCACGGCTGCTAACACATATTCAGCATATTTCTAAACTCCAAGGGCAGCGAGCTTCATGTGAATGTTCTTCTGTTCCCACTCCATCATCCCTCTGACTCTAATGTTGCCCTAATTACTCTCTGTGTCTTTGCCTTTGATCCTAAGATCTGAGCTTGTCCTGTTATTGTAGGGAAGTTTTCATAGATCAGTTCTCTTTTAGCATAGCTGGATTCAGACCCTGGCTCCATTATTATTAGTTGTTAGGCCTTGGCTGATATGCTTAATCCCTATGTACCTCAGTCTATTCATCTTTAAAATAGGAATAATAATAATATTNAGTTCACACCTGTAGTCCCTTTGCTTAGCATGAAGTTCAATGCATAGTGGATACTTGATAGATGCATCTTATCTGACTCACTGCCTGCATGAACCATGATCACTGTTTCACTTACTGAGCTGACACTGTTTATTTCAGTTTTCAACAACCGGAGTACTCTGACACCTGGAGTATGTTCTCAGTCAGATGATGCGCAAGACAGTTTGCTCTGTGATGTGTAGCACTGGGTTTCCAAATGGTCCTCTGGCATCATCCAGGACTTTGATGCAAATACAGATTCCCAGGCTCTGACCCAGATGTAGTGAAACTTAATCTCAGGATGGGCTCTAGGGATCTGTGCTTTTAAACAGTTTCCCTTCACATTCTAGATGTGACAAAGTGATTACTGGTCAAGCTCTACTCAAATGTAAGAAATTAATTCTTATTCTCCTGAGACAACCATTGAAGGTAGGCACTTAACAAAGATTTGAAATTAGGTTCTCTCGACATCCTGTGGTCCATCTTTAATAGAAGCGAGCTTCATTTTAGACTGATCGTATGAAACTAGTAAATGTGTATGTTTTCATTCAAAAGTGAGTGAAGTCAATTGGTTTTTTAAAAGTCATATTGTAGTCCTGGGGTAGAGCTGTGGATTTCTCTTCCTTTTCTGTTGATTCAAGCCCTGTGCTCCAGTCTGCTGTGCTTAGAGGCTGTGGTTAGAGCAGAAACATGAGTGACAAGAAAACTCTGCTCCCAGGTACATTCCTTGTTTGCTGACTGATTGATGATGAAAATCCTGGCTTTGCCTTTGGTATTGCTTCTGAATTTCCCTCCTATGACTGTTCCTTTTCTGATCCCATTTTTTTTCTCAAAGATCCATTCATTCTCTTGGCTGTGAATGCCACTCCCTTGTACTTCACTCTTTCAATCACCTCTTCTCTTCACCTTCATTTATGATCTAATTATCCTATTAGCTCCTTCCCACTTGCGTGGAAACACTTTTAAGTCTCTCCCATCTTAAAAACACCCCCTAGCTATATATCTCCCTTGATATGTCCTCCTCTCTTGAAAGAATGGTCGGTACACACTTACCCTACCCCACCACAGGCTCTCTTCTGTACCCATATTGCCAATATACAGCTCTCACTAGAAACACCAGTGATCTATTACCTGATGGATTCTTTTGGTTTCTTAGTTTATTTGGCTTCCCGGAAGCAGGTGACCCAGCTGACAACTTCCTCCTTCTTGACGTAAGTTCTTCTTTCACTTTTCACTGTGTACACTCTCCTGGTTTCCCTTCACCTTCTCTGGCTGTTCCTCTTACTGTTTTGTGGGATCATTTCCTTCAACTTGTCTTTTCACTGTTGCTTTTCTTGAAAGTTCTCTTTCCAGTGTGTTCTCATCACTGGATCTTGTCCACTGCCATTGACTTTCATCATCTTTCTATGTCATGACTCCCTAGTGGAAATCTCCAGGTTCCACATCTCTCCTGAACTGTCTCAAAGACATGACCTGAGGGTGTCCCTCTGAGACATAAAGGTCAGGATGTCCCAGGCTGAGCCCTGAGACATGCTTGCCCTTGGGTTTTTCCTTTCGTGGGTGGGCACTGTTGCCCTCCTAGCATTTTGAGCTGATGCCTGGGCATCATCTACCACTTTCCCTCATCGTCAGGTGACATTAGGACCATGCCACCTCCTGCTGTTTCTCCTGTGTGACTGTTTTTCTTATCTTTCCTCTTTAGTCCATTTCGGGCTGCCACCTCCTTGGTCCCAGTCACTAGGAACTCCCATCTAAATCACTGCCACAGCCTGAGTTGTTTTCTCTGACCCCAGGATTGCTCCACAGTCATCTCTCACATTGTAACCAGAGTGATTTCTTTTTTTTTCATTTTCATTTTATATTGAAGTATAGTTGGTAAACAATGTGTTAGTTTTAGGTATACAGCAATGTGATTCAGTTATAAATATACATCTGTCTATTCTTTTTCAAATTCTTTTCCCATTTAGCTTATTACAGAATATCAAGTAGAGTTCGTTGTGCTATACAGTAGGTCAGAGTGATTTCTAAAATTTGGTGGTGGGGTGGGGTACCTCCCCTGTCTGACTCTCCTTCCCATCCTCAGTAATTCCATCAACCTTAAGAAAACATCCCAAGTCCATGTGGCAGCTCCAAGATCCTGCCCTTGCTTGCTTCTCCACCTCCTCTTTTGCTAGTCAGCTTCTTGCATCTTGCAGGGCTTTCCTGGTGACTCTGATGGTAAAGAATCTGCCTGCAATGCTGGAGACAGGTTAGATCCCTAGGTTAGGAAGATTTTCTAGAGAAGGGAATGACTACTCAGTCCAGTATTGCCTGGAGAATTCCATGGTCAGGGAACCTGTCGAGCTACAGTGCATGGGGTTGCAAAGAGTCAGACAAAGTGAGTAGCTAGCAGTTCCTTTTTCTCTTACATCTTGCTTCAGCCTTCCCAGTCCAACTCATTTGTTTGTTTTTGCCTTATCCTCTGCTTCATTGCTCTTTCTAGTGTTCCTGCTTCTGATTCCTCTGCTTCCCTCTGATTCTTTCCTCCCATTGCCCCACGGCAAGAAAGTGTTTTAGGTTCTACTTCCTCCTGGTGGCCCTCTCTGACTTAACACATCTGTCTTAGATTCCATTCACAGTGCACTCTGATCCTTCCCAACTATATTGACACTGCTTGTTTATTTATTTATACGCATGAGCTCTTTAAGATGAATGACTGTATCTATACTGTTGCCACCAGTATCCCCAGCCCTGAGTGCTTTCGGAGCTTCAGGGTGGAGTTTTAATGCATAGGTATGAATAGAATTGAATGGCTAGTGACAGCTTATGGGAATCAGAGGAATTTTCTCTCCCTCTCTCCCTCCCCCTCCCGTTCCCCCTCCTCCTTATCCCCACTCCCCTCTCTTCCCTCTACCCATCCTTCCCATTCCATTTAAATTTCCTTACAACCTATACCACAGGGATGGGCAGCTCTGGTAAACTTGCGATAGTGAAGTGAAGTGAAAGTCGCTCAGTCGTATCTGAATCTTTACGACCCCATGGACTATACAATTCATGGAATTCTCTAGGCCAGAAGACTGGAATGGGTAGCCTTTCCCTTCTCCAAGGGATCTTCCCAACCCAGGGGTCAAACCTAGGTCTCCCGCATTGCAGGTGGTTTCTTTACCAGCTGAGCCACAAGAGAAGCCCAAACTTGTGATAAATGCATTGCTAAATGATAGAGACACTTCAGAATTCAGTGAAAGGGGAAAGTGTTTATTTTAGAACAGTCGTGAGGGTGATTCATTTTGCTGTATAGTAGAAAGTAACACAACATTGTAAAGTAACTGTACTCCAGTAAAAACTAATTGAAAAAAAGAGTGAGGTATCCACTTAGATTTACCTTTCCCCTGTTCTTTAGGGCTTTTCCTTTGGGTGTCATGGTGCATTGGCTTAATTGCTGATGCTGATTCTTTTCCTTGCTCAGTAATTATATTTATTGTAACGAGATATTTATTTATTTAATGAGCTATTTTTTTATTTTCCAGTTGTCAGAAGTTTGGATCTGATTACAGACATAGCACATAGTTTGCAAAGTGTGGTTTCTATTTAAAAACATATACTTAACATACCACGGCTGCTAACACATATTCAGCATATTTCTAAACTCCAAGGGCAGCGAGCTTCATGTGAATGTTCTTCTGTTCCCACTCCATCATCCCTCTGACTCTAATGTTGCCCTAATTACTCTCTGTGTCTTTGCCTTTGATCCTAAGATCTGAGCTTGTCCTGTTATTGTAGGGAAGTTTTCATAGATCAGTTCTCTTTTAGCATAGCTGGATTCAGACCCTGGCTCCATTATTATTAGTTGTTAGGCCTTGGCTGATATGCTTAATCCCTATGTACCTCAGTCTATTCATCTTTAAAATAGGAATAATAATAATATAGTATTTTTCCTTAAGGGGTTTTGGTGAGTATTAAGTGAGATAATGGGCTTCCCTTGTAGCTCAGTTGGTAAAGAGTCTGACTGCAATGCAGGAGACCTGGGTTCGATCCCTGGGTGAGGAAGATCCCCTGGAGAAGGGAATGGCAACCCACTCCAGTATTCTTGCCTGGAGAATCCCATGAAGAGAGGAGCTTGGTGGGCTCCAGCCTATGGGGTCATAAGAGTCAGACACAACTGAGCGCCTAAGCACACACACAAGTGAGATTATGCATTATAAGCACCTAGACCACAATTCTGTATTGCCCAGACAGAATTCATTAACTAGTAAATAATTCTGCCCTACTGGGTCCATAGCATTTTTTCTTCTCTATCTTCTTCCTTTATAATATTATGTATTATCCTCTTAATAATACAGAATGTTAAAAAAAATCTACTTCTGCTTTATTGACTATGCTAAAGCCTTCTACTGTGTGATTCATAAGAAACTATGGAAAATTCTTAATGAGGTGGGACTACCAGACCACATTACCTGCCTCCTGAGAAACCTGTATGTAGGACAAGGAGCAACAGTTAGAATTTGACATGGAACAACAGACTGGTTCAAAATTGGGAAAGCAGTACGTCAAGGCTGTATGTTGTCCCTCTGCTTGTTTAACTTACATGCAGAGTACATCATGCGAAATGTAGGGCTGGATGAAGCAGAAGCTGGAATCAAGATTGCTGGGAGAAGTGTCAACAACCTCAGATATACAGATGATACCACTTTAATGGCAGAAAGTGAAGAGGAACTAAAGAGCCTCTTGATGAAGGTGAAAGAGGAGAGTGAAAAAGCTGGCTTAAAACTCAACATTCAAAAACAAAGATCATGGCATCCAGTCATATCGTCTGATGGCAAATAGATGGGGAAAATGTGGAAACAGTGTCAGATTTCATTTTCTTGGGCTCTGAAATCAATGCGGACGGTGACTGCAGCCACAAAATTAAAAGAAGCTTGCTCCTTGGTAGAATAGCTATGACAAATCTAGACAGTGTATTAAAAAGCAGAGATATCACTTTGCTGCCATAGGTCCAAATAATCAGAGCTATGGTTTTTCCAGTAGTCATGTGAGAGTTGGACCATAAAGAAGGCTGAGTACTGAAGAACTGATGCTTTTGAACTGTGGTGTTGGACAAGACTCTTGAGAGTCTCTTGGACAGCAAGGAAATCAAACCAGGCAATCCTAAAGGAAATCAGTCCTCAATATTTGTCGGAAGGGCTGATGCTGAAGCTGAAGTTCCAGTACTTCAGCCACCTGATGCAAAGGGCTGACTCATTGGAAAAGACTCTGATGCTGGGAAAGGTTGAAGGCAAGAGGAGAAGGGGACGACAGAGGATGAGATGGTTGGATGGCATCACTGATTCAATGGACATGAGTGTGAGGAAACTCAGGGAGAGAGTGAAGGACAGAGAAGCCTGGAATGCTGCAGTCCATGGAGTCAGAAAGAGTTGGATATGACTTAGCAACTAAACAACAATCCTCTTATAATTATTATTATACTAGTGCTCATAGTGTTAAGCCTGAATATTAGACCCAGATTATACCTTCGTTGGGCTTCTCTTGTGGCTCGGATGGTAAAGGATCTGCCTACCATGCAAGAGATCCAGGTTCAACCCCTGGGTCAGCAGGATCTCCTGGAGAAGGATATGGCAGCCTACTCCAGTATTCTTGCCTGGACATGCTTCCTGTTCTGAGAGGCTGACAGGCTGCCGTCCTCACAGGCTACAATCCATAGGGTCACAAAGAGTCAGACATGTCTGAGCGATTAACACTTTTTCACTTTCACATACCTTAGATACTGTCCATAATGTTAACGTCTCATTTGATTGAAAAAGGATGTACTGAGCATGTACTACTCTGAAACAGGCATAGGGCTTGGACTTGAGGATTCAGAAGTAAAGAGGACACATTCCCTCTTCTCAGTGAAGCTCTTGTATATGGAGAGTTGGCTGGATATGATCCAATACAAATAAATGGAAGTAATAAAGTGTTTTAAAAACATGTAAAAGCACAGAGGGAATTATTAACTAACAGATTGGGAGGAGGCAGTCTTACAGAAAGGCTTTGCAAGAGGAATATGATTTTTTTTTCCAAGCAGGAAAGAGTGGAGGCCTTTGTGAGAAAAGGAGCAGCATGTGTAAATGCTTGAGAGTTGTGAAAATATGTGATATTTCCAGAAAGCCTCCAAGTAGTTTGTTAGAATGTGGACTAGATGTGGCTGTGTCAGGAAGGGACACTTATGCTATCCCATTTTAGAAATGGTTTATTGGAAGGTCATTCTGGCCCATAGTGTCAGATCTATACTGAAGGGGGGAGAAGCCAGAGTTGGGGAGAGGATGGATCGGGATGTGGCAAGAGAGAGCTCCAGCTGCTAGAACAAACACCATAGGTTGGCTTCAGCCACCTGCATGCATGTCTCATGGTTCCGGAAGCTGAAAGTTCAAGATCAGGGATGATCAGAAATGCCAGGGACTGGTGAGAACCTCTTTCTGGCTTGCAGACGTCTGTCTTCTTGCCATGTGGTCACATGTTGGAGGGAGTGACAGAGAGTGAAAAGAGTGAGAGAGGAAGAGAGAGCTTTCCTATCTCTTCTTCTTGAAGGCACTAATGCCACCGTGAAAGCTTTACCTCCCCCAGGCTCCAACTCCAGATACTGTCACAATGGGGATTTGAGCTTCCACATACGAATTTTGGGGAGACACAGATATTCAGTCCATGGCACCAGGAGGGCCTGAGATAAGGTAGAGGATGAGATAGTTGGATAGCATCACAGGTGCAATGGACATGTGTCTGAGCGAACTCTGGGAGATACTGAGGGACAGGAAAACCTGGAATCCTGAAGTTCACAGGGTCACAAAGAGCTGGACATGACTTGGCGACTAAACAAAAACCACAAAGTGGGGGCTTTGAGATATCCATAGGAAGCAATCATAGGGATTAGTGGCCATTTGGATAATTGGGATATGAGATGAACTGGAAGACTTCCAGTTTCTGGATTGGACTTCTGGGTTATACCTGGGTTACCAGGAGAATCTGGCTTCACAGACCACAAGACTGCTCAATGAAAAAAGATTTCTACTGCTTTACCAATAACTCCTAACTCTCTAAAATATGACCCTCCTCTAGCTGTTCCTGAATACCTGTTTTCCATTATCCACTTCCTGTTGTTCAGGAGGGCTGGTTTGATTTGTTAGTGTTCAGTCGCTCAGTGGTGTCTGCTCTTGGAGCCTTGATCACAGTGTTCCTTCCCTTGGCATGTGCTCTGTATTCTCCCTTAATTCATTCTTGAGGATGACTCTAATCTCACCTCTCCAGGAGAATTTTCCCCAGCCACTCAGAAGGACGCTGCTGTCTGCTCCATCTGCTTTTCCCATCCATCTCATTGGTTTTCTGTGGCAGATACAATACTGTGCTCTCACTGCCATCTCTCCTCCTGGATATGCAGGGACATCTTTTATCTCCAGCTTTCTTGTACTTAAAATCCCACCCTTTGGGCCCAAGTCCTCGCTGGTGGAAATGTGAGTAGATGTGCTGTGTGCCCTGTAGTCTGAGGCAGCTAAGAGAACTAAGGGTGCTGGGAGCTCTCTGGATTTTGCCTGTCCTGTCTGAGTAGTTTGAAGGTGGGCCTCTAAAGTGGTGACGTGAAAATGGAAGTGACCAGGGAGACAGTTGTCAAGGGGAGAGGATTGGCTTAAATTGTTGTTTAGCTGCAGAGTCATGTCCTAATCTTTGCAGCTCCATGGACTGTAGCCTGCCAGGTTCGTCTGTCCATGGGATTTCCCAGGCAAGAGTACTGGAGTAGGTTGCTATTTCCTTCTCCGGAGTATCTTCCCAACCCAGGGATTGAACCCATGTCTCCTGCATTGGCAGGCAGATTCTTTACCTCTCAGCCACCAGAGAAGCCGTAGCTATAAAATTACACTTCACATAAATGACCAAAAACAGCACAATAGCTTTCTTGTGCTAATCTAATAAGATCTGGGCAGTAATTTGTTAAAACAGTGAATCATGGTATCTGACTAATATGACCACTAATACCTGATGTCCTCTTGTGGTACAAAAATAAAATCAGGGATCCCTTTCTATCTCACACTGTGCTTTTCTTCTTTTTTTGGTAAGTATCTTTTGAATGAAATTGAACAAGGAAAAAAGCCTTTCTCAGATGAGAGATAAAGTAATAACCAAATGCTAACAGCCCCATCCCACTCTTGTCTTCCCCAGTTTTTTTTTTTTAAACACATACTTCCTTGCAGTGAGTACCTTATCTTTTATATCTGAATCTGTTTCTTCCCTTGGGCTTCCCTTGTGGCTCAGCTGGTAAAGAATCATCTTGCAATGCAGGAACCTGGGTTTGATCCTCGGGTTGGGAAGATCACCTGGAGAAGGGAAAGGCTACCTACTCCAATATTCTGGCCTGGAGAATCCCACAGACTCTATAGTCCATGGGGTCGCAAAGAGTCGAACACGACTGAGCGACTTTCACTGTTTCTTCAGGTCAGCAAATGAACATTATTAATTGGTCAGAATGTTTCACTGGATTATCCTTTGTTTTTATGAAGAGAGATTGAAGGAATGATATTTATCTGCTCTGACTGTCAAATCTTTTGGTAGAAGTAAGCGTGCACACGTGTTATTATTTTTGTTGTTGTTGTTGAAGGGACAGAGGGACTCTGACCTCCATCAAGGTGTTGTTAAGTGTTGCTGTGCTGCTGATGAGCTTGGTCCCCGCTTTTCCCACTTGTGTATAACACAATCTTTTATTTCATTTTTTCTTAATATCTCTATTTTGGTGGAATGCCACCAATTTCAAATGTGTATATATTGCCTCCTGCCCTTGGGGACCCTCATTAAAATGAGATGTTTTAACTAAAATGAAACACATACAGTCTCCTCTGGTTCTGTTATTTTGTCATGAAAACCTCATGTCTTCATGTGACTGATTTTTCAAATTTATTATCTTAAAAGTGATTCTATATATATTACAAATGAGGAGGAGGAAGAGAAAGGGTGATAGAGGATGAGATGGTTGGATGGCATCACTGACTCAATGGACATGAGTCTGAGCAAACTCTAGGAGATAGTGAAGGACAGGGAAGCCTGGTGTGCTGCATTCCATGGGGCTGCAAAGAGTTGGACACGACTTGGCAACTGAACAACTACAACAACAAATAATTACTATTACTAATGCATGACTGAGAAGCAAGGAGAAATTCCATCTGGATGAGAGTAGTTATTTATAAAATCCTCAAGTTGTCTTTTTCCAGGTCAAAATACTAGCAGAACCACTCAAGGTTCTTAGGACTTATTTTAGTAGAAAATTCAAACCATAGCACGTTCTGTTTTATTGTTTTTAAATACAAGTTGGATGTTCAAACTGAATTCTCTCTGATTATGGAAAGTTTGTGCTTATCAGGCTTTGTAATATTTTTTTCTTTCCTTTTTCTTTGTGCTCAAGTTTCCTTCTGGAATTCAAGGAGAATGACTAGCAAGAAGAGTTAGGTATCTTTCCTTTTTCAGCTCTGTTGTAATAACCAGGGGGACCTGGTTCTGGAGTGGGGATTGGGAGTCCTTTTCTGGCTGTGAAATCGCTGAGTGGCTTTGAATGAACACATGTGTTATCGTGGTACTTGTTTATCATGTGACTAGGTAGGGAGGCATAGGGATTGATTATTTGAATTTTATAGGGGAGGACCTCAGGCTCTGAGAGGGGAGGGATCAGGCATAATGTCAGTGAAGGAGTTGTTGCAACAATGTTAGCGAAGGGAGATAATGAGCTGCTGGAGACTTTGGTTTGATGCTTGGGTCAGGAAGATCTCCCGGAAGAGGAAATCCCACTCCAGTATTCTTGCCTGGGAAATCCTATGGACAGAGGACCCTGGTGGGCTATAGTGCATGGGGTCACAAAGAGTCGGACACGACTGAAGTGACTGAGTACAAGCGTACTGAGCACACTCAGTACAAGCAACTGACTATGAGTACTGAGAATTTGACAGATTCATAAACACGNGATAATGAGATGCTGGAGACTCTGGTTTGATGCTTGGGTCAGGAAGATCTCCCGGAAGAGGAAATCCCACTCCAGTATTCTTGTCTGGGAAATCCTATGGACAGAGGACCCTGGTGGGCTATAGTGCATGGGGTCACAAAGAGTCGGACACGACTGAAGCGACTGAGTACAAGCGTACTGAGCACACTCAGTACAAGCAACTGACTATGAGTACTGAGAATTTGACAGATTCATAAACACGAATAGGACCTGACAAAATGCTTTGTATGAATGGCTTAAGAGTGTGTAAGGCTGGGGGCAGTCCTCCAGTGGAAGACAGGGCATTTGGACAGATAGTTGGGTGGAAGGAACATGGCACTGGAGCTCAGGAGATACTGGTGCTTGTTCTGGTTCTCCCATAGATGTGTTATGTCAACTGAGGAAGGTCACTTGCTTAGTCTCAGTCTGTTTCTTTACCCACAAAATTAGAAAAATGGGTTAGGTGACTTGTGGATGCTCTAACATGCTGACTCAAATATATAGAGATACTATACTAGAAAATAAGGACAGAATGAATAATTTTAGAACAATGGTATATCTTACTACCTTGGTGATTCTAAAAATTCTTTATAGGTAACATCGTGCTGAAATCAAATCATCTGTCCGAGGTTCTACAATGTTGGGGGAATGTAGAGCTGAGAGATGCTTGAGATACAGAGTTAATAAAAATAAGGCTGTTTGTAGTTGTTTTAATGTCACATGACCATGAGGTGAAGGACAAAGCCCTGTTTCTTTCTCTGAGGCTCTCTTTTTCTCCCCTGTCACCACGTGTCCTGATGGAATAGGAGTTGGTCACCTTGGCTCCATTAGTTTTATGACCTCAGATAAATGCTCAGTTTCTTTCATTAAAATAGCAACAATATGACCAACTTTACCCTTTCCCAGGGATTCTTATGAGAATCACATGTGAGAACTTGTGTGTGAGCATTTACCAACCGTAGAGTACTATAGTGAGTGAAGTTGCTCAGTCGTGTCCGACTTTTTGACCCATGGACTGTAGCCCACAGGCTTCTCCGTCCAAGGGATTCTCCAGGCAAGAATACTGGAGTGGGTTGCCATTTCCTTCTCCAGGGGATCTTCCTGACCCAGGGATCGAACCCAGGTCTCCTACATTGCAGGCAGACGCTTTTAACCTCTGCACCACCAGGAAAGCCCGTAGAGTACTATAGAAAGACCCTATTTAGTGACTACATGTGTTCATGATCTCTGGTCATTCATGTGGCTTTGAGAACAGTGACCAACTTCCCTTGCCTGGATCACTGGACTCTGGCTTCAGTGTTGGGTTTAGAGAAAAAAGAGGAACTATTATTGTTAGTTTTATCCAAATCCCTGAGTTTGCTGGCTTACTTCCCAGAACCTCATCAAAATGGAGTATGAACTTATGTGGTTGGCCAGCCCAGCATGGAAAGTAAATATTCAGATGTCACCTCTGTTGGAAGCTGTACACAATTAAAGGAGCACCACTTACCCACCATTATTACCTGCCCATTTCTTATCACAGTGTGTGACCTTGAACAAGTCACTTCCTCTCTGGGGCTGAGTTTCTTGCTCTTTCAGATTTAAGGGGTTAGAGAGGATGACTTCTGGATTCTATCCAACCTCTTAATTCCACAAGGTTTTTAAATGATGAGTTTATCTACATATAAGACAAAGTCAGGGATCCTCCTGTGTAATTGTGCTTGGAGCTAGTGCTTCCCTGGGCTACCGGGGGTGAGGGCACAGGCTGGCCTGGCCACTGATGTTTTCCCATTTCCCTACCACCATCCTCAACCCAGCTGAGACAAATGGGCTTGATTGGAACACAGGCCTGTTGTGTGTTAAGTCCTGCCATACTCTCAGAGAGGTGATACCAGGTCTCAAATCTTGAACATGACCACGTTAGCAATAGTGAATCAGAGAGCTCTGGGTAAAGACTGGAATCAAGTCCAAGACTGCTACAACACTCACTAAAGCTCCTGGGCCCAGCGCCTGCCCCTGGAAGGCAGCTCTGCCTCTTCTACCTGTGTGGGCAGGGCCAGGCACTGACCTCTGTGCTCCAGTGTCCCCTCCCTGAGAGCGATGGTCATGGCACACCTACCAGTTAGGGAACTTTGATAATCAGGTAAGATAATGCATGGTACTAGGAGGCAAAACCGAAAGAAAAGCAAGACCACTGTTATCCTAAAGAGAGCTCAGTGGTTTCTACTGGGTAGGAGGGAGGGAAGTCCATACTTCTGTCTGGTTCTGGTTTAATGCGGTTCTTATTATTTTAGCTTGGATGGCATTTATGTGGCAGATCACTTCCTGATTAGTCATTAAACACTACCTATTTTATCTACCTTTCTTTTTTAAAATATAAATTTATTTTAATTGGCAGTTTTAGAATAGTGTATTGGTTTTGCTATACATCAACATGAACCTGCCACAGATATACACGCGTTCCCTATCCGGAACCCCCCTCCCTCCTCCCTCCCTGTATCATCCCTCTGGGTTGTCTCAGTGCACCAGCCCCAAGCATCCAGTATCATGCATTGAACCTGGACTGGCAATTCATTTCATATATGATATTATACATGTTTCAATGCCATTCTCCCAAATCATCCCACCCTCTCCCTTTCTGTGTCTCCATTTATGCACAGTTTTCAAATGCTAAAATGTTAGTACACACACATGGCATAAAGTGCCTGGCAAATGTAAGCATTTAGTGAGTGCTTTTAATGGTGCCATTGTCCCCAGCTACTGAAGCAAGCCAAGAATGACAGCCCTCATTTCACAACCAGGCCCCATGAGCTGAAAGAGCTCACAGATGGAGAGAAGCCTTCATATGCAGCTTGGTGGTCAGATGTTCAGTTCCAGCTCTATCTCTGATCCTTACATCAGTATGGAAAATTTGTTTCTGTCTGAGCCTCAGTCACGTTCTCTCTCTCTTTCTCTCTCTCAGACATCATTAAGGTCTTTGCTGTATGGCCAACACCACTGGGTATAAAGCCAAAGATAAAATGACAAGGCATTTAGCCCTTTTGAGGACTTAGATGTCTACCATGGGTAATGGTCATGTAAATGAATCAGTACTTTAATGCGTTTCTCATCTGTAGGCCTGAAAATGCATTTGGAGGCACATAACACATCCTTGGAAATGTTATGAAAGTGCACAATCAGTGGGTTCAAGTTAAAAGTCTGTGGAGCTGTGGGTTTCTAAACTGGCTTTTGAAAGATAGGTATGATGTTAGTTGACAAAGTAGAGTGGGAAGGATGTTTCAAATCCAGTTTTTGCATTTTAAGCAGAGTGATTTTTTTTCTGCCTCCCCTAGACATGTAAATGGCAGGGCAATATTAAAAGTGAGAAAAGATGTGCTTACCTGTCCATTTATGCTATGTCTCCTTTAAAGCATGTTTAAATGTTGTCATTTTAGAAGAACTTCCTGGGATTTCAGAATAAACCAATTCCCTGTTTTTATAATCTGAAAAAGAAAATGATTTCAGCCTCCCCAAATCATTGACATTTATATTAGTTGTGGATTTCTATCTTTTATGGGGTAGAGTTTTATTTTAACATAATTTTTTCCTTAAATGTATTATTTAATTGGCTATGTACACTGTTAATTGTTTCTGTGTTAGCATTGTTTACCCTTTCATCTTCCCAGTGAAGAGCAGCATGAGCTTTAAAACACAGTATATTGCAGGGGATGATTTCTTAAAAATTAATATGAGAGTCAATACATTAAATGAATCATGGGACTCATTTAAAAAACTTTGGTGTGTAGGCTAATCCAGAATTTTCAGCTAATGTGTCTGGATGCACTGCCAGGCTTCTTTTCACCAGGAGATCCGTGGAGAACCAGCTCTGGTGGTGGGGCAGACAAGGTGGTTTCCCTAATCCTTTGCAAAATGCAAAGCACACAAATGGTTGTCTTCGAGATCATCTCACTCTTTTTCTGTACCTAGATACTGCTTCTGGGCTCCCTCCCTGCCACTCTCCACATCCTTACTGCCCTCCTGCTGGACCTGTTGGCCAGATCCCATCTCTCTCACTGCTGAAACCCATCTTCCAATTTTCTCTAGCAAAACCCTTGCTCTCTCCCAACATCTCTTCCAAAATTCCCTCCTCAATCATCTCCTTTGTCTACTTGGTCATGACACACACTCCATAAATATTCTGGAAGATCAAAAAGCTGTTATGACTGTCTCAACCATTGAGAAGTCAATTGACCATTGGAAGGAAAACTGAGAGTCTGCTAAAAAAATACAGACACCTTAAGGAAAAATGGCACATACATCATCTTAGAAAATCCTTATAATCTCTGAATTACAGCACCCAGAAGCCATAAGAACTGACATGATAAAAATATGTATGTGATAGAGTTGAGGCACTTCCCAGCTAAATTCCTGCTCATTCAGAGTTTGGTTTCTGAGTCCTATGATAGAAGAAAAGATATTAGAATATGATTAATATAAAATGAAAAAACTGAAACAAACATGGTAAGGCATATGACTGTATATACTCTATCAGAGAAAGGTATTATTGGCTTTAACCAATAAGTAGTTGATTTAAAGACTGGTGGACTTTTTTGATGGACATTAGTATCACCATTACCTGCCCCCTCTTTGCTGTGAACTCGTAACAGTTGTGGACTTTAGTCTCCTCTCACTTGGCTAGGACAGCATGATTAGTCTTGGAAGTGACATCTGTCACCCCAGGCTGAGACAGTGACAGGCCTACTTGCAGTCCTTTGGCCCGCAGCTCTTTCCTTGTCAAGCAGGAGGCTTCATGTTGAGAGAGTGGGGTCACATGATTGCAGCAGGCTGCCCTGCTGAACAGTCACAAGGCTGCCACTCAGACCTGCCTTGGAATTGGTGTGAATGAGATGGAAACCTCTATGAGATAATCAGAGTTGTTTGTTCCTGCAGTATAACCTGGTTTCCCTTGGTGAATGCATCTGCCATGGGGACTGGTGCTGAAGGAGGGATGTGCTGAATTCCATGGCTCTCTGATTTGTTGAAATGGTGTTTTGGAGCAATTGGTTCTTTCTTGTATTTACAGTAAGTCCCCTATGTATGAACCTTCAAGTTGGGAGTTTGCAAAGATGTGAACATGTTTCACATGTGTAATCACCTGAGCTAGTTCACATCTCTACAAGTCATATGCATGTATTGATTACAAGTCGTCATGCTTTTGTGTACTTTACTATATAGTACTGTCTAGAATGGGCTTCCCTGGTGGCTCAGTGGTAAAGAATCCACCTGCCAAGAAGGAGATATGGGTTTGATCCCTTAGTTGGGAAGATCCCCTGTAGAAGGAAATGGCAACTCACTCTAGTACTGTTGCTTAGGAAACACTATGGATTGAGGAGTTTGTTGGGCTACAATCCAAAGGGTCTCAGAAGAGTCAGACATGATGTAGTGACTAAAATAGCAACAACTGTATAAAGTCTAGTAGTACAGTATCTTTATTTCAAGCTCAGAGAAAAGTGTGAAAAGTATTATAGACATATTACAGTACAGTACTATAGAGCTGATTGTGTTAGTTTGATACCTAGGCTAACTTTGTTGGACTTAAAAACAAATTGGACTTATAAATGTGCTCTCAGAAGGAAATTTGTATTTAGGGGACTTACTCCACTTCTTAATGTCTTCCTCTGTCCAGAGCAGAATACAAATGTCAGCCACATCCATGTGTCAAAATGAAAACAGCCCCATTTTGACCTCTCAAGTCTGAAATGTTGATCACGCCCATTTTGAAAGAATAATTGGTTCCAAGGTGCCTTCAGCCATTCCTAGAAATATTTTTTAGTTAGGTTCTTTCCCCAGGAAATTGCACAAATGGCTTGAGGGAAAGAAGAGAGTCAACACTGACCACTCACGTGATTAATTAAAGGACTTAGTATAAGTGGCCAGCAGTATTTATGGGTACCTTGGAGAGATTAACGCTGGTTAAATACACAGGTAGAGGAAGCAGATTAATGAATGATTCAGTGGCTGGGACAGGGGTCGGAGCATTTTTCAGTGGAGCCATTAATAAGCATTTCTACCTCCACATTACATGTGAGGGATCACACTTTAATCCTTTAAATGCTTTCACCCTCTGTAATTAGGCAATTAGTTTAGGGAACAACATAACAAATACAGGAGGAGAAAGAAAACCAACAAATGCATATGAATAAGTAAGAGCCTTTTATTTTATACCAAATCAGTACTTTCTATTTCTTTTCTTAGTGAGGCGGAACAAGCTTCCCAGGAGTCTTACAGCTTTTCCACAAAGATGGGGGCCGGTTTTGTGCTGCTAAACAAAAGCATGGCAGGTCGCCCAGAACTCAAACCTCATGGAACTTCATTAAGGGCTTTTCAGCTTATTTTGAAGCAGGGTGTTAGGGGAGAACTAAAGGGTAGGTGCTGGAAAGCTGTCTGCAAGGTGGACACCAGGTCTTAAAGGGGCTTTGAGAGACATGTTTGGTTAAAGAATGTCTTGGTATACCTTCTGTATCATTCTGGTCCTTCTCTCTCCTTCCTGCCTTCAATTACCAGCTTCTTTATTCCTTTCTCTTTTTGTGACCTTGTCTTGCCTTCACAGCAGGCCTAGTTGCTAAGGGATATTTAAAACCTTGCCTTGGAGAAGTTTACAATTTACTTGGAGTTTGAGGAATAAGACGTAGACTTATGAGAAATGAACTAATTATGAGGCAGTATAAGCTTTGTACCAAATCAGTGAGGCATGCAATGAGGTCAACACAAGCCTTCAGAGCTGGCTCCAGACTCATCTTTTCTCCTTTCTGCTTCTGCTACCCTCCTCCAATACACACACCTTGATGTTTTTTTTCCCTCCAGATCCATGGCCTGGGTCTGCTACAGTGCAGCTCTGACCTTTGGTGATACTCATGCTACAGATTATCTGTAAAATATATCATCTTGTCCATGTATCTGTAGCATAAGGACAACAGTTATTAACCCAGAAAGATGATTCTCATAAAGATTTTGTGTGATGAGAAAATGGATGATTATTATTTGTTTCTTGAGTTGCAAGTGATATGACATCCTGGGGAGAAGGAGCAGACAGGCTAAGATAACCCTCAAAACAAGAAGGGTTGGAAATGCATGGGTCATGGTGAGAGGATTTTGGTTTATCCCTTTGGAAGCTATGGCTTTAGACAGAGACTAGTTTCAGTTTTCAGGTTCTTGAAGTCTCTTCTTTTGTCACTCGTTCCCCAAGAAACTATGAAAAACTCTGCTGGTTTCTTTCTTTCTTGTTTTCTTTTCTTCCCTCCCTCCTTCCCCCACTTCCCTCTCTCCCTCTCTTTCTTTTTTCCTTTCCTTCCTTCCTCCCTCTCTCCCTTCCTCCATCCTTTCCTTTCTCTCTCCCTCCCTCTTTCCCTCATTCCTCCCCCTCTAACAGTAAACATGCAACTTAACCTTGTAACAAAAATTTTAATTGCATAACACAGTATTGTTCACTCTAAGAGTGATGGCATACAGCAGATCTCTAGAACATGTCTGTGGATGGAAGAATGGATAAAGAAAATGTTATGTACACATACAGTATAATGCTATTTAGCCTTAACAAAGAAGGAAATTCTGCCATTTACAACAATGTAGATGAAATTGGAAGGAAAAGGCAATGGCACCCCACTCCAGTACGCTTGCCTGGAAAATCCCATGGACAGAGGAGCCTGGTAGGCTGCAGTCCACGGGGTCGCTAAGAGTCAGACATGACTGAGCAACTTCACTTCCATTTTTCACTTTCATGTATTGGAGAAGGAAATGGCAGCTCACTCCAGTGTTCTTGCCTGGAGAATCCCAGGGATTGGGGAGCCTGTTGGGCTGCCGTCTATGAGGTCGCACAGAGTCGGACATGACTGAAGCAACTTAGCAGCAGCAGCAGCAGCAGATGGAATTGGAGGACATTCTGCTGAGTGAAATATAAGCCAGTCACGGAACGACAGAGCTGCTTGATTCAACAGATATAATGAATCTAAAATAGTCAAATGCATAGACACAGAGTAGAATGGTGGTTACCATGGGCTGAGGGTGGGGGGAGGAAATGGGGAGCATTCAAGGGGCAGAAAGGTTCAGTTCTGATGATTTCTTCATATCCTAGCAGTAGCNACTGAAGTGACTGAGTACAAGCGTACTGAGCACACTCAGTACAAGCAACTGACTATGAGTACTGAGAATTTGACAGATTCATAAACACGAATAGGACCTGACAAAATGCTTTGTATGAATGGCTTAAGAGTGTGTAAGGCTGGGGGCAGTCCTCCAGTGGAAGACAGGGCATTTGGACAGATAGTTGGGTGGAAGGAACATGGCACTGGAGCTCAGGAGATACTGGTGCTTGTTCTGGTTCTCCCATAGATGTGTTATGTCAACTGAGGAAGGTCACTTGCTTAGTCTCAGTCTGTTTCTTTACCCACAAAATTAGAAAAATGGGTTAGGTGACTTGTGGATGCTCTAACATGCTGACTCAAATATATAGAGATACTATACTAGAAAATAAGGACAGAATGAATAATTTTAGAACAATGGTATATCTTACTACCTTGGTGATTCTAAAAATTCTTTATAGGTAACATCGTGCTGAAATCAAATCATCTGTCCGAGGTTCTACAATGTTGGGGGAATGTAGAGCTGAGAGATGCTTGAGATACAGAGTTAATAAAAATAAGGCTGTTTGTAGTTGTTTTAATGTCACATGACCATGAGGTGAAGGACAAAGCCCTGTTTCTTTCTCTGAGGCTCTCTTTTTCTCCCCTGTCACCACGTGTCCTGATGGAATAGGAGTTGGTCACCTTGGCTCCATTAGTTTTATGACCTCAGATAAATGCTCAGTTTCTTTCATTAAAATAGCAACAATATGACCAACTTTACCCTTTCCCAGGGATTCTTATGAGAATCACATGTGAGAACTTGTGTGTGAGCATTTACCAACCGTAGAGTACTATAGTGAGTGAAGTTGCTCAGTCGTGTCCGACTTTTTGACCCATGGACTGTAGCCCACAGGCTTCTCCGTCCAAGGGATTCTCCAGGCAAGAATACTGGAGTGGGTTGCCATTTCCTTCTCCAGGGGATCTTCCTGACCCAGGGATCGAACCCAGGTCTCCTACATTGCAGGCAGACGCTTTTAACCTCTGCACCACCAGGAAAGCCCGTAGAGTACTATAGAAAGACCCTATTTAGTGACTACATGTGTTCATGATCTCTGGTCATTCATGTGGCTTTGAGAACAGTGACCAACTTCCCTTGCCTGGATCACTGGACTCTGGCTTCAGTGTTGGGTTTAGAGAAAAAAGAGGAACTATTATTGTTAGTTTTATCCAAATCCCTGAGTTTGCTGGCTTACTTCCCAGAACCTCATCAAAATGGAGTATGAACTTATGTGGTTGGCCAGCCCAGCATGGAAAGTAAATATTCAGATGTCACCTCTGTTGGAAGCTGTACACAATTAAAGGAGCACCACTTACCCACCATTATTACCTGCCCATTTCTTATCACAGTGTGTGACCTTGAACAAGTCACTTCCTCTCTGGGGCTGAGTTTCTTGCTCTTTCAGATTTAAGGGGTTAGAGAGGATGACTTCTGGATTCTATCCAACCTCTTAATTCCACAAGGTTTTTAAATGATGAGTTTATCTACATATAAGACAAAGTCAGGGATCCTCCTGTGTAATTGTGCTTGGAGCTAGTGCTTCCCTAGGCTACCGGGGGTGAGGGCACAGGCTGGCCTGGCCACTGATGTTTTCCCATTTCCCTACCACCATCCTCAACCCAGCTGAGACAAATGGGCTTGATTGGAACACAGGCCTGTTGTGTGTTAAGTCCTGCCATACTCTCAGAGAGGTGATACCAGGTCTCAAATCTTGAACATGACCACGTTAGCAATAGTGAATCAGAGAGCTCTGGGTAAAGACTGGAATCAAGTCCAAGACTGCTACAACACTCACTAAAGCTCCTGGGCCCAGCGCCTGCCTCTGGAAGGCAGCTCTGCCTCTTCTACCTGTGTGGGCAGGGCCAGGCACTGACCTCTGTGCTCCAGTGTCCCCTCCCTGAGAGCGATGGTCATGGCACACCTACCAGTTAGGGAACTTTGATAATCAGGTAAGATAATGCATGGTACTAGGAGGCAAAACCGAAAGAAAAGCAAGACCACTGTTATCCTAAAGAGAGCTCAGTGGTTTCTACTGGGTAGGAGGGAGGGAAGTCCATACTTCTGTCTGGTTCTGGTTTAATGCGGTTCTTATTATTTTAGCTTGGATGGCATTTATGTGGCAGATCACTTCCTGATTAGTCATTAAACACTGGCTATTTTATGTACCTTTCTTTTTTAAAATATAAATTTATTTTAATTGGCGGTTTTAGAATATTGTATTGGTTTTGCTATACATCAACATGAACCTGCCACAGGTATACACGTGTTCCCTATCCGGAACCCCCCTCCCTCCTCCCTCCCTGTACCATCCCTCTGGGTTGTCTCAGTGCACCAGCCCCAAGCATCCAGTATCATGCATTGAACCTGGACTGGCAATTCATTTCATATATGATATTATACATGTTTCAATGCCATTCTCCCAAATCATCCCACCCTCTCCCTTTCTGTGTCTCCATTTATGCACAGTTTTCAAATGCTAAAATGTTAGTACACGCACATGGCATAAAGTGCCTGGCAAATGTAAGCATTTAGTGAGTGCTTTTAATGGTGCCATTGTCCCCAGCTACTGAAGCAAGCCAAGAATGACAGCCCTCATTTCACAACCAGGCCCCATGAGCTGAAAGAGCTCACAGATGGAGAGAAGCCTTCATATGCAGCTTGGTGGTCAGATGTTCAGTTCCAGCTCTATCTCTGATCCTTACATCAGTATGGAAAATTTGTTTCTGTCTGAGCCTCAGTCACGTTCTCTCTCTCTTTCTCTCTCTCAGACATCATTAAGGTCTTTGCTATATGGCCAACACCACTGGGTTTAAAGCCAAAGATAAAATGACAAGGCTTTTAGCCCTTTTGAGGACTTAGATGTCTACCATGGGTAATAGTCATGTAAATGAATCAGTACTTTAATGCGTTTCTCATCTGTAGGCCTGAAAATGCATTTGGAGGCACATAACACATCCTTGGAAATGTTATGAAAGTGCACAATCAGTGGGTTCAAGTTAAAAGTCTGTGGAGCTGTGGGTTTCTAAACTGGCTTTTGAAAGATAGGTATGATGTTAGTTGACAAAGTAGAGTGGGAAGGATGTTTCAAATCCAGTTTTTGCATTTTAAGCAGAGTGATTTTTTTTCTCCCTCCCCTAGACATGTAAATGGCAGGGCAATATTAAAAGTGAGAAAAGATGTGCTTACCTGTCCATTTATGCTATGTCTCCTTTAAAGCATGTTTAAATGTTGTCATTTTAGAAGAACTTCCTGGGATTTCAGAATAAACCAATTCCCTGTTTTTATAATCTGAAAAAGAAAATGATTTCAGCCTCCCCAAATCATTGAAATTTATATTAGTTGTGGATTTCTATCTTTTATGGGATAGAGTTTTATTTTAACATAATTTTTTCCTTAAATGTATTATTTAATTGGCTATGTACACTGTTAATTGTTTCTGTGTTAGCATTGTTTACCCTTTCATCTTCCCAGTGAAGAGCAGCATGAGCTTTAAAACACAGTATATTGCAGGGGATGATTTCTTAAAAATTAATATGAGAGTCAATACATTAAATGAATCATGGGACTCATTTAAAAAACTTTGGTGTGTAGGCTAATCCAGAATTTTCAGCTAATGTGTCTGGATGCACTGCCAGGCTTCTTTTCACCAGGAGATCCGTGGAGAACCAGCTCTGGTGGTGGGGCAGACAAGGTGGTTTCCCTAATCCTTTGCAAAATGCAAAGCACACAAATGGTTGTCTTCGAGATCATCTCACTCTTTTTCTGTACCTAGATACTGCTTCTGGGCTCCCTCCCTGCCACTCTCCACATCCTTACTGCCCTCCTGCTGGACCTGTTGGCCAGATCCCATCTCTCTCACTGCTGAAACCCATCTTCCAATTTTCTCTAGCAAAACCCTTGCTCTCTCCCAACATCTCTTCCAAAATTCCCTCCTCAATCATCTCCTTTGTCTACTTGGTCATGACACACACTCCATAAATATTCTGGAAGATCAAAAAGCTGTTATGACTGTCTCAACCATTGAGAAGTCAATTGACCATTGGAAGGAAAACTGAGAGTCTGCTAAAAAAATACAGACACCTTAAGGAAAAATGGCACATACATCATCTTAGAAAATCCTTATAATCTCTGAATTACAGCACCCAGAAGCCATAAGAACTGACATGATAAAAATATGTATGTGATAGAGTTGAGGCACTTCCCAGCTAAATTCCTGCTCATTCAGAGTTTGGTTTCTGAGTCCTATGATAGAAGAAAAGATATTAGAATATGATTAATATAAAATGAAAAAACTGAAACAAACATGGTAAGGCATATGACTGTATATACTCTATCAGAGAAAGGTATTATTGGCTTTAACCAATAAGTAGTTGATTTAAAGACTGGTGGACTTTTTTGATGGACATTAGTATCACCATTACCTGCCCCCTCTTTGCTGTGAACTCGTAACAGTTGTGGACTTTAGTCTCCTCTCACTTGGCTAGGACAGCATGATTAGTCTTGGAAGTGACATCTGTCACCCCAGGCTGAGACAGTGACAGGCCTACTTGCAGTCCTTTGGCCCGCAGCTCTTTCCTTGTCAAGCAGGAGGCTTCATGTTGAGAGAGTGGGGTCACACGATTGCAGCAGGCTGCCCTGCTGAACAGTCACAAGGCTGCCACTCAGACCTGCCTTGGAATTGGTGTGAATGAGATGGAAACCTCTATGAGATAATCAGAGTTGTTTGTTCCTGCAGTATAACCTGGTTTCCCTTGGTGAATGCATCTGCCATGGGGACTGGTGCTGAAGGAGGGATGTGCTGAATTCCATGGCTCTCTGATTTGTTGAAATGGTGTTTTGGAGCAATTGGTTCTTTCTTGTATTTACAGTAAGTCCCCTATGTATGAACCTTCAAGTTGGGAGTTTTCAAAGATGTGAACATGTTTCACATGTGTAATCACCTGAGCTAGTTCACATCTCTACAAGTCATATGCATGTATTGATTACAAGTCGTCATGCTTTTGTGTACTTTACTATATAGTACTGTCTAGAATGGGCTTCCCTGGTGGCTCAGTGGTAAAGAATCCACCTGCCAAGAAGGAGATATGGGTTTGATCCCTTAGTTGGGAAGATCCCCTGTAGAAGGAAATGGCAACTCACTCTAGTACTGTTGCTTAGGAAACACTATGGATTGAGGAGTTTGTTGGGCTACAATCCAAAGGGTCTCAGAAGAGTCAGACATGATGTAGTGACTAAAATAGCAACAACTGTATAAAGTCTAGTAGTACAGTATCTTTATTTCAAGCTCAGAGAAAAGTGTGAAAAGCATTATAGACATATTACAGTACAGTACTATAGAGCTGATTGTGTTAGTTTGATACCTAGGCTAACTTTGTTGGACTTAAAAACAAATTGGACTTATAAATGTGCTCTCAGAAGGAAATTTGTATTTAGGGGACTTACTCCACTTCTTAATGTCTTCCTCTGTCCAGAGCAGAATACAAATGTCAGCCACATCCATGTGTCAAAATGAAAACAGCCCCATTTTGACCTCTCAAGTCTGAAATGTTGATCACGCCCATTTTGAAAGAATAATTGGTTCCAAGGTGCCTTCAGCCATTCCTAGAAATATTTTTTAGTTAGGTTCTTTCCCCAGGAAATTGCACAAATGGCTTGAGGGAAAGAAGAGAGTCAACACTGACCACTCACGTGATTAATTAAAGGACTTAGTATAAGTGGCCAGCAGTATTTATGGGTACCTTGGAGAGATTAACGCTGGTTAAATACACAGGTAGAGGAAGCAGATTAATGAATGATTCAGTGGCTGGGACAGGGGTCGGAGCATTTTTCAGTGGAGCCATTAATAAGCATTTCTACCTCCACATTACATGTGAGGGATCACACTTTAATCCTTTAAATGCTTTCACCCTCTGTAATTAGGCAATTAGTTTAGGGAACAACATAACAAATACAGGAGGAGAAAGAAAACCAACAAATGCATATGAATAAGTAAGAGCCTTTTATTTTATACCAAATCAGTACTTTCTATTTCTTTTCTTAGTGAGGCGGAACAAGCTTCCCAGGAGTCTTACAGCTTTTCCACAAAGATGGGGGCCGGTTTTGTGCTGCTAAACAAAAGCATGGCAGGTCGCCCAGAACTCAAACCTCATGGAACTTCATTAAGGGCTTTTCAGCTTATTTTGAAGCAGGGTGTTAGGGGAGAACTAAAGGGTAGGTGCTGGAAAGCTGTCTGCAAGGTGGACACCAGGTCTTAAAGGGGCTTTGAGAGACATGTTTGGTTAAAGAATGTCTTGGTATACCTTCTGTATCATTCTGCTCCTTCTGTCTCCTTCCTGCCTTCAATTACCAGCTTCTTTATTCCTTTCTCTTTTTGTGACCTTGTCTTGCCTTCACAGCAGGCCTAGTTGCTAAGGGATATTTAAAACCTTGCCTTGGAGAAGTTTACAATTTACTTGGAGTTTGAGGAATAAGACGTAGACTTATGAGAAATGAACTAATTATGAGGCAGTATAAGCTTTGTACCAAATCAGTGAGGCATGCAATGAGGTCAACACAAGCCTTCAGAGCTGGCTCCAGACTCATCTTTTCTCCTTTCTGCTTCTGCTACCCTCCTCCAATACACACACCTTGATGTTTTTTTTCCCTCCAGATCCATGGCCTGGGTCTGCTACAGTGCAGCTCTGACCTTTGGTGATACTCATGCTACAGATTATCTGTAAAATATATCATCTTGTCCATGTATCTGTAGCATAAGGACAACAGTTATTAACCCAGAAAGATGATTCTCATAAAGATTTTGTGTGATGAGAAAATGGATGATTATTATTTGTTTCTTGAGTTGCAAGTGATATGACATCCTGGGGAGAAGGAGCAGACAGGCTAAGATAACCCTCAAAACAAGAAGGGTTGGAAATGCATGGGTCATGGTGAGAGGATTTTGGTTTATCCCTTTGGAAGCTATGGCTTTAGACAGAGACTAGTTTCAGTTTTCAGGTTCTTGAAGTCTCTTCTTTTGTCACTCGTTCCCCAAGAAACTATGAAAAACTCTGCTGGTTTCTTTCTTTCTTGTTTTCTTTTCTTCCCTCCCTCCTTCCCCCACTTCCCTCTCTCCCTCTCTTTCTTTTTTCCTTTCCTTCCTTCCTCCCTCTCTCCCTTCCTCCATCCTTTCCTTTCTCTCTCCCTCCCTCTTTCCCTCATTCCTCCCCCTCTAACAGTAAACATGCAACTTAACCTTGTAACAAAAATTTTAATTGCATAACACAGTATTGTTCACTCTAAGAGTGATGGCATACAGCAGATCTCTAGAACATGTCTGTGGATGGAAGAATGGATAAAGAAAATGTTATGTACACATACAGTATAATGCTATTTAGCCTTAACAAAGAAGGAAATTCTGCCATTTACAACAATGTAGATGAAATTGGAAGGAAAAGGCAATGGCACCCCACTCCAGTACGCTTGCCTGGAAAATCCCATGGACAGAGGAGCCTGGTAGGCTGCAGTCCACGGGGTCGCTAAGAGTCAGACATGACTGAGCAACTTCACTTCCATTTTTCACTTTCACGTATTGGAGAAGGAAATGGCAGCTCACTCCAGTGTTCTTGCCTGGAGAATCCCAGGGATTGGGGAGCCTGTTGGGCTGCCGTCTATGAGGTCGCACAGAGTCGGACATGACTGAAGCAACTTAGCAGCAGCAGCAGCAGCAGATGGAATTGGAGGACATTCTGCTGAGTGAAATATAAGCCAGTCACGGAACGACAGAGCTGCTTGATTCAACAGATATAATGAATCTAAAATAGTCAAATGCATAGACACAGAGTAGAATGGTGGTTACCATGGGCTGAGGGTGGGGGGAGGAAATGGGGAGCATTCAAGGGGCAGAAAGGTTCAGTTCTGATGATTTCTTCATATCCTAGCAGTAGCCACTTGACAGAGGCCAGAGGCCAGGCCTGGATTCTCCACCTCATCCTTCCCAGACAGGCCAGGCCCCCTGGAAAGTGACTGGTCACTTTCTCTAAGGGCCTTCCCTGGTGGCTCAGTGGTAAAGAGCTCACCTGCCAATGCAGGAGACCTAGGCTCCATCCCTGGGTTGGGAAGATCCCCTGGGGAAGGAAATGGCAACCCATTCCAGTATTCTTGTCTGGGAAATACCATGGACAGAGAAACCTGGTGGGCTGCACTCCATGGCATCTCAAAAGGGTCAGACGCGACATGGCAACTAAAATGACATCTTCTGTAGAGCTTTCACCTCTCATGGTCCTCATGGCTCTTCCCCCAGCGGGTTGTGTTTCCTTGACCCTAGGAACTTGTGGCAAATCTCACTCTGCTCTTTAGAAGATTTGACTTAACCCTTTAGTCTCCTGCTCCATGTACCCTGGGATTTAGTACATCTTTTGA
>SJYW01011333.1:727359-753866 GCA_006410735.1 Raphicerus campestris
TAGCAGCAGCAGCAGCGGCAGATGGAATTTGAGGACATTCTGCTGAGTGAAATATAAGCCAGTCACGGAACGACAGAGCTGCTTGATTCAACAGATATAATGAATCTAAAATAGTCAAATGCATAGACACAGAGTAGAATGGTGGTTACCATGGGCTGAGGGTGGGGGGAGGAAATGGGGAGCATTCAAGGGGCAGAAAGGTTCAGTTCTGATGATTTCTTCATATCCTAGCAGTAGCCACTTGACAGAGGCCAGAGGCCAGGCCTGGATTCTCCACCTCATCCTTCCCAGACAGGCCAGGCCCCCTGGAAAGTGACTGGTCACTTTCTCTAAGGGCCTTCCCTGGTGGCTCAGTGGTAAAGAGCTCACCTGCCAATGCAGGAGACCTAGGCTCCATCCCTGGGTTGGGAAGATCCCCTGGGGAAGGAAATGGCAACCCATTCCAGTATTCTTGTCTGGGAAATACCATGGACAGAGAGACCTGGTGGGCTGCACTTCTTGGCATCTCAAAAGGGTCAGACGCGACATGGCAACTAAAATGACATCTTCTGTAGAGCTTTCACCTCTCATGGTCCTCATGGCTCTTCCCCCAGCGGGTTGTGTTTCCTTGACCCTAGGAACTTGTGGCAAATCTCACTCTGCTCTTTAGAAGATTTGACTTAACCCTTTAGTCTCCTGCTCCATGTACCCTGGGATTTAGTACATCTTTTGACGGTGGAAAAATGGACTCTTTAAGGCCATGCCCAGTTTTGTCACTGCAGATTTTTGCACTGACATCAGCTCTGCTGGATTCTGTCTTGCAGTAGAGGCCCTCTGGCTGCCCTAGCCCAGCTTCTCAACTTTCAACCTTCACCCACAAACAGCAAACATCTCTTCAAAAGGCAAGACGTCCCCATTGTTCCTCTCCAAGGGGCTTCCTTACCCTTATTTGGTCTTAATCCTATCCCTCCTGGATTCTCTAATTCTTTGAAATACATATTTTCTTGTTCCAATTTATTTTGCTTTTCTGATTTTTTTTTTGAATCATTATGGTGTCTTGAAGATTTCTGCTTTGCTCAGAAACAAAAGTTCTCAAAATGTATTTTCAAATTTACTGGAGGCAAAGTTCTAATATTTTTACCTCAAAACATTAGTAGGCTGTATTAGGTAGGCCCAACCAGCCAACCAACAAATAAATAAATAACACTGGAGTGGGTCAAGATTTCACAAACAGTTACTATGCATCTAACTGGGTATTTCTAAATCGACAATTGACATATACCTTTAAAAAATATAGCATTGAATGATTTATTGGACCCAGTGGTAGAGCTGTTATTAATTTCCACATTTAAAATTTTCCCTGCTCCATTTTTATTAAGAGAAAAAAAAACTGAATACCGAATACCACCTGTTTCACCAGTGTTTTAAAAACATACACAAGAAACAAAAAATGAAAAATGAAGCCACTAAATACTTTCTAGAAAAAAAAATTTCTTAATTCTCTGATTTCTGTAAGACTCATTACTTAACTGTAATATTGCTCAACTTTGCTCTAGATGGCTAGCATCTTTTTGTGAGGAAGGAAAATTTCACCTTCTCAATCTGGGTCTCAGTGTGCCTGAAATGAAGGGGTTGGATTGCATGGTATCTAAAGTGTTTTTTCTTTGACTACTTTTATGAAATGAGATTTTTGTTTTTTTGAGAGAGAGAGATACATTTTTTTCTTAATAAATCAGTTAGCATAACCAAACTTATTTTTTAAAATCCCATATTAGTAAGTGTGATCCTTCTTCCCAGCCCCAGGTTTATCCAGTATCTAAAACTTTTCTAACTTAGTAAAACTATAGTAGTGCATTCCTAATACAGAAAGCCTTCATTATTATCTTTTATTCTACTCTGCATGGCAGGATTCCCTTCTGAAACTTTCTGGGGCTATTTTAATGAGGAGTCAAAACTGAACAAATCTCCATTCATTTGAAGCTAAGCCAAAGTTGACTTAAATTTCAAGATTAAGTTGATGCCGTGATTAACTGGTTAGATGAAACACATTGAACAATACATATTTTAATGCTTCAAAACTGTAATTTATTTTGAGCATAATACTGTGCTTTATCTTTTCATAGAAAAAGTTTAAGTGGCATTTGAACATCAGAAATACAATTCTAATCTCTGTTGTTTGTGACCAACACAGCCACAGATGTTCATCAATCAAAGAAATTGTTGGGTATTTCTTNATAATATTGTGCTTTATCTTTTCATAGAAAAAGTTTAAGTGGCATTTGAACATCAGAAATACAATTCTAATCTCTGTTGTTTGTGACCAACACAGCCACAGATGTTCATCAATCAAAGAAATTGTTGGGTATTTCTTTTCAATGGTTGGAATGCAGTGCAGCGTGGTCTAGATAATCAATACAGTGACTTCATGATGTATTATTATCCTGTGCTGCCTTTCTGAAGGATCCCAAGTCTATATGCAATGAATTAAATTTAGGAGGCTTGGATTCTAGCCAAGATTTACCATCAGCAAACTCAAACATGGTCCAGAATCACATCTCCTCTGCACTTGACTTAATCTGGGCTGCAAAAATGGGGTGGGATTTGGGAGGGGATGATGTCGTAGTTTCATTGGTTCTCAAGAAGAAACAGAGAGGAGACAATCTGTTTTTCTTGGGAGTTTTGGGAAATTACCAAGGAGTTTCTGGCCATCACAATGACTAGGGGATATGGAAGGCAGTTGGAAAGCTTGAGACTTAGATGTGTTAAACTTTTCCACCTGTTTGAAGAATTATTTCAACCCCAAATCTCCTGTGTCCTTTTTCTTGGGAAAAACACCAGTAGATGAGTGCTCAAGTTTTTCTGGCATTAGTGTTCTTAAAAAGACTCCTATGGGGACTTCTTCTGTCCTTCTCTAGCAGGGTTATGTGATTCTACTTTTCCCAGCCTAGAGACTCCCAGACTTCCTAGAACTCATGTCAAGAATGCCCATCTATAAGTTTCCCTGCTTTCTTTCTTCAGATGTCCCTGAAATTATAAGCCAGGATCCCCAAGGCTTTTTTCTGTAATCATGTGGTTATCAGACATGTACTGTTACTCTGGTCTTTTTCAATTTCAGAGTCTAAAGAACTGACTCTGAGTTCTTTTTTTTTTACCCCCAGAGGAAAAGGTCATGGGAAACATTGTCCTTCTGAACTGGAGTGCTCCTCACCAAGCTAAAATGCCCTTTATTTGTCACAGTCCTTTTCAGTGATTCTTTGTTGCATGAATCTCTTTGACAGTCTGCTTAAGGGGATTTCATGTGGTGTGTGTGTGCTCAATTGTGTCTGACTCTTTACAACTCCATTAACTGTAGTCCACCAGGTTCCTCTGTCTACGGGGTTGTCCAGGCAAGAATACTGAAGTGGGTTGCCATTTCCTTCTCCAGGGGACCTTTCTGACCCAAGGATTGAACCTGTGTCTCTTGCATCTCCTTCACTGGCAGGTGGATTCTTTATGAATAGCATCACCTGGAAAGCCTGCTCAAGGAGCTTAGAAGGAGGTTTGAGGAGGGTGGAGGGGAGATTGAGGGACTAGGGTTCAGCTACTGACTCAGGCATCCTTGCTGAGATCCTCTTCCTTAAACCCTTAACCGCCGGGGTCCAGCCCTGGTGGATCCAGGTAATTCAAAGCGGGGATGGCATCAGCATCTGAGAAATTATTTGCTTAATTAAATATATGGAGGGAGATTAGAAAGAAATAGTGTAGTAGGAAAATAAGTGGAGAGAAGATTCTGAATAACTTGGTTTATGCGGAGAACCAATAAAACTCCAAGACAAGGAGTTTGCACCACCTACATAGGCCACCGGCGCCCTCTTGAATAGCAGACGATGCCCTGCCTTGTGCTCCCTCTCGTCTGGGTCTTAGAAGCCAGGGCAAGTAAGTAGAGATGGCGAGCCTCCACGTTCCAGATGGGAATTCAGCCAGAAAATGGAAAAGATGACACGGGGGAAACCAGTCTTTCCAGAAACTGATCCATTTCTTTATTTTCCAGGTCCACTTTTATACTATTAGTTGTACATAGAGATAAATGTGTTCTCAGCATATCTTTGTCCTTACAAGTGTCTTACATTTGTTTTACAATATCTTCTGGTCTGGAGACTGACTAACATTTTATTTTAACATTTTATGGTTAATCGATCAGAAAACTTGTTTCCCCTTAAGATCTATTTAGTCTTAAGATAGTGATAAAGTTACATTTTTACATAGCAAGGACACAATGATTTATAACAAAGAAAGAGGAGTGCAGTGATCTATAACAAAAGAGAAAATTCATTAACTCAAAAAGTCTAGTATTGCTAACATCAAAACTACTATATTTCTTTTTCTACATTCCAATTACACTGATTAACATAATTCCAGGTGTCTAAGGATATGGAGGCCTGGCAGCATTCATTAACTCAGCAATTAAACCCCTCACTAACATAATTTCTAACTCACTCACTAATACTATACTAATAATTTTCTAACTTCTCAAAGGAATCTGNCTGATTAACATAATTCCAGGTGTCTAAGGATATGGAGGCCTGGCAGCATTCATTAACTCAGCAATTAAACCCCTCACTAACATAATTTCTAACTCACTCACTAATACTATACTAATAATTTTCTAACTTCTCAAAGGAATCTGTTTTTTAGAAAGTTTAAAGCATCTTGTGTCTCTCATGGTTAGGAGGCTGTAAACAATCACATGTTGCCAGATAATCCTGTCAGGCAGGCTAGAGAGCCATCAGAGGAGTTTTTGGACTGAAACACGCCCAGGACATTTATTAACTGGAGCCCTAAGTTAACTCCTTTACAGACAGAGGTGGTGGGGAATAGCCCCCCATAATGTCAGAAGTATAGGTGACAGGCATATTGCAGCAAGGCAGGAAAACTCTGGTTTTGGGGGCAGATCATGAGCAGATCCAGCGAGGCTCTCTTAAGGCCCGACTCACCTTTGCCTGTAGGGCCCCTTAACCTCATGACCTTTGCCACGGGAGGGACTCTTCATGCCAGCTCTGGGCACTTAACCTTCCTTGTTCTACTAAGGTTGCAATGCCTTTCTCAATAACTTCCAACAACTTCCTGAAGTATGAAACTTGATTCAGGCCAAAATAAACATTCCCAAGGTCTAACGCATTATATTCAAAGTGATTTGGAATCACAGTGACCCAATGCCTCAGGTACTTGGCTTGAAATCCTCATTCTTACTCACCAAGTGCTCCTGAGATTACCATTTTATTTCTTTAGTATAGGTCCCCTTTATAAATGATGAGGAATGGTCTCTACTCACTATGGAAGACTTCATTTTCTAAGATGTGTTTTAAGAAACACAGGACCCAAGGGAAGCACTATCAAAANAGCCTACTGACAATGTTTTGATGGTTTCAGGTACACAGCAGAGCAGCTCAGTCACACATATACAGGTATCCATTCTCCCCGAACTCCCCTCCCATCACATTGGGCAGAGTTTCACATTCTATACAGTAGGTCCTTGGTGATTATTTTAACTATAGCGATGTGTACATATCGCTTTGATGTGGATACAGTGCTATTACTTTCTAAAGATAGACCCCAATTTATTTAAACAAACTTTTATTTTTAGATACTTGGTTTCCAGGCTTGCCTTCTTAGAACAGTGCTAGAAAACTTCCTACCAGCTAAAATTTGCCTTCATTTATCCTTGTCTCCTTAGGACAATCTACTCAAATGGAATTTCTGGGTCAAAGGCTCTGTATACTGTCAACACTGTTTGCATGCTTTATAAAACTGCCCTCAAGAATGAAGGCTATTCTTGTTTGTACTCCAAATGTGAATATATGAGGGCACTTATTTCCAATCAACATTACCAGTTCTATTAACGTTGTTTTGGTCAATTTAATATCATTTTAAATTCCTGGGACTCCCTCCCTCTTCCACCTTTGGGTCTAATAGAACATGTTCTAAAAAGGATGAGGGGAGAGGTCAAGGAGATAAATGAGGCAGAGAAGGACTGTAGGAGGGCTCAGTGATGTATTCACAGTTGATTTAATTTCATTTTGAAGATGCACCTCCTTGAAAGAGTTTATTGATGGGCTTTATATTTGAATTGTAGAAGCTGCAGGATAAGGAGGAGCTTATTTAGAAACCAAGGTGATTTTCTGAATTCCAAGGGAGGTCCCTTGTCAGGTAGAGAAAAAGAGATGCCTCAAGAACTCTGCAAGTCAGTTAGGAGCAGTGCAAGTCAGGAGGGCTTGAGATGTGATGCAGGGAATCCAAGAGGTTGGACAATTAAAAGAGTAAGCCTAATCATTGGCTAAAACTTGGAGATACTAAAAGGAGAAGAGTGATCCTTTCTAGGGATTTTTCACTGAGCTTTATGTTGGTATTGTGCCACTGCCCTGTATGAAGCCTTGCTTTTCTTCTGGATTGAAGAGCAATAGAATGTGATGATGGGCTTCCCTGGTGACTCAGATAATAAAGAATCTGCCTGCAGTGCTGGAGACCTGGGTTTGATCCCTGGCTTAGGAAGATCCTATGGAAGAGGGTATGGCAACCCACTCCAGTGTTCTTGCCTAGAGAAGCCCATGGACAGAGGAGCCTGGCAGGCTGCAGTCCACGGAGTCGCAAAGAGTCAGACACGACTGAGTGTCTAAGCACAGCGCAGCACAGAGCGTCATGGTGAACTGTGTGTGGGTGGAAAATCAGAATTCTGACCCTGCCCTTTTCCTGCTCACTGAGTCTGAGTTATTCTCTAAAGTGTTTCCAGGTCTATGAGGAATGAGGACGGTCCTGTGTGAGGATTCGATGAGACCGTTTGTAGCATTCAGCCCAAAGCCTAGAATTAGAGTAATAGCGACCCTCCATCCAAAGCAGCTGTTACGTTTACTTTGGCACTGTGCCCTCAGATAACACAACGGCTTCTTGGATCCCCTGGAGGTGACTCACTGGGTCACAGAGGATGACAAACTTCACCCCACCATTTGCCAGCATCCCCAGTGTCCTGCTGAGCAGAGGACATGGGAGAACTTTTTCTCCTGCTTTCTTAAATGGAATCATTTTGCTTTATTTTCTTGGGAATGCTTTATTGTCCTTCAAATGAAATAGAAGTCATACACACCTCCCGTGTCTCCCTCTCTGTGTTGGTGGATGGAAAAATCAGGGGTGAATGTGTGGTCTGTCTCTATTTACAGTGCACAGCTTCACAGAATTTATCCCCCATACCAGCTACCCTGCTGACTGTAACTTATCTTCCTGATATTTATTCCTCACCTGCTTGCATTTCCTCAAACTTAATCTTATCTTGTATGTATGCTGTAAACAACTTTGAATGGCTTTCAGAACAAAAAGCAAGGTAGAATGAAAGAAATAAAAATAAAAGAGAAAATAAAGCTCAGCTCTGGTACACCCATTCTGAGGTAAATCATTTTCTCCCATTCCCTTTCCTTCTCATTGATTCCATTTCCATCCATCCATCCATCCATATCTCCATCTATCCATCTAACTTAATTGTAGATGTGCAGTGTATGATTTTCAGATAGCATTAGCCCATGAACAGTTTCTTTCATCTTAAAAAGTTAATCATAAAATGACGTTTAATGGCCGTCTAGCTCTCTATCATGCAGATAAGCCATAGTTCATTACCTCCTCTTCTGTTATTAAAATTTAAGATTTTTCCCTTTGCTTCATAACATTTATCTTTATAATCATTCCTTACACATTTTTAGAGCATTTTATTTTATTTATTCTTTTTAAATTTACATTGACTAGGTCTTAGTTGCAGTATGCAGGATCTTTGTTGCGTCAGGTAGCGTCTTTCATTGTAGCCTATGGACTCTCTAGTTGTGGTGTGCAGGCTTCATTGCTCCATGGCATGTGGAAACTTAGCTCCCCAATCGGGGATCGAACCCACATCCCCTACATTGCAAGGTGGATTCTTAACCACTAGACCACCAGGGATGTTCTCTTATACACTTTTGTATAAAGCTTTATTTTTGTTACAAAATACATTCATATACATTATTGGTGATCATCTTCCTCCTAGTCAAAGAAGTAAAATGAAAGTATAAAATCATTAGTGCCTGTCCAGCAGAGTTGAGGGCCAGGAAGTGGGATTCCCTGTATCAGCAAAGAAGCAGGTCTATAAGACATGGAATGAAAATGTCTTCTCCCTTTGCCACCATAGACAGAGAGCTTCTTCAGAGAGACTGTTGAGGCAGGCATACAGATGAGGGTTAGGGATGAATCCATGCCGTATGGTGCTTCCCCTTCCTCAAACTTCCAGAGCTCTTCTCTGCTGGTTTCCATCTAGGATGGAGGAGAGGACCCTCGCTAGGCATAGCTCCTGGTGGACCAGGAGTTGAGACTCATCAGACCTTTCTCAAAGACCTTATCCCTCTTTTCCTGGTTTGCAGCCAAAATCTGACATCCCCAGATATTCCCAGGTTTTGAGTTAGATGTTTTCCTTGCTCAGCTGGGCAAAACCTAAAGGACATTTTTAAACAGGATCTTTCAATTTTCAGCTTGTATCTTTCATTAAAGGTTAGGAGCAGCATTTTTAAATGCCTCTGCCTCAGAGGTCCCCACTTGTAGCTGCCATGCCTGGTGATCTGCTTCTGTAGTTTTAGGAGAATGTTCTATCTACAGCTGCTGACTGTAGTTGTCCCTCAGTATCCAGGGGGATGGGTTTCATAAATCTGTGAGGATCCCCAAATCTTTAGATGCTCAAGCTCCATATATAAGATGGTGTGGCACAGCATCTGTGGATACAGAGAACCGACTGTGTTTCCTGCTGCTGTTGGAATCAGACTAATATCACCTTCGAAAACAACCATGTTGGGACTTCTCTGGTGGTCTAGTGATTNCTCTGTAGTTTTAGGAGAATGTTCTATCTACAGCTGCTGACTGTAGTTGTCCCTCAGTATCCAGGGGGACGGGTTTCAGAAATCTGTGAGGATCCCCAAATCTTTAGATGCTCAAGCTCCATATATAAGATGGTGTGGTACAGCATCTGTGGATACAGAGAACCGACTGTGTTTCCTGCTGCTGCTGGAATCAGACTAATATCACCTTCAAAAACAACCACGTTGGGACTTCTCTGGTGGTCTAGTGATTAAGACCCCATGCTTCCAATGCAGGGGACTTGGGTTTGATCCCTGGTTAGGGAACTAAGATCCCACATGCCACATGGTGTGGCAAAAACAAACAAACAAATGCTACCATGTTGTCTGCACAGATCCTTCAGGCTGTGGTAACATTTTTGTTCGCAAACACAGCCCTTGTTTGTGCTGTTTTCCAAGAACCAGGTCTCCATGGACTCTAGACTGGCATGTTTATCAGCCGTAGCACTTTGAAAACCAGTTATGACCTCAGTTTTCATGTCTGTCATATGGAAAACACTTCTTCCTTATGGTTCTTGTTGGTGAAGACCAAGATACATGTGGCCAAAGGACATACTGTTTGTGAACATGCCTCACTTTTTTGTCACAGTTACTTGACTTTGATTCAAGCATTTGACTTGGGCACAACCGTGGGGAACCTTCAACAGAGCAGATGATTACCAAGCACTTGATCTGTGGCTGAGGCCAGCCCCAGGGCTTCTCAACAGGCTGACAAGGTAGATAGTATCATCCACCCCTATCCACCTCATTGAGAAATTTTATGACTCAGCCAGATTTGAAGCTAGAAAAATAAGGTCATGGTTGGAACTTAGGTAGAATCTGGCTGTAGAACCTGTTCTTTTGTCCACCCAGCTGTATTGCTGAAAACCTAACAAATGGTTAAGAATGTGTTTCTCTTTAAAGATGCTCTTTAGCCCTGAGTATAGCTAGGCATCGGTCTCCCTGGCTTGGTATCACATCCCACTGCCAGCCCCATATCTCCTTGTCCCTCCCATCCAATCATGGTACCATCCCAGATGGCCTTCCTCTGCCACCAGCTACATTTATTTCTGGCACAGTGTAAACGGGCCTGTGAACATGTGTTTACTTCTCGGTAGAGTCTCGGTAGAGTTGGCCCCAAGGGAATCAACCCCTCATGTTCCAAAGGAGGGGGGTTGTGACCAAGCACATCAGCTGTATAAACTGGGTCTTGTTCCATATAGGAAATTCCTGGGTGGATCCTTCCAGAAGATACTGTAAACTTTTATTTTGTACATCTTTACTCATGCCATATTTTAATGGGTACACTATTNTCATATCTCCTTGTCCCTCCCATCCAATCATGGTACCATCCCAGATGGCCTTCCTCTGCCACCAGCTACATTTATTCCTGACACAGTGTAAACGGGCCTGTGAACATGTGTAGGTGTTTACTTCTCGGTAGAGTCTCGGTAGAGTTGGCCCCAAGGGAATCAACCCCTCGTGTTCCAAAGGAGGGGGGTTGTGACCAAGCACATCAGCTGTATAAACTGGGTCTTGTTCCATATAGGAAACTCTTGGGTGGATCCTTCCAGAAGATACTGTAAACTTTTATTTTGTACATCTTTACTCATGCCATATTTTAATGGGTACACTATTCTTTTGGCATCAGTTATAAGTTGGTTTTGAAACAGTTCAATATTAAACCAGCTTGGATGACTACTGATTTCTCCATTCCTTTGGGGTGATTCCATCAAGGTTTCATTCTGTTCCAATTTGTGTGCTCTTTGGAAGAAAAGTTACGACCAACGTAGACAGCATATTAAAAAGGAGAGACATTACTTTGCCAACAAAGGTCCATCTAATCAAAGCTTTGCTTTTTCCAGCAGTCATGTATGGATGTGAGAGTTGGACTATAAAGAAAGATGAATGCTGAAGAATTGATGCTTTTAAACTGTGGTGTTGGAGAAGATTCTTGAGAGTCCCTTGAACTGCAAGGCGATCTATTCAGTCCATCCTAAAGGAGATCAGTCCTGAATATTCATTGGAAAGAATGAAAGAATAAGACTGATGCTGAAGCTGAAACTCCAATACTTTGGCCACCTGATTCAAAGAACTGACTCATTTAAAAAGACCNTTCCATCAAGGTTTCATTCTGTTCCAATTTGTGTGCTCTTTGGAAGAAAAGTTATGACCAATGTAGACAGCATATTAAAAAGGAGAGACATTACTTTGCCAACAAAGGTCCATCTAATCAAAGCTTTGGTTTTTCCAGCAGTCATGTATGGATGTGAGAGTTGGACTATAAAGAAAGCTGAATGCTGAAGAATTGATGCTTTTAAACTGTGGTGTTGGAGAAGATTCTTGAGAGTCCCTTGAACTGCAAGGCGATCCATTCAGTCCATCCTAAAGGAGATCAATCCTGAATATTCATTGGAAAGAAAGAAAGAATAAGACTGATGCTGAAGCTGAAACTCCAATACTTTGGCCACCTGATTCAAAGAACTGACTCATTTAAAAAGACCCTGATGGTGGGAAAGATTGAAGTCAGGAGGAGAAGGGGAATGACAGAGGATGAGATGGTTGGATAGCACCATCAACTCAATGGACATGAGTTTGGGTAAACCCTGGGAGTTGATGATGGACAGGGAGGCCTGGCGTGCTGCAGTCCATGGGGTCACAGAGTCAGACAGGACTGAGTGACTGGACTGTTATGCCCATCTGGCAATGCAGAAAGTGGCTCCATTAGCTAATACAGCATTGCCGTATTTGTCATGGAAATCAGGGGCCTGCTTCTGGTGGCTCTGCCCTGACATTGTTTGCTGAATGCTTTGAACTCAGAGATGACTCAGAGATGTGTGTTTTTGGCCAATGGCAACAGCGTGGAGCTGAAAACAGGACTGTGGCTATAGAAGCGGCTGGTGTTTTGCACCTTCACCAAGTACCCTTGCCTTTTGAAAATGAAACTGCCAGACTTTTAACTAAACTTCCAACTGTGATGTTTAGAGGCTAACTTTTGTCCCACAAAACTTACCCAGCAATATTTGATCCACAAAACATCTTACCTGCTTTCTCCCTGAGGGCTCACCATAGCGAGTTCATGAGGGAGGCCAGCAGTTTTTCCTCTGTCCCTGTTTCTCTCTTCCCTCCTCTTTGCTTTATTGAGTTCCTACATCAGGGGCTTCCCTGGTGGCTCGGACAGTAAAGAATATGCCTGCAATGGGGAGACCTGGGTTCGATCCTTGGGTCAGGAAGAGCCCCTGGAGGAGGGCATGGCTACTCACTCCAGTATTCATGCCTAGGGAATCCCATAGACAGAGGAGCCTGGTGAGTTACAATCCACGAGGTTGCAAAGAGTCAGACATGACTGACTGAGCAACTAGCAACAACAACACTGGGCTCAGTTTTGAGAATTAAAAGTGCAAGAGACAAATCTTTCTCGCTTTCCTATTGAGTTCTCACAGGTCGTAAGTGGGGCTGTGCTTTGAACTTGAGTCTCCTGCTGGCCAAGCCAGGACATGCTCTCCACTCAAGATGCCTTTCCAAACAGCTGCCAAACACTGCTTTTGGCATCGAGTCCTAGCATCGATAACACAGATGAGCTCAGATGAGCCTCTTACTGAGACGATGGGTTCTAGGTCTGACTTTCCGCATCCCTAGGGAATGGCTCAGAGCCAGTCATGTTGCATCTGATCAAACTTTTCGGAGGTCTTAGTCAAGGCTGCCAAAGTCACTTCTTGCAGAAATAGGAGTGGCTAAAGTCAAGACATGTGTGTTCTGCTGGTGCTTCTAAAACAGGACAGATCTCTTGTAATTTATCCATCCATCAATTCATTAATTTGTTGGTTCTGAAACAGGGATGCCCCTTACGTGGTAATGGAGTGCGCTTACTATGAAGCTTCTGTCCCTAGAATACAAATGCTCCCTCCCCCTGCCCCCAGCCCCACTCCTATCTCCCAGTGATAATGAGTAGCAGACCTGACAGTCAGTCCTCCCCTATATAATCTTCCTCCTCTGAGCACTGGGTCTTGCAGTACTCCTGAGGATGGGAGGGGAAGGGCGTTCTCTGATTGCCAGAGGAGTGCTGATGGCTGAGGAGGAGGTGACCTTGGTGAGTTGCATCCTTGCACAGTAACTGCTCCAAGTCCCCCTCCCACAGTGGCTACAGACCCAGGACATCATCATTCTCCGCTGCAGTGAGTCTTCAGCGTGGGGCTGCCCACTCCCCTGTGCTGTGCTCAGGGAAGGGGCAACAGCCACATTAGCAACAAAATTTGATTGAAAGGACACTCAGCAAAGATCTGGGCTGAGGCAGACCAGTGGTCATGCTGCCACTTATTGACAAGGACATCAGGAATGCAAGATGGTGAGGAGGCAGGGTCTCTACAGCAGAAACTTTGAGCTGTCAGGATGGGGGCTCAGAGGCTGACCCTCGACAGAGATGGGCCCACAGCTAGTGCTTCTATGCTGGGCTCTAAGGTCAGAAAACAGTTTTTAAGCACAACCTCTCCAAGTGTTGGAGGTAAACATGTTCAGGCAATTGTTTGTTACTTTAGGAACCTAGATCTCCCTCTTCCTTTCCCTTCCTGGGGGTGAGCTTTCTCTTAAAAACTTGAAAACACAAAGGGTCTCATCAGATCTTCTTTCTCAAGAGGATGATTCTACTGATCACTTTCTGAGGAGGTTCCCCTGGGGATTCCCCAGTGATTCTCACTCTTGCCAATTTGTGACATGATTTGTCATATTTTTGTGAAAAGGAAGAAAAAGAAATGCTGTTCTCATAGATAATCTGCCAGCGTCCATTTATCTGTTCAGTCATGTGGCAAACCCCAAGGGCCAGGAGTTTGTCAATAAACCATGGATATTCCAGACCTGGTCCCAGTGATGATTTGTTCATATTTCTCATGTTCTGCAGGATCTACCTGGCTTCCACTACTTGGACTTTGTCCCCTGTTATTGGCTGAAGCACAGTCCTCACAATTGGAGGCTGAAGTAAGTTTCTCCCGCCTGATGCTGGGCACACTTAGGACACAGCTTGTACTTGACTTCCTGGCCCTTTACTTTCCTGGTCCCTCTTGGCAGCTCCTCTGAATTACTGGACTCTTGAACTTCACTTTGCAGTTAGCCAAGCCTTAGCATCCTCGATGGGGCAGTGCTTACTGTACCTTGTATGACAAATTGTTTAGAGCCCCATAAGCCCAGGACAATACATTTTCAGAGTTAGATTATTTCTAAAGTGTTCTTTTTAAAGTCACCTTTTTGAGAGGAACAGGGCTGGAGTTGAGCTTACCTTGTTGGCAAATTATAAAACATAAATATCATTGGAGTCCATTTGAGAAGCAAGCTCCCTTCTTTTCATCCCCACTCCACCACTGTCCAGTGTCCAAAATGCCCTTGATCCCAGATGGCTCAATGGACCATGAACAATAAAATGAAAGAATTTCTCCTAATAAAAATGAATCCCCTCAATGACTAATTTGAAAGAGCAATAATCTACCATGAGAGCTTCTTTGAGACCTGTCTTTGTCACTGGTTTGTTGGGAGACTTGTATGGTCATTAACCTCTGGGACCCTCTTGTTCACACTTCAGAAATAAAGGACGCAGCATGAGTATTCTAAAGGGATGTGCATCATTAAGGATCGAACGTGAACAGATAACCAGACCTTCGATTGTATATGATTTTGTGTTTACTACATGGATAAACCTCGATATTTAGAGAGTAACAGAATTATGTGACTCTCTATATAGCCATTTGAAGTTAATAAGGCAGTGAATCTTAATTACTTACATTAGTTTAGCCTGGTAAAGTAAAATTAAACCATTTCCATGCATTGTCTTTCCATCTGCCATTAACAGCAGAGTCAAATATTCATATACTTGGTCAGTGACCACTGACTCAGGCTGCTTTAATTCATGGCTGTATTTTCATCTCAGGCTTACAGAGTTTCCAGCTCCAGAATAAGCCTCAACATTCTCTCTTGAAATAATAATGAGAGAAATGTAAGGACTCAATAATACTCTTGCACAACACGTGAAATGGCAATTCTTAAAAACCTTTCTTCAGGCTATTAAACAGAGAAGACAATGGCAACCCACTCCAGTACTCTTGCTTGGAAAATCCCACGGACAGAGGAGCCTGGTAGGCTGCAGTCCATGGGGTCGCTATGAGTCGGACACGACTGAGCATTTTCACTTTCACTTTTCACTTTCATGCATTGGAGAAGGAACTGGCAACCCACTCCAGTGTTCTTGTCTGGAGAATCCCAGGGATGGGGGAGCCTGGTGGGCTACCATCTATGGTGTCGCATAGCGTTGGACACGACTGAAGTGACTTAGCAGCAGCAGCAGCAGCAGCAGCAGCAGCAGCAGCAGCAGCAGGGTATTAAATAGCTCTGAGTCCATAACACTCTTCTTCCTCAGCTCTTAAAATCTTGAATCTACAGATGTGTCAGTAAGGAAATTGCTGTCAGAGTAGAGAAATACCTGGGAGTAAGGTCATCCTAATTCAAGGTGCCTTACACTATCTGGATTCGGATGAAGTATGGCACATGCCCCCATCAGCATTACTGAGACCTGAAGGATTTTGTTGTTGTTCAGTTGCTAAGTCGTGTCCAACTCTGCGCAATCCCATGAACTGCAATACAACAGACTTCCCTGTCCTTCACTATCTCCTGGAGTTTGCTCAAAATATCCATTGAGTTGGTAATGCTACCTAACCATCTCATTCTCTGCCACTCTTTTTGCCTTCATTCTTTCCCAGCATCAAGGTCTTTTCCAGTGAGTCAGCTCTTTGCCTCAGGTGGCCAAAATATTGGAGTTTCAGCTTCAGCATCAAAACTTCCAGTGAATATTCAGGGTTGATTTCCTTTAGGATTGACTGGTTTGATCTCTTTGCAGTTCAAGGGACTCTCAATAGTCTTCTCAAACACCACAGTTCAAAAGCATCAATTCTTTGGCACTCAGCTTTCTTTATAGTTCAGCTCTCACATCCATATATGACCATTGGAAAAACTAAAGTTTTGACTAGATGGAACTTTGTCAGCAAAATGATGTCCTTGCTTTTGAATACACTGTCTAGGTTTGTCATATAGCTTTCCTCCTGAGGATCAAGTGTCTTAGGGACCATCTAATTCACCTCCTCATCAGGTCCATTTTGCTGATAGGAAAACTGAGTCTCAGTGGGGCCAAATGTCTTGTCCCCTCTTATGTAGCACTTAGTAGCAATTTAGAACTGGAACCCAGGGTTTTGACTCCCATTCCGTTACCAAAATGTGTGTGCTTCGTTTGATGAAGTGGAATTTAAAATGCTGGGAGTGGAAGGGAAAGAATTTCAAAAGATTAACCAAAGAAAAGAAAGATTTTCCCAACTGGGCTCCAAGCCCTTTGATGCAGGCAAAGCCTTGAAAGTGAAACTTGGTTAAGTTTCCTTGTGCCGCTCTATAGACTTACACTCCTCTTTGTACTTGGGAAGACAGTGCATTATTCATGCAAACAGAATTTGTTTGTTCTGAGACTCTGCAGAGAAGGGGAAAAACAAGTTAATGGCAAAATTAAGAGAAGGAGTGATCACGGCTGTGCTTTGGCAGAACAACCCTGAACAGCCACCTGAAGTGAGAGGTGGAAGGCCTCCTTGGAAAAGGAGCCCAGATGAAGACTTTAATGAGAGCAGTTCTATTGATGTGTCTAGAATCCTGCGTACAGTGCTGTGCTGCCTCTGGTGTCCCTGCCTTTCAAGTGTGAAGGCATTTCAGTACTAGGCATGGCAGTCAAAATGATGTGAAGTCTACCTGTCCTTACTGTGTGTTTTAGATGTTCAATGTAAGTAAATATTTTCATGCTGTAAGATGTTAGGATGGTACAATGAAGTAGGCTAGAGGGCTTTACAAACTGGAAATATCTGAATGTAGAAACAAGGACTATTAACCATTTAGTAATTAATAGGTGTCTTCCCTGGTGGCTCAGCGTAAAAGAACCTGCCTGCCAAGGAAGGCGGCACAAGTTCAATCCCTGGGTCAGGAAAATCCCCTGGAGAAGGAAATGACAACCCACTTCAGTGTTCTTGCCTGGAAAATCCATGGACAAAGGAGGTTGGCAGGATACAGTCTTTGGGCTCCCAAGAGAGTTAGACACAACTTAGCAACTAAATATCAACAAAATTAATAGGCACTTGCTTAAAAAGTCTAGGCACTTGCCAGGAATCACAGGTTATTAAATATGTGGAAGAGAATTTCTCAACAGGTGCTTTACAGACACCTTCAGATGACTCATCTGAAGCCCTTGATAAGTGCAAAGGCATAGGCAACTTCTCACCTTCCATAGACGATCCTCAAGGGTTGTATTTGAACACTTGCATTGCTAACCTGCTTTCTGGGGGCTTCTGATACAGGAGACTGGAGGATGGAACTCTTCTTTTCCTTTCCAACTGCTTTCTCCATTTGATGCATAGCACTGAACGTGAGATTAAATTAGGTCGAAATATGGTCTGAGGCAAGTTGTGACTGGACTTGTTTTCCATGCTAGCTAATAGGCTCTACTTAATAGGAATCATAGCTAAAGTAAAATACTAAACTTGACTTCTAGAAAAATAACCCTGAAATATAGCAGTGAGAAGACTGATTTCCATAATCCAGAATTGGTTCTCAGTGACTATTTCTCATTTTTTTATATTACTGCAAAATCATTTGGTAGGAAAGAACTGTGGGCTTCCCAGATGGCTCATTGGTGAAAAATCCATCTGCCAATGCCAGAGGAGAGGCAGGTTCGATGCCTGGTCAGGAAGATCTCCTAGAGAAGGTAATGGGAACCTACTGCAGTATTCTTGCCTGGAGAATCCCATGGACAGAGGAGCTTGGTGGGCTACAGTCCGTGGGGTCTCAAAGAGTTGGACATTACTTAAGCATTAAACAACAACAACAAGGAAAGAGATATATAAATTCCTCTCCACACTATCTCCCCTCACCCCACCCTAGGCATCTCTTTCTCTCTCCACAAAGAGAAAGTCTTGGAGTGGGCTTTTTTTCTTTCTCTTCATGTTTGCCCCTTTCCACATGAAGAGAAGTAACTATTCTGATTCCTGTAATATGCCTTGTTTATAGTGCAGTGGTTCTGTATTAGGGTGTGCATTGGAATCACCTGGAGGGCCTGTGAAATGGAACTTCTAGGCCCCACCTCCGTGGATTTCTGATTGGTGGGTCTGGGCTCAATAAGCTTGCATTTCCAAGTTCCCAGGTGATGCCAATGCTGCTCCAACAAGTCTCAGGTTGGGAACTGCTGCTTTAGGTCCACAGTCTCTTCCCTGGAAGCCTCAGGAGACAGTAAGTATTTTCTTTTTCCCCTTTGAGTTTTAAAAGCAATAACCTCATGCAACAGGAAAGAAGAGGGTCAGGGGTTGGNGTCCACAGTCTCTTCCCTGGAAGCCTCAGGAGACAGTAAGTATTTTCTTTTTCCCCTTTGAGTTTTAAAAGCAATAACCTCATGCAACAGGAAAGAAGAGGGTCAGGTGTTGGGGCTACCATCCCTTTGGTCTGTAGCTGAGGAAAAGGGCCTCTGCTCAGGGCTGGGGGAGGAAAGGCTCAGCTCCAAAACTTGGAAATGGGGGTCCCTCACCCTTTGGCCTGTGCTTGAGGTTGAGGGAGCAAGGCACCCCCAAGGATTCTAGTCTTTGCTTCTGGGGCACAAGAAAAGGTGCAGTGGAAGGCCCAGGCTGTCTGGGGAAGGCTGGCTCTTCTGGGCTTGCTGAAGAAGACAGGCTCTTCTGGGNTGATTTTGGAGCCAAAAAAAAAAATAAAGTCTGACACTGTTTCCACTGTTTCCCCATCTATTTCCCATGAAGTGATGGGTGTTTGTTCATCTAATAGCCTTTCTGCCTCTGTCCACCAAGTTGTGGAAATCTTCCTTTTTATTGTTCACTGATATGTTCAGTAATATAATATCAGCCTGTCACGGCAATACCATACACAATTGCTCCAGCTTTCTAGGCCAACACTTGGCCTAGCAGCTCACGTGAGTAAGGACTCAGATTCTCCAGAAAGTTAACTTTCTTTCTGCATGGCACAAAGTATGAGGAAATGTTTGCTGCTCCATTCCTATGACTTGCCCCTCATACTGTTTTCCTGTCTGAAATCTCGTGACTAGAAGTATCAAACAGTAAAATGACTAGAGCTTCTACTTGGGCCTAGGCTCCAACACAAGCCTCTCAGTCTAACTAGACCTAAGTGAAGCAGCTAAACCCACTAAGAGGCCCATGTTGACATACACGAGGTATCCTAGACTGAAAAGGTGGAGCAGGGGCCTCCTCAAAATGCAACGATGACCAGCAGAGATGACTTTAACTCACTGAAAAAGAAAATGGCTTATCCACTTGAGTCTGCCACCTGGAAGACACTGGCCTGGCAGTTGAATGCAGGGCTCAGGGGCCATGATTTGCACCAACAGGATGGTCCGAGCCTCCTTTCCCTTATTCCAGAACAAGCCCCAGAAGAGCCTGTCTTCTTCAGCAAGCCCAGAAGAGCCAGCCTTCCCCAGACAGCCTGGGCCTTCCACTGCACCTTTTCTTGTGCCCCAGAAGCAAAGACTAGAATCCTTGGGGGTGCCTTGCTCCCTCAACCTCAAGCACAGGCCAAAGGGTGAGGGACCCCCATTTCCAAGTTTTGGAGCTGAGCCTTTCCTCCCCCAGCCCTGAGCAGAGGCCCTTTTCCTCAGCTACAGACCAAAGGGATGGTAGCCCCAACACCTGACCCTCTTCTTTCCTGTTGCATGAGGTTATTGCTTTTAAAACTCAAAGGGGAAAAAGAAAATACTTACTGTCTCCTGAGGCTTCCAGGGAAGAGACTGTGGACCTAAAGCAGCAGTTCCCAACCTGAGACTTGTTGGAGCAGCATTGGCATCACCTGGGAACTTGGAAATGCAAGCTTATTGAGCCCAGACCCACCAATCAGAAATCCACGGAGGTGGGGCCTAGAAGTTCCATTTCACAGGCCCTCCAGGTGATTCCAATGCACACCCTAATACAGAACCACTGCACTATAAACAAGGCATATTACAGGAATCAGAATAGTTACTTCTCTTCATGTGGAAAGGGGCAAACATGAAGAGAAAGAAAAAAAGCCCACTCCAAGACTTTCTCTTTGTGGAGAGAGAAAGAGATGCCTAGGGTGGGGTGAGGGGAGATAGTGTGGAGAGGAATTTATATATCTCTTTCCTTGTTGTTGTTGTTTAATGCTTAAGTAATGTCCAACTCTTTGAGACCCCACGGACTGTAGCCCACCAAGCTCCTCTGTCCATGGGATTCTCCAGGCAAGAATACTGCAGTAGGTTCCCATTACCTTCTCTAGGAGATCTTCCTGACCAGGCATCGAACCTGCCTCTCCTCTGGCATTGGCAGATGGATTTTTCACCAGTGAGCCATCTGGGAAGCCCACAGTTCTTTCCTACCAAATGATTTTGCAGTAATATAAAAAAATGAGAAATAGTCACTGAGAACCAATTCTGGATTATGGAAATCAGTCTTCTCACTGCTATATTTCAGGGTTATTTTTCTAGAAGTCAAGTTTAGTATTTTACTTTAGCTATGATTCCTATTAAGTAAAGCCTATTAGCTAGCATGGAAAACAAGTCCAGTCACAACTTGCCTCAGACCATATTTCGACCTAATTTAATCTCACGTTCAGTGCTATGCATCAAATGGAGAAAGCAGTTGGAAAGGAAAAGAAGAGTTCCATCCTCCAGTCTCCTGTATCAGAAGCCCCCAGAAAGCAGGTTAGCAATGCAAGTGTTCAAATACAACCCTTGAGGATCGTCTATGGAAGGTGAGAAGTTGCCTATGCCTTTGCACTTATCAAGTGCATGATGAATCATCTGAAGGTGTCTGTAAAGCACCTGTTGAGAAATTCTCTTCCACATATTTAATAACCTGTGATTCCTGGCAAGTGCCTAGACTTTTTAAGCAAGTGCCTATTAATTTTGTTGATATTTAGTTGCTAAGCTGTGTCTAACTCTCTTGGGAGCCCAAAGACTGTATCCTGCCAACCTCCTTTGTCCATGGATTTTCCAGGCAAGAACACTGAAGTGGGTTGTCATTTCCTTCTCCAGGGGATTTTCCTGACCCAGGGATTGAACTTGTGCCGCCTTCCTTGGCAGGCAGGTTCTTTTACGCTGAGCCACCAGGGAAGACACCTATTAATTACTAAATGGTTAATAGTCCTTGTTTCTACATTCAGATATTTCCAGTTTGTAAAGCCCTCTAGCCTACTTCATTGTACCATTCTAACATCTTACAGCATGAAAATATTTACTTACATTGAACATTTAAAACACACAGTAAGGACAGGTAGACTTCACATCATTTTGACTGCCATGCCTAGTACTGAAATGCCTTCACACTTGAAAGGCAGGGACACCAGAGGCAGCACAGCACTGTACGCAGGATTCTAGACACATCAATAGAACTGCTCTCATTAAAGTCTTCATCTGGGCTCCTTTTCCAAGGAGGCCTTCCACCTCTCACTTCAGGTGGCTGTTCAGGGTTGTTCTGCCAAAGCACAGCCGTGATCACTCCTTCTCTTAATTTTGCCATTAACTTGTTTTTCCCCTTCTCTGCAGAGTCTCAGAACAAACAAATTCTGTTTGCATGAATAATGCACTGTCTTCCCAAGTACAAAGAGGAGTGTAAGTCTATAGAGCGGCACAAGGAAACTTAACCAAGTTTCACTTTCAAGGCTTTGCCTGCATCAAAGGGCTTGGAGCCCAGTTGGGAAAATCTTTCTTTTCTTTGGTTAATCTTTTGAAATTCTTTCCCTTCCACTCCCAGCATTTTAAATTCCACTTCATCAAACGAAGCACACACATTTTGGTAACGGAATGGGAGTCAAAACCCTGGGTTCCAGTTCTAAATTGCTACTAAGTGCTACATAAGAGGGGACAAGACATTTGGCCCCACTGAGACTCAGTTTTCCTATCAGCAAAATGGACCTGATGAGGAGGTGAATTAGATGGTCCCTAAGACACTTGATCCTCAGGAGGAAAGCTATATGACAAACCTAGACAGTGTATTCAAAAGCAAGGACATCATTTTGCTGACAAAGTTCCATCTAGTCAAAACTTTAGTTTTTCCAATGGTCATATATGGATGTGAGAGCTGAACTATAAAGAAAGCTGAGTGCCAAAGAATTGATGCTTTTGAACTGTGGTGTTTGAGAAGACTATTGAGAGTCCCTTGAACTGCAAAGAGATCAAACCAGTCAATCCTAAAGGAAATCAACCCTGAATATTCACTGGAAGTTTTGATGCTGAAGCTGAAACTCCAATATTTTGGCCACCTGAGGCAAAGAGCTGACTCACTGGAAAAGACCTTGATGCTGGGAAAGAATGAAGGCAAAAAGAGTGGCAGAGAATGAGATGGTTAGGTAGCATTACCAACTCAATGGATATTTTGAGCAAACTCCAGGAGATAGTGAAGGACAGGGAAGTCTGTTGTATTGCAGTTCATGGGATTGCGCAGAGTTGGACACGACTTAGCAACTGAACAACAACAAAATCCTTCAGGTCTCAGTAATGCTGATGGGGGCATGTGCCATACTTCATCCGAATCCAGATAGTGTAAGGCATCTTGAATTAGGATGACCTTACTCCCAGGTATTTCTCTACTCTGACAGCAATTTCCTTACTGACACATCTGTAGATTCAAGATTTTAAGAGCTGAGGAAGAAGAGTGTTATGGACTCAGAGCTATTTAATACCCTGCTGCTGCTGCTGCTGCTGCTGCTGCTGCTGCTGCTGCTGCTAAGTCACTTCAGTCGTGTCCAACGCTATGCGACACCATAGATGGTAGCCCACCAGGCTCCCCCATCCCTGGGATTCTTCAGGCAATAACACTGGAGTGGGTTGCCAGTTCCTTCTCCAATGCATGAAAGTGAAAAGTGAAAGTGAAAATGCTCAGTCGTGTCCGACTCATAGCGACCCCATGGACTGCAGCCTACCAGGCTCCTCTGTCCGTGGGATTTTCCAAGCAAGAGTACTGGAGTGGGTTGCCATTGTCTTCTCTGTTTAATAGCCTGAAGAAAGGTTTTTAAGAATTGCCATTTCACGTGTTGTGCAAGAGTATTATTGAGTCCTTACATTTCTCTCATTATTATTTCAAGAGAGAATGTTGAGGCTTATTCTGGAGCTGGAAACTCTGTAAGCCTGAGATGAAAATACAGCCATGAATTAAAGCAGCCTGAGTCAGTGGTCACTGACCAAGTATATGAATATTTGACTCTGCTGTTAATGGCAGATGGAAAGACAATGCATGGAAATGGTTTAATTTTACTTTACCAGGCTAAACTAATGTAAGTAATTAAGATTCACTGCCTTATTAACTTCAAATGGCTATATAGAGAGTCACATAATTCTGTTACTCTCTAAATATCGAGGTTTATCCATGTAGTAAACACAAAATCATATACAATCGAAGGTCTGGTTATCTGTTCACGTTCGATCCTTAATGATGCACATCCCTTTAGAATACTCATGCTGCGTCCTTTATTTCTGAAGTGTGAACAAGAGGGTCCCAGAGGTTAATGACCATACAAGTCTCCCAACAAACCAGTGACAAAGACAGGTCTCAAAGAAGCTCTCATGGTAGATTATTGCTCTTTCAAATTAGTCATTGAGGGGATTCATTTTTATTAGGAGAAATTCTTTCATTTTATTGTTCATGGTCCATTGAGCCATCTGGGATCAAGGGCATTTTGGACACTGGACAGTGGTGGAGTGGGGATGAAAAGAAGGGAGCTTGCTTCTCAAATGGACTCCAATGATATTTATGTTTTATAATTTGCCAACAAGGTAAGCTCAACTCCAGCCCTGTTCCTCTCAAAAAGGTGACTTTAAAAAGAACACTTTAGAAATAATCTAACTCTGAAAATGTATTGTCCTGGGCTTATGGGGCTCTAAACAATTTGTCATACAAGGTACAGTAAGCACTGCCCCATCGAGGATGCTAAGGCTTGGCTAACTGCAAAGTGAAGTTCAAGAGTCCAGTAATTCAGAGGAGCTGCCAAGAGGGACCAGGAAAGTAAAGGGCCAGGAAGTCAAGTACAAGCTGTGTCCTAAGTGTGCCCAGCATCAGGCGGGAGAAACTTACTTCAGCCTCCAATTGTGAGGACTGTGCTTCAGCCAATAACAGGGGACAAAGTCCAAGTAGTGGAAGCCAGGTAGATCCTGCAGAACATGAGAAATATGAACAAATCATCACTGGGACCAGGTCTGGAATATCCATGGTTTATTGACAAACTCCTGGCCCTTGGGGTTTGCCACATGACTGAACAGATAAATGGACGCTGGCAGATTATCTATGAGAACAGCATTTCTTTTTCTTCCTTTTCACAAAAATATGACAAATCATGTCACAAATTGGCAAGAGTGAGAATCACTGGGGAATCCCCAGGGGAACCTCCTCAGAAAGTGATCAGTAGAATCATCCTCTTGAGAAAGAAGATCTGATGAGACCCTTTGTGTTTTCAAGTTTTTAAGAGAAAGCTCACCCCCAGGAAGGGAAAGGAAGAGGGAGATCTAGGTTCCTAAAGTAACAAACAATTGCCTGAACATGTTTACCTCCAACACTTGGAGAGGTTGTGCTTAAAAACTGTTTTCTGACCTTAGAGCCCAGCATAGAAGCACTAGCTGTGGGCCCATCTCTGTCGAGGGTCAGCCTCTGAGCCCCCATCCTGACAGCTCAAAGTTTCTGCTGTAGAGACCCTGCCTCCTCACCATCTTGCATTCCTGATGTCCTTGTCAATAAGTGGCAGCATGACCACTGGTCTGCCTCAGCCCAGATCTTTGCTGAGTGTCCTTTCAATCAAATTTTGTTGCTAATGTGGCTGTTGCCCCTTCCCTGAGCACAGCACAGGGGAGTGGGCAGCCCCACGCTGAAGACTCACTGCAGCGGAGAATGATGATGTCCTGGGTCTGTAGCCACTGTGGGAGGGGGACTTGGAGCAGTTACTGTGCAAGGATGCAACTCACCAAGGTCACCTCCTCCTCAGCCATCAGCACTCCTCTGGCAATCAGAGAACGCCCTTCCCCTCCCATCCTCAGGAGTACTGCAAGACCCAGTGCTCAGAGGAGGAAGATTATATAGGGGAGGACTGACTGTCAGGTCTGCTACTCATTATCACTGGGAGATAGGAGTGGGGCTGGGGGCAGGGGGAGGGAGCATTTGTATTCTAGGGACAGAAGCTTCATAGTAAGCGCACTCCATTACCACGTAAGGGGCATCCCTGTTTCAGAACCAACAAATTAATGAATTGATGGATGGATAAATTACAAGAGATCTGTCCTGTTTTAGAAGCACCAGCAGAACACACATGTCTTGACTTTAGCCACTCCTATTTCTGCAAGAAGTGACTTTGGCAGCCTTGACTAAGACCTCCGAAAAGTTTGATCAGATGCAACATGACTGGCTCTGAGCCATTCCCTAGGGATGCGGAAAGTCAGACCTAGAACCCATCGTCTCAGTAAGAGGCTCATCTGAGCTCATCTGTGTTATCGATGCTAGGACTCGATGCCAAAAGCAGTGTTTGGCAGCTGTTTGGAAAGGCATCTTGAGTGGAGAGCATGTCCTGGCTTGGCCAGCAGGAGACTCAAGTTCAAAGCACAGCCCCACTTACGACCTGTGAGAACTCAATAGGAAAGCGAGAAAGATTTGTCTCTTGCACTTTTAATTCTCAAAACTGAGCCCAGTGTTGTTGTTGCTAGTTGCTCAGTCAGTCATGTCTGACTCTTTGCAACCTCGTGGATTGTAACTCACCAGGCTCCTCTGTCTATGGGATTCCCTAGGCATGAATACTGGAGTGAGTAGCCATGCCCTCCTCCAGGGGCTCTTCCTGACCCAAGGATCGAACCCAGGTCTCCCCATTGCAGGCATATTCTTTACTGTCCGAGCCACCAGGGAAGCCCCTGATGTAGGAACTCAATAAAGCAAAGAGGAGGGAAGAGAGAAACAGGGACAGAGGAAAAACTGCTGGCCTCCCTCATGAACTCGCTATGGTGAGCCCTCAGGGAGAAAGCAGGTAAGATGTTTTGTGGATCAAATATTGCTGGGTAAGTTTTGTGGGACAAAAGTTAGCCTCTAAACATCACAGTTGGAAGTTTAGTTAAAAGTCTGGCAGTTTCATTTTCAAAAGGCAAGGGTACTTGGTGAAGGTGCAAAACACCAGCCGCTTCTATAGCCACAGTCCTGTTTTCAGCTCCACGCTGTTGCCATTGGCCAAAAACACACATCTCTGAGTCATCTCTGAGTTCAAAGCATTCAGCAAACAATGTCAGGGCAGAGCCACCAGAAGCAGGCCCCTGATTTCCATGACAAATACGGCAATGCTGTATTAGCTAATGGAGCCACTTTCTGCATTGCCAGATGGGCATAACAGTCCAGTCACTCAGTCCTGTCTGACTCTGTGACCCCATGGACTGCAGCACGCCAGGCCTCCCTGTCCATCATCAACTCCCAGAGTTTACCCAAACTCATGTCCATTGAGTTGGTGGTGCTATCCAACCATCTCATCCTCTGTCATTCCCCTTCTCCTCCTGACTTCAATCTTTCCCACCATCAGGGTCTTTTTAAATGAGTCAGTTCTTTGAATCAGGTGGCCAAAGTATTGGAGTTTCAGCTTCAGCATCAGTCTTATTCTTTC
>SJYW01011333.1:759188-773898 GCA_006410735.1 Raphicerus campestris
AAAAACTGAAGGAAGATGTGCCCATTGAAATGGGGAAAGAGAGGAATTTTCTTAACCAGAGACTGAACTCAAAATCTGAGAACATGAATATGAGTGGGAGAAGGAAGTGCACTGTATTTAATTGCTTTTAGAGGAAGAACTAAGAATGAAGGGGATAATTTAGTGGTTACTAGATTGGAAACTGGATTTCTCCCCTAAGTTTTAGCCACATTAATCAGCACATTCGTAGAGTGAGCCAGGACGGTTCCCAGAGAAAGACTGTCCAGAGGACATTGTTGAGAGACTTCCTCTTAGCAGCAGCTGGGGGAGGTGGGGAGAAGTGGCCTGTCAATCCTAAGGGAAAATGGAAACCACCCCAACACCTGGGACAGATGAGTGAAGAGGGTACATGAGATTCATGCAGTTTGCTGAGGGAATATCAGCATAACATATTTACTGGGTTTTTAAGATACAGTGCCAAGTGAGAACAGGTGTGCTACATCCTACGAGGAGAACACAGCTAGGACATTCAGGGAGTAGAGAGATTTAGGACAGATAACATCCTAAATTTCAGCTGTAAAGGTCAACATGATTGAAATGAGATCTCCTGGGTGGCAGGTCACATTTATTTTTGGCCAACCTGGAACTGACTGCATTTTTATCTCTCAGGCTGGGGACGAAATGAAATCCTCTGAAGGTGTTGAGGGCTTAGCCCAGGAGCAAAGTGAAAGGAAGGCAAGCCTGGTTTTCCCATGAGCAGGGCTAGCCCCGCATCTGGTTTAGAAGAAAGAGAAGTGACTTAGAAAGTAGGTTAGAACACTTTAACTTTCACTTGGCCTGCTGAGAAGGAGGAGGAGGAAAAAGAGAAGAACCGGAACACTCAGAGACTTAGCCTTTGTGATAGAAAAATGAGGAAAGAAATTTCACTGTTAGGGAAATAGAACCGGTGAGCCAAGACCTGGACAATGGAGAGGTTGAGAGAGGAAGATTTTCTGGGGAAGCATGTAGTCTAAGGTGTATTGATTCTTACTAGTCCCCAGAGACACACATGCTTTTGGAAATACATGAATTTGCTGAAGGTAATTTTAAACTGAGACAAACATGGAAAACCAAGGACTGTCCTTAAGAGAGAAGCTTGCTAAGCCTGTGTTATGCAAAAACAAGAGGTAGAAGCAATGGCCAGGCATACACAGAAATAGATATGCCTTAGTGTCTTGTTGGGGTTGGATAACATCACGGGGGAAGCAAGGCGGTGAGGTCGCTTTGGTGAGCTTCGTGTGAGAAACATGATAAATGTGAGGAAACCTCCTAAGAGCCTATGAATAGGAACTGTATACTGAATGCTGCAGGTGAGGTCTGAACCTACAGTTCTGAACAGAGGTGGCATTTCAGAGGGCCGGAGAACCTAGGAGTGTGTATCTCTGCAAGTGCAACTGTCTAAATCTGAGAAGACGCTGTATGATAGACGGATTCTCCCCCTGCACACTCCCACCCATAAATCATAAGGCCACAGTTGGCCCCTCAATAGAAGATTGATAATATAAAGATTAGGATGTGAACATCTTACTGAAGTTGTGGAGGGGTATTATTCTACCAAGCATGGGGAGCAAGGATCTTCAAATTCAGTCCTCTAAACTTTATAAGGCAGAGAGATTTTCAGCTTATTTCTTCTCTTGGAAAGTAATGGGGAAAGTGAAAATGAAAGTGAAATAGCTCAGTCATGTCTGACTCTCTGCGACCCCATAGACTGTAGCCTACCAGGCTCCTCTGTCCATGGGATTTTCCAGGCAATAATACTGGAGTGGATTGCCATTTCCTTCTCCAGGGGATCTTCCAAACCCAGGGTTCAAACCGGGGTCTCCCACATTGTAGACAGACGCTTTACCATCTGAGCCACCAGGGAAGGCCAAGTAATGGGGAGTACACATTCAAATTTGAGGCATTTTTAAAATGCTACTATTCATTGTTTATCCTCATAGGTGATATTTGGATGATATACGGTGGAATGAGAAAAGGGGAAGAAATGATGGCCTAGGACGCAACCTGTGATGCTGATTTAATTAATGTCCTGACTCTTCCCAGGGACCTCTGGGACAAGAGCTGCACTGCCCATGTCATAGGAGTGGCCGTTGTCAGCCTGGGCTCGCAGTCAGAATCCAGACCCTGCAATGAACTAATGATCGATCACAGCCCTCCTGGCTGCCAGGGTCTTGGCCTTTGGACCAAATGGGTTAAGAGGCAACAAAAGTTAGGGAGAAGAGGAAGACACAGTCAACCTTTTCTTCTAGTGTCAAGAAAATACTCTGTTCTCTTCCCCAGGAAGGGGACTATTGCAGTGAGCCATTTCTAGCAGTTTTCTTGAGTTTCTACTCATCTGATTCCTGGGAGTCATTCTTCTCTCTCTCTGCTTGCCTCAAGGTTCCTTTCTGCTTCCTGTATCAATGTGATAAGACTCCACTGACCTTTTCCCAGTACAGCTTCTTAGCTTGTGACCAGATGAGAGAATCTGATAAAGCCTCCCCATAGGTCCCATTAGCATGAAGAGGGATGGGGTGAGGGAGTCACATTGGTCCTCAGACCCAAGTAGTAGTCTCCAAACCAACTCTTTTCAGAAACCCTATTTTGGTGGTTCCTATACAGTTTCTAAGATTCACAAAGTTGTTACCTTTATCCCCACTGACTTTTAATTCTTTGAAATTACATTCAAAGGTTAAAGCCAGTGGGATTGGGTGCTGTGCTAAATCACTTCAGTCATGTCCGACTCTGCGACACCATGGACTGTAGCCCACCAGGCTTCTCTGTCAGCCCACCAGGCTTCTCTGTCCAGAGATTATCCAGGCAAGAATATTGGAGTGTGTAACCATTTCCTTCTCCAGGGGGTCTTCCCCACCCAGGGATCAAAACTGCGTCTCTTATGTCTCTTGCACTGGCAGGCAGGTTCTTTATCACAGTGCGACCTGATTGGGGGTAGGGGGTGGGGGAGTCCTCAAACCTACAACATACCTAGGTTGGAAATAGAGATCCTTGAAAGCAGAAGCAAAAAGATGTTAAAACACTGCTCTCATTCTATCAGAGCTGTGATCTAAATTAATACCCACAGCTTTATAAACACATATGCATGTTCATGGAATCTTCACCCACAAGGCTGTGATCTTCATCATTATCATCTTCATTAAAAGCAGATGGCAGCAACGTGTTGCCTGCACATCCAGATAATGTTTAAATAATTCCTGGAAAAACAGCCCAGCAGCCTAATCTATTCTTTAAGGAGCTTCAGTGGGAGCTGGAGGGGGAAGGTATTTAGTACACAGTGGCTCCAAGAAATTAATTTATGGCCTAGAAGATGAAGTATTGAAACTGGAAAAACAAAACCCAAAAGATACTAAAATCTCATCAATATCATTGGGATAAATTTTTGAGCTGTACCATTTTTATTCAATTTTTTCCCATTACAAAAGTATTTGATTCCCTATAGATTTGGAAAACATAGAAATGCATGCCTGCAATGTGGGACACCCATGTTCTATTCCCGGGTTGGGAAGATTCCCTGGAGAAGGAAATGGCACCCCACTCCAGTATTCTTGCCTGGAAAATCCCATGGATGGAGGAGCCTGGCAGGCTACAGTCCATGGGGGTGTNAGCAAATATGCATGCATTCAAATGTGTCCCATTTCTACCCAGGAATCATTGCTATTTAGGATTGTGGTGACTGTGCTTTCATTATATACAGCCTAGCCCTTCCACTCTGGGGCTATCCTTGAACTTCTATTTAAGCACTTTGGGACCATCCTTGAACACTCCTATATAAACACTATGTAAAGACTCTAGGATTCCCTGGTGGCTCAGACAGTAAAGAGTCTGCCTGCAATGTGGGACACCCATGTTCTATTCCCGGGTTGGGAAGATTCCCTGGAGAAGGAAATGGCACCCTACTCCAGTATTCTTGCCTGGAAAATCCCATGGATGGAGGAGCCTGGCAGGCTACAGTCCATGGGGGTGTCACAAAGAGTCAGACACGACTGAGTGACTTCACTTTCAAACACTCTGGGCCTCTCAGAACAGCTCCCAGAACTTTCTGTTTTGGTGTCTGTCCCTGGTTATGCTCCCTGCATCAGCCAAACTTTGTGTTCTTCTCTGGTGAGGAAGCAAATCTTAGTTTTCTGGAACACTTGTTATACTTTGTTTGCATCCCAGCCCCAGAACCTTGAAGGCAGGAACCCTTCTGTGTTCTGCAGGCAGATACTGAGGAGGGGGAGGATTGACCCTGTTGGTCTGCTGAGAATTTGTTATTTTTTGAACGCAGCATATTTGTCAGCTAGTTTTCCCCCTGATAACACAAGATGCCTTGAAATCTGTATCATTTATTTTTGCTTTTAGAGACAAAAGATCATTTGAAATGGCCTACGCTTATATAAGATTTGTCCTCTGTGGACAAATCTCAAAATCAGAATAAACTGATCTTCCCCACATCATTATTTTTCTTCTTTACTATATGTTAAAAAATGAGCAGAAAGTTTTGTTTTACATACTATTTTTAGGGCTCAAACACCAAAAAAAAAAAAAAAATAGCTGCTACAATGACTCAATTTTAAAATGGTATTTCAATTGTAAAATGAAATACATCTTTCAAACTTTTGGCCATCTAAGAGCCAGTTTTGTTTTTTTCCAGTTGGCTTCTTTGCTAGTTGTTCAGTCTCCTCCTTTAGAACAGTTGTAAAAAACTATTTACTATAAACTGTGGCTATTACTGGAATAAAGTATTTTCCTGGACAAACAAAAATATTTTTGTGTAGTGATTATTTTCAGGGGCATTTATTTGATCTCTTTAGGAACGTTGGTGCAAATGAACCAGGGTGTTTTTTCTATTGTGTGAGGAGGAAACCGATTCACAGAATGTTTCATAACTTGATTTTCCTTTTTTGTGGAGTATCTCAGACTTTTAATAGCATACACAAGCCCTTGACTTACACCGGTGAGCGGTCACTGCTGTGACCTCAAGGCCACACAGCTCATGAATGGCAGGCCTGAGACCAACCATCCTGTATCCAGGTCCATCACTCTTGGCAAGTCACATCCCTTTCTATCCAACAGAACTACAGTCGTTTCTATTTAGGTGACTTAAGAAACATAAGAGACCCTTGACTAGAGAGCTTTTGCTGTACAGAAAATTCTCATGTTTGAAAAGCTTTATACCAGTGTTGGTGCTTCACAACTGTGTCTAAACCCATCAGTCCCTCAGCAGAGAGCATGCTGGGAGGATGGAGGGAAAAATGAGCACCATGATGTCTTCCCAGTTCTGGAGGGTCCTTTGGAATGCAATTTCCTAGAGCTTGTTATTAATTCATCCAACAAATATTTATTAAGCACTTGCTCTGGTTCAGAGCCTGCGCTAGTTCAGGAGATAAAGCAGTGAATAAAAGAGACAAATAGCCCTTCTTCCTGGAGTTCACATTTTTATAATTGTCTTGGGATTTTATTTTTGTTTATATTGCTGTTAAAGCCTACTTTAGAACCGCGTATCTGAATGTGATCACTATGACTGATAATTTTCATGGCAGGACAATCCTTATTGTTTACTGGCTGCTTACATGCCAGGCACCATGCTAAGCGAGTCACGCCTTATCTCATGTAATCCTTGTAACCCCTTGTGTCTCAGGCTAGCATTGTAATTTTCACTCTATAAAATTAGTACGTAGTAGGTCCAGGATTTTTGCATAGGTCTGACTCCTAAACCTTCACCACTCTCCACACTGGCTTCTGTTTAGAATTGTTGTCTTAGATTGACGATCCAAGCTACTAGTTTAGAGTGAAAATTGAAATTGCTTTTTGTTTTATTATCAGATAAATTCAAAATAAATTAGCCTTCAAATCAGATGGAAAGATACATTCATCCTTTAAGTCCTGTGTGAGGAGGTGAATTACAAATGTAAACTTCAGGGCAGAGGATGTGTGTTTCATCACTTTTCTAGCTTACCCGGTATGTTTCTTTTAAAAATACATTTATTTTTGGCTGCTGAGTCTTTGTTGCTGTGCACCGGCTTTCTCTAGTTGCAGAGATCAGGGGCTACTCTCCAGTTGCAGCATGTGAGCTTCTGGTTCCAGTGGCTTCTCTTGTTATAGAACAAGGGCTTCACGGTGCACAGGCGTCAGCTCTTGTGGCACATGAGCTTAGTAGCTGTGCCGCATGGGGTTAGTTGCTCCATTGGCATGTGGGATCATCCCTGGACAGGGATAAACATGGTGTCCCCTGCATTGCCAGACAGTTTCCTAACCACTGGATCACAAGGGAAGCCTTTATCATGTATGTTTCTGCTACTGTTGAAAACAATACAAGATAACCATGGTTAGCAATTGTCCTCCTCCATTCTTTGTGGTCTATCAAGAATACCCAGTAGACCATATTGCATAAGTTAAAATTATTGCCCATAATTATTTTTGACTTTATCTTTGTTGGAAAATATACATTGTAACTTAAAATAAAAACATTAATTTATGCTGAGGCAAATGAATTAGTAGAGGCTGACACATCTGTGTTTGGCATTTTGCAGCTCTTCCCCAACCCAGGTCTTTGATCATCTATATAACCCCTGACTCAAATTTTTCTTATGAAATGTTTGTCTGCTTTAATATCTGTTACTATTAACTATTAACTGGGTCCTGTCATCGTGATTTCAACCATGAATTCAGCATAGCTGTGCATTCTAGGATTAGAGGCAGTTTTTAGATCGCCACAGATGTATAAACAAGCATAATGTAGTGGGGGGAAATTAATGAAGAGTATCACGTGATATTAATAGTGCTATTTATTGTGACAGCATCATATGGCAGGTACTGCTGGATGGTAGTGTATGTAGATTATCTCATTCAGTCTTTACAGCAGCCCAATCTAAGGCATAATTGATGCTGAGAAATTAAAACTTGCATGGGTTTGTACTGCTTAAAGGTATTCAGTCAGGATTGCTGCTGCTGCTGCTAAGTCACTTCAGTTGTGTCTGACTCTGCGTGACCCCATGGACAGCAGCCCACCAGGCTCCTCTGTCCCTGGGATTCTCCAGGCAAGAATACTGGAATGGGTTGCCATTTCCTTCTCCATCAGTCAGGATTGGACTTCAGGTAATTTAACTCTTCTCCACTATGTGATGGTGTCATGAGAATTCAGAAGTAGGAGAAATTAAGGCAGACTAGAGAGACAGACAGGAAGGTTTCATGGAGGCAATTTCTATACACAAGTAAAACTTGGAACTAACATTTGAATTCCACTTGCATCCCTTGAGCATTGTCAGTGTAACTGACAGTTTTGATAGCTACTTCCTTAATTATACTAAGATTAGATAAACCATGTGAGCATTACTATTGATAATTAGTTATATGATCAAATAGTTGTAATGATCTAACTTCCCTGTATCTCTTATGTCTTATCCATATTTAAATCTGTGCACATTTTATTGTGGTCATTTTTTTTTTTTTTTGATCACAGCCACAGAATACTGAAGTTCCATCTCAAAGTTGTCTTCTTGTATTTTGTCTCAGATTCTAAGATTGCACCAAAAAGAAATTATATAAGATTTCATGATATTCTTAATCAGAAAAAAATTGTGACAATGTGCAGGTATTTAGAAAAAAATCATTAAGTACCTTGACTTTTATCATGACAAGTTTCATTATGAAGTCAGTTGAAACAATGCTTTCTTTGGCTTTACAATGCACCTGTTCTGTGCCCATGACTGATCTTTACTGCTTTGTTACATGAATTGGAAAAAATTTCCCATCTATATATTTTTTTTACATTACTTGGCAGGGGAATATGCCTTGCTAAGGAGAGGTAGGCATCTCTTCCTTGGGTGAACGCAGCCTAGAACCAGCACACAAGCTTGGCAGGTGAGAAGGGTGGACAGCAGCCCCTACTATCCCCTACTTCATGTGAAACACATGAATGATAAAGTCATGCGTGTTTGTGCCTGTCACTCTAGAAGGAATACCTGAAAGAGTGCTAAGTATTTTGCATTCAGTTGTCATAGATCTATACTGACTTGTTAGCCCAGTGAGGAAACTGACTCAGGCAAGCAAAGAGCACACAGCTATCATGTGTGGGAGCCAGGATTCAGACCAAGGTCTGATTAATTCTAAAGTCTGCTTCATTCTTGCTGATCAACTCACACCTTATCCCTGCTCTGTGTGGGGCCCTAAATGGGAAACCTTAAAAACAAAGGGGCTAGCTTTGGGGTCGGAAACTAAGATGGTGCCTGGCGGAAGAGATGGGGGCAGGGTCTATGTTGTTTGTCAAAGTTTTTGATTGGCTCTCTTGATTTCCATGCACGTGGACAGCGGGTGATCACCATAGACTCCTGTTATAATGAAGGCACATGACGATTTGACCTTTAACATGATTGGTGCAACTATGGAAAGTCCCTCGCAAACCCCCACCCCTGCTTGCCTTTATAAGCTGGGAGCTTGTGGCAATAAAGTGGAACTGCTCAGACAGAACCCCTGTCGTGTCTGATTGTCTTCCGCTTGCTGGGGGGCTGGGTTGGTGGACAGCAGGCTCACCTCTCCTCGGGACCCCTCCTCTTTGCTGAGGGAAGTTCCACTGCCTCTACTCTCTCTGCAGAGCGCTCCCCCACATTCTGCAAAAATTTTCAAATTTGTTGGTGTCACGAACAACATTCATGGAAAAAACAGCAAACCAAACCTATTCCTTGTGCACCTTAAATGCATCTCCATTTATTTGCTTTTGTTCAATCTCTTCCTTCTACAAGGAGCCCCTGTTTTTTCTTGTGCTCAAATCCTACTTATTCTTCTAGATAGTGATGTTATGCTACTCTCGCCATAAAGCTTCTCTTGATTCACTTTGATAGGGAAATAATCTTTCTCCTACAAATCACCAAAGCACATCCTTTTACCACTCTTCTGGATCTGATCTTGCGCTATAGCTGTGTGTTTATATGCTTTTCCCCCTCCCTATGGTCGACTATAAACTCTTGAATGTTACTTATCTAGAACTATTCTTTTTATCGCCACTGCCTGGCACAGTGTAGGAGCTCAAGTTATTTGACTCAATGAATAAATGTTTGAATGAATGAGTTAATCAACACTCATCAATGTTTCTTTTGAATAAAATGGTACTCAAGCAACCCATACCACTGGAAATGACAAAATTTGAATAAGATACTTTAGAAAAATCTTTAAATATCTTGGAATCTTTACAGGGCTGACATTGCAAATGTTATGGGTCAAATTAGACTCCCTCCCCAAATTTATATGTTGAAGTCTTAACCCCCTCAGACTGTGACTTTATTTGGAAACAGGATCACTTGACATGTAATTCATTGTTAGGAAGCTAGAGAGAAGCAATGCATGGTCTATAGAGGAATAATTTAAACAACAGGGTCTTCCTTATCTGAAATCATGGAAGCCAGAAAGCAGGAGCACAAAATATTTCAAAGACTGAAGGAAAAGAACTGTCTGCTCTTGATTTTATAGGTGGCAAAAATATTCTGCAGGAATGAAGGAAAATAAAATATGGTGAAGGAGAACAAAGAGAATTTGTTGCTGTCAGAACAACCATTAAAACATGGCTAAAAGAATTTTTCTCAACAGGAAAGAAATAACAAAAGAAGAAGGTGGGCTTAGAGAAGAAAGGAAGAATGATGAAGCATGTAAATCTGGAGATGAAAGGCTTCCTTTTGAGAATGAGTTTTTTAAAATTATGTTTGGTTGAAGCAAAAATTGTATTATCTGATGTGGTGCTTAATGTAAACTTATTTATATATTAAAAGTGAGGTGAATAAAGGGACCTGTATGGAATTAAGATTTCTACATTTTACTTGACATGATAAAGTGTCAATATGGGAGATTCTATGTTATGTGCATATATTGAAATACACAGAGTAACGACTAAAATACTATTTGAAGTGATACATTGAAAAACTTTATATATAAATCAAGGTGAAAATTTAAAAATATTTAAGTAACCCACATGGAGGCAAGAAAAAAGGGACTGAAGGATGAAAACTAGAACCACCAAACCAAAAATAAATAATAAGGGTAGATTTATGCTCCACCATATCAATAATTAATTTAAATGTAAACAGTCTAAATATACCAATTGAAATATTGATGGAGTGAGTGAAAGACAGGACCTAACTTTATGCCTCTGTGAGAAACTCACTAAAACAAAACAAGATAAGTGTGTTGAACGTAAAAGGATGGGCAAAATTCAGCATGCAGCATTATGTGCTACATAAGGTGTGCTTACATAGCACATGGGTCTAGAATGTTCTTGAATGTCTTCCCCGTCAAGCCTAATGTCTAAGTGGAGTTTTCTAGGATCACTCAACTCACTTGCTCACCCACCCCTGCACTGTGACATCAGGTTAAAATAAATTATTCTTGCCGAATTCATCAGTCATCTTCATGGTATAAAGTTGACATGTGTGTTTCTGATACCANAGTGTAGGAGCTCAAGTTATTTGACTCAATGAATAAATGTTTGAATGAATGAGTTAATCAACACTCATCAATGTTTCTTTTGAATAAAATGGTACTCAAGCAACCCATACCACTGGAAATGACAAAATTTGAATAAGATACTTTAGAAAAATCTTTAAATATCTTGGAATCTTTACAGGGCTGACATTGCAAATGTTATGGGTCAAATTAGACTCCCTCCCCAAATTTATATGTTGAAGTCTTAACCCCCTCAGACTGTGACTTTATTTGGAAACAGGATCACTTGACATGTAATTCATTGTTAGGAAGCTAGAGAGAAGCAATGCATGGTCTATAGAGGAATAATTTAAACAACAGGGTCTTCCTTATCTGAAATCATGGAAGCCAGAAAGCAGGAGCACAAAATATTTCAAAGACTGAAGGAAAAGAACTGTCTGCTCTTGATTTTATAGGTGGCAAAAATATTCTGCAGGAATGAAGGAAAATAAAATATGGTGAAGGAGAACAAAGAGAATTTGTTGCTGTCAGAACAACCATTAAAACATGGCTAAAAGAATTTTTCTCAACAGGAAAGAAATAACAAAAGAAGAAGGTGGGCTTAGAGAAGAAAGGAAGAATGATGAAGCATGTAAATCTGGAGATGAAAGGCTTCCTTTTGAGAATGAGTTTTTTAAAATTATGTTTGGTTGAAGCAAAAATTGTATTATCTGATGTGGTGCTTAATGTAAACTTATTTATATATTAAAAGTGAGGTGAATAAAGGGACCTGTATGGAATTAAGATTTCTACATTTTACTTGACATGATAAAGTGTCAATATGGGAGATTCTATGTTATGTGCATATATTGAAATACACAGAGTAACGACTAAAATACTATTTGAAGTGATACATTGAAAAACTTTATATATAAATCAAGGTGAAAATTTAAAAATATTTAAGTAACCCACATGGAGGCAAGAAAAAAGGGACTGAAGGATGAAAACTAGAACCACCAAACCAAAAATAAATAATAAGGGTAGATTTATGCTCCACCATATCAATAATTAATTTAAATGTAAACAGTCTAAATATACCAATTAAAATATAGATGGAGTGAGTGAAAGACAGGACCTAACTTTATGCCTCTGTGAGAAACTCACTAAAACAAAACAAGATAAGTGTGTTGAACGTAAAAGGATGGGCAAAATTCAGCATGCAGCATTATGTGCTACATAAGGTGTGCTTACATAGCACATGGGTCTAGAATGTTCTTGAATGTCTTCCCCGTCAAGCCTAATGTCTAAGTGGAGTTTTCTAGGATCACTCAACTCACTTGCTCACCCACCCCTGCACTGTGACATCAGGTTAAAATAAATTATTCTTGCCGAATTCATCAGTCATCTTCATGGTATAAAGTTGACATGTGTGTTTCTGATACCTTTTATTACTTAATCACTTAGTAGTATTTGGCAGAGAAGACTACTCTTTTGAAGCTCAATTCTTTAGTCCTGAATTGATACTGTTTTCTTTTGACTTCCTTCTCAGTATATATTTTTTAAAATACTAAAGTTACATCTTGTGGACATTTTTCTTCATATTCTACATACTCTTGGGAGTAATCTCATAAATTTCTTCAGCTTATTTTTGGGCTTAGGCTTTGTGTGTGTGTGGCTTCTATCTGTTAACACTCTCAGATTTTTTTCTCAATACCATCCTATCCTCTGAGCCCCTGGTTTATGTATCCAATCAGACACTTGTTAGACATCTTGCTGACTAATAGACATCATAACCCAACATATCTAAAATGTAATACTCATAGTAACTTTCAAATCTGCATTGTGTCCAGTTTCCTGTTTCAGTGAATGGCATCAGCATCCACTCAGCTGCTCTAAATTTAGTTCTGAGTGTAATTTTTTTTTTTAATTGAAGTATAGTTGATTTACAGACTTCCCAGGTGACTCAGCTGGTAAAGAATCTGCCACCAATGCAAGAGATGCAAGAGACATGGGTTCAACCCCTAGGTTGAGAGATACTTTGAAGCAAAAAATGGCAACCCACTCCAGTATTCTTGCCTGGAAAGTCCCATGGACAGAGGAGCCTGGTGGGATTGCAAAGAGTTGGACACAACTGAGCATGTACACTTAATCCCTTAAGTGTGCATTAACTACACACTTAACTACATGTGCAGTTAACTGCAATGTGTTAATTTCTNCTAGCTGCTCATCTTCTCTTCTCCCTGCACTCTAGTTCCTGCCATCTTTAGGAGCCAGTGGCATCCTCATCGATGTTTTCTCTTGTTTCTTCTCTTTGCTCTTCTTTTTTTTTTCGCTTCTTCATAATAGTAATAATGATTATTAGTACAGCGAGTCTGCCATTCTGAGAGCACGTTCATAAGTCCAATTTGTAAATCCAACCAAGTTAGCCCAGCTACCCAATGAATACAACAGGCTATATAGTACTATACTATAATAGGTTAATAATACTTTTTACACAAATAATACACAAAACACAACAAAATAAAGAGCATTTTTAGAGTACAGTACCTTGCAAAGTACAATAATAGGGTACAACAGCTGGCATACAGGGGCTGGCATTGAGTGACCANTAATAATACTTTTTACACAAATAATACACAAAACACAACAAAATAAAGAGCATTTTTAGAGTACAGTACCTTGCAAAGTACAATAATAGGGTACAACAGCTGGCATACAGGGGCTGGCATTGAGTGACCAGGCAAGAAGAGTTATTGACTTGGGGAGCGAGAGGAGGTGGGAAATGGTGGAGCTGAAAGATCATCAGCAATAGGAGACTGAGGGCAGGGTGTAATTTCAGCCACACCTGATACTGATGGCACCGGTTCCTTGCTGGATTCTTTGTATCTAACCTCTTGAGAAAATGACCCAGTGATGTCTGGGTGGTGGCTCTTTTGTTCTCATCATAGATGACATGGTAACACTGGATTGCATTCTGAACAGCTTCTGCAACCATCCCTTACTGTTTGACATTCAGGCCCCAGGCCTCACAAACTATGGGATCAAACCACACACCAGTTTAGCCAAAGAGCCCTCTCAGGATTTTCTCTAAGATCCCCAGTATAGAGAAATGATGCCATTTCCTGACTCAATGATGCAGTTTTGGAAACTTTCCTAGTGACCTACTCCATTTGGAACGATTGACTTAACTATGTAGGAATCGCCTTTGATGGTGATGGGGGAGTTGTCTTAGGGAGACCTTGGAAGGCTTTGCACTTCCTGCCCCCAACTATCCCACTGTGGCATACAGAATCCTCCCTTTCAAATGGTGAGATGAAGTTTAGGAGACCAAACCCAACAGGAGATGATTCAGTTCAGTTGCTTGGTCGTGTCTGAGTCTTTGCAACCCCATGAACCACAGCACATCAGGCCTCCCTGTCCATCACCAACTCCCAGAGTTTACCCAAATTCATGTCCATTGAGTCTGTGATGCCATCCAACCATCTCAACTTCTTTCGTCCCCTTCTCCTCCCACCTTTAATCATTCCCAGCATCAGGGTCTTTTCAAATGAGTCAGCTCTTTGCATCAGGTGGCCAAAGTATTGGAGTTTCAGCTTCAACATCAGTCCTTCCAATGAGCACCCAGGACTGATCTCCTGTAGGAAGGACTGGTTGGATCTCCTTGCAGACCAAGGAACTCTCAAGAGTCTTCTCCAACAACATAGTTCTAAAGCATCAGTTCTTTGGTGCTCAGCTTTCTTTACAGTCCAACTCTCATATCCATACATGACCGCTGGAAAAACCATAGCCTTGACTAGATGGACCTTTGTTGGTAAAGTAATGTCTCTGCTTTTTAATATGCTGTCTAGGTTGGTCATAACTTTCCTTCCAAGGAGTAAGCATCTTTTCATATCATGGCTGCAATCACCATCTGCAGTGATTTTGGAACCCCCAAAATAAGGTCAGCCACTGTTTCCACTGTTTCCCCATCTATTTGCTGTGAAGTGATAGGACCAGATGCCATGATCTTAGTTTTCTGAATGTTGAGATTTAAGCCAGCTTTTCCACTCTCCTCTTTTTATCAAGAGGCTCTTTAGTTCTTCTTCCCTTTCTGCTATATGGGTGGTGTCATCTGCATATCTGAGGTTATTGATACTATTGTGATGCTATTGTGGGCTGTGCCCTGTGTGTCAGGTCCTAGCCCTCTGTTAACTAACCATCACCATCCGGGCTCTTTGTAGCCTTATAAAATGAGAATATGAAGCTTTGTGATCACTCTGAATCTTCTGAGATTTCACAGTCTGTTTAAATTTGAGGTATAACTGAT
>SJYW01011333.1:775671-836134 GCA_006410735.1 Raphicerus campestris
ATCCAACCAAGTTAGCCCAGCTACCCAATGAATACAACAGGCTATATAGTACTATACTATAATAGGTTAATAATACTTTTTACACAAATAATACACAAAACACAACAAAATAAAGAGCATTTTTAGAGTACAGTACCTTGCAAAGTACAATAATAGGGTACAACAGCTGGCATACAGGGGCTGGCATTGAGTGACCAGGCAAGAAGAGTTATTGACTTGGGGAGCGAGAGGAGGTGGGAAATGGTGGAGCTGAAAGATCATCAGCAATAGGAGACTGAGGGCAGGGTGTAATTTCAGCCACACCTGATACTGATGGCACCGGTTCCTTGCTGGATTCTTTGTATCTAACCTCTTGAGAAAATGACCCAGTGATGTCTGGGTGGTGGCTCTTTTGTTCTCATCATAGATGACATGGTAACACTGGATTGCATTCTGAACAGCTTCTGCAACCATCCCTTACTGTTTGACATTCAGGCCCCAGGCCTCACAAACTATGGGATCAAACCACACACCAGTTTAGCCAAAGAGCCCTCTCAGGATTTTCTCTAAGATCCCCAGTATAGAGAAATGATGCCATTTCCTGACTCAATGATGCAGTTTTGGAAACTTTCCTAGTGACCTACTCCATTTGGAACGATTGACTTAACTATGTAGGAATCGCCTTTGATGGTGATGGGGGAGTTGTCTTAGGGAGACCTTGGAAGGCTTTGCACTTCCTGCCCCCAACTATCCCACTGTGGCATACAGAATCCTCCCTTTCAAATGGTGAGATGAAGTTTAGGAGACCAAACCCAACAGGAGATGATTCAGTTCAGTTGCTCGGTCGTGTCTGAGTCTTTGCAACCCCATGAACCACAGCACATCAGGCCTCCCTGTCCATCACCAACTCCCAGAGTTTACCCAAATTCATGTCCATTGAGTCTGTGATGCCATCCAATCATCTCAACTTCTTTCGTCCCCTTCTCCTCCCACCTTTAATCATTCCCAGCATCAGGGTCTTTTCAAATGAGTCAGCTCTTTGCATCAGGTGGCCAAAGTATTTGAGTTTCAGCTTCAACATCAGTCCTTCCAATGAGCACCCAGGACTGATCTCCTGTAGGAAGGACTGGTTGGATCTCCTTGCAGACCAAGGAACTCTCAAGAGTCTTCTCCAACAACATAGTTCTAAAGCATCAGTTCTTTGGTGCTCAGCTTTCTTTACAGTCCAACTCTCATATCCATACATGACCGCTGGAAAAACCATAGCCTTGACTAGATGGACCTTTGTTGGTAAAGTAATGTCTCTGCTTTTTAATATGCTGTCTAGGTTGGTCATAACTTTCCTTCCAAGGAGTAAGCATCTTTTCATATCATGGCTGCAATCACCATCTGCAGTGATTTTGGAACCCCCAAAATAAGGTCAGCCACTGTTTCCACTGTTTCCCCATCTATTTGCTGTGAAGTGATAGGACCAGATGCCATGATCTTAGTTTTCTGAATGTTGAGATTTAAGCCAGCTTTTCCACTCTCCTCTTTTTATCAAGAGGCTCTTTAGTTCTTCTTCCCTTTCTGCTATATGGGTGGTGTCATCTGCATATCTGAGGTTATTGATACAGTGATGCTATTGTGGGCTGTGCCCTGTGTGTCAGGTCCTAGCCCTCTGTTAACTAACCATCACCATCCGGGCTCTTTGTAGCCTTATAAAATGAGAATATGAAGCTTTGTGATCACTCTGAATCTTCTGAGATTTCACAGTCTGTTTAAATTTGAGGTATAACTGATGCAGTTCATGTTCCCAGGGAAACTTTCAGTAGAGACTTGGGTGGGAGTGTGTATGTCAAGGAGGCCAGGAAGATGTGCCCAGTGGGTGAGAATAGAGGAAAACTGGGAAACAGCAATGTCTGGCAGGCTGTGCTGGGACAGACATCATCTTTCTGGATGCTCAGTGCCAAGCTCCACCCATCTAAGAAGTCCAACATCAGGTGTATATGCCTGTGACACTGTTCAACTCTCCTCCATGCCTACACCCTGTGGAGACCATCATTTTCCTGCCTGGCTGTACTTCAGAATTCATCAACAGGTCAATCTCCTAGTCTGTATCCTGCCCACATAAATAGATTCTGTGCCAAGCTTTGGCTTTCTCACTTTCCTTCCCTGACAGTCCACCTGCTTGGTCCTGCTGGGAGTGGGTCAGCCTGCCATCTGCCCAGGGCTCCAGGTAGGGAAACAGAGAAGGCATGGTTTGAAAGGAAACCTCCTCATTTACATGTGGCAGAAGCAGTTTCATGGTGGAAGCAATGTGTAGTTTTAATGTCTACAAACCACCAACTCAGACCTCAGTGTGAGGTCATGTAAAGGGAAGACAAACTCAATAAAAATCGTAACCTTGAAATGCACTGGGAACAGGTAATTTTAGGAGCAGTTGTCCTCTGGATTAACTATGGAATTATTATTAGTGTACTACCAAAGAAATTACCTTTTAATGCTTTGAAGCTATTTCCTCTTCTTGAAATAGAGAATCAGGTCCAGAAAGAATTTTCCAGGAAGACCACCTACTTTCAAAGAACAATCTTGCCTCTGTTTATGTAAACTCCCTAGTTGAATACCATCCTCCCAGCTTTGCTAACATGCTTGTACATTATGCAGGAGCCATTTGGGTTGTAAAACCAATTTACAAATAAAGAGATTTCAGAGATCTGTTTAACAAGAAAGCAAAATTGTGATCAAAGAATTCAGTTGATTAGAAGGGGAGTAGAAAAACATGGGAGATAAGAAGAGACAGAAATGAAGGGTAAGATGATGATGTGGGTGTTAATGATCAAACCAAGGATCAGACAACCCTAAGGCCTCAGGAAGACAGACTCGTTCCTTCTCAGTGCTATTAGGAGCCTGGGGACTGAGAGGGCTGATGGCACAAGGGTTGCACTTTTCTGCTTACAAAGTTCTTTCACTTCCATCACTCCTTTGATCTTTTCAGCAATCTGCAAATAAAGCAGACCCATTTCACAGATGAGATGGATGAGAGAAGTGACTTGCCCAAAGAAAGTTTTTTTTTTTTTTTTAACACAGTCATGATAGTCAGTCCATATCAGTGAACTCCAGTTAATCTGCTCTGCTTTTCATCAAGTCCACCTTCTCCATCAGTGAAGACATTGTTCTGTTGTAATATAACTGGAGAAATATCTTGCACACCTTTGGACAGCCTGTAGTGGTGCCCATTCCTGATAACCAGACTTCCTCAGCAATCTCTTTCCAGAAATTACATTCTTAGTTTCTTATGCTTTCTTTTTATCTTTTTCTTATGTTTCATTTTGATTTCTTGCTTTGTTAATTTTTCATATGATTTTTGTTTTATATTGGAGTATAGTTGCTTTACAATGTTAGTTTCAGGTGCACAGCAAAGTGATTCAGTTATACACACACATGGGCTTCCCTTGTGGCTCATCTGGTAAAGGATTTGCCTGCAATGCAGGAGACCCTGGTTTGATCCCTGGGTTGGGAAGATCCCCTGGAGAAGGGAAAGACTACCTACTCCAGTATTCTGGCCTGGAGAATTCCCCGGACTCTATAGTCCATAGGGTTGCAGAGTTGGACACGACTGAGCAACATTCACTTTTTTCATACATATACATATGTCCATTCTTCTTCAGATTCTTTTCCATGTAGATTATTAACTATTGAGTAGACTTCCCTGTACTATGCACTGGGTGTTTGTTTATCTGTTTTATATATAGTAATAAGTACATGTTCATCTCAAGCTCCTATGCTTTCTAGGAAAAGGCAGATAGCATTCAAAAGATTAATTTCTGAAGGGAAAGGAAAGAAGGTGGGATGGAGGAAAGATAGATGAAAACTGATGGGAACACATTCTTTGGAATACCCTTCAACACTGAGTACAGAACTGAACCCAAACACCTCACCTTGGCATCAAAGACCCCATCACTTTCCCATCCTTATATTCCCAACCTTAGATGTGGCCTAATCAAGGCACATACCATCACTGACTGCTTCCCAGAATACCCTGCATTCTCTCATCACTTCTCCACAGCAATCTCACTCTCAACAAAAATCCGCTTCTCTGTTCTGTGTCCTTCCTCCTCTTTCTTCTTTGTTTTGGAACTTTATCCTATACTAATTGTAAGAATGGCTAGCATTAAACACAGTGTGTACTGGTTTTTCTATTGCTACTATAATATGTTGGGTTGGCCAAAACTTTCCTTTAGGTTTTTCCATAAGATGGTATGAAAAACCCAAACAGATTTTTAGCCAACCAGATATTCCCATAAAGCAAATGGCTTAAAGCGATGCATATTCGTTATCTAATAGTTCTGTGGGTCAGAAGTCTGCAGCAGTTCTCACTGGACTGAAATTCAGGTTTGAATTAGGGCTGTGTTCCTTCTGGAGGCCTTAGAGGGGAGTCTGTTTCCTTGCTTCTTTCAGCTTTTAGAGGCAATGTGTCTCCCGTGACTCATGGTTTTCTTCCTCCTCCATATTCAAAGCCAGCAGTGTTGGGCCTTTTCATGCCACTGTGTTTCTGATAGCTCTCTTCTGCTGGGCTTCTCCACTCTAAGGACCCTGAGGCTTCCACACTGGGAAGCAGGGCCTTCACCAATTTGTTTACCTTTTTAACCTCAGGGACTGACAATAGTGAATGAAGACTCTATGTAAATGTCACCTCCCCAAGCTGCTTTCCAAATGTCTGCTCCTACAGTCCATCTTGATACATGATGCTAGGTTGTCAGCTCCTGGGAGGGCTGTCTCAGAGCCTCACTTCCCAAGGTGTGCCTCACTGCACCCAAAATGGCGTGTACCCCAAACTACAAAACCTGGGGGCCTTGCAGTTTCTAGTATCATTTGAATTACTTTGCCTAATCCCTTGGCAGGGGACAGATCCAAATACTTTAGAATGCTCTTTCCAGCTCTCTCGTGCTCCAAGTCTGATGGCTGTTGATAAAGGAGTGAATATTCATAAACTTTTCTAAATCTTTCCCAAGCCCCATCATCCTATTGATCCTTCACCAGAAATGGCTCCTGAACTCAGTACTGAGGAATTTCAAGCACAAAGTGTCAGTGCCCCACTAAAATGCCTGGTCAACTCCCACTGAAGATTCACAGGCTTGGATGCGCTATTGGCCAGCCTTCCCACTTGAGAGTCCTGGACTGAATGCAAAATTTCTTCCTGAAAACTCTGAAGACAAATCCCAAGGAAAACCAACTGCCCTTCCCAAACCCCTACTTCCTTTCAGCTATTTAAAAAATCAACTTCTGATATCTTTCAGAGTAATTAATACATGGGATTTGGAGTTAGAAAGACCTGGATTCAAATCATAGGACAGCCGTTTCCTAGGTTGATCTAGAGGAAAATGCTTTCTTCTGAGCAGGGTCACTGGGGCTGTTCACTGCATAACCTCAGTGGACGCTGTTCACGTAGACCACCATGAAAACAGCACCCTCTAGAGTGACATGCTGCAAGAGCGCCATCTGTGATTTACTAGGTTGAAGGCTTCCTAGGTGGTGCTAGTGGTAAAGAACATGCCTGCCAATGAGAAGATGCAGGAGACTGAAATTCTATCTCTGGGTCAGGAAGATCTTCTAGAAGAGGGCATGGGAACCCACTGCAGTATTCTTGCTTGGAGAATCCCGTAGACAGAGTCCATAGGGTCGCAGAGTCAGGAGTGACTGAAAGCAACTTAGCAAGCACACACACGCTACTAGGCTGAAGTTTGATCAGCTGCCATATGTGTTGGTTATGGAGGTGGGCTGACAATATTGTAGTTCAAGTCCTTGGCATCTACTAAGGCCACAATAAATATCAGTGCATTTTTATGGTTTGAAGCTGGTTTGGGAATGTTTTCATCTACACTGGGCTGAGAGCATTTTCCACCACCACTCATGAGTGGGTCCTTTAAGCCTTTTCAGTGCACACAAACATATAATTTGGCTCATGATGGATTGAGGCTGATTATCGTTTATGATGGAGTGTTGTGCTTTCATCTGGGCCGACTCATTAGACACAGAGAATGAGATAGGTGCTGCTCCGTGGAGTGGTGACACCACATACAGCCTCTCTGCATTGTCACTCTGGTTTGGGCACAAGGGAAAGAATGTTCCAGTGCAAATACCACTGCCTGTGTAATCTTTCCACATCTTGACTCTGAGTACATTGCCTTCCCATTGAGCTCATTTCCCATAGCAAAGAAGGAATCTCACTCCATTTGTGATATGTACCCACAACTGGCTTTCAGGCATTATGCCTGCCCCTTCCTTCTCACCCCTTTCTGGACACACTGATAAAAAGCCTGGCACACCCTCCATCTGCAATTTTGGGCTGTGTGCACTGTGGTTTCTGCCCCAGCCCCTAACCATTTGCCCTTTTTTTTTACTCAAGCTATTCCTTAGCAGTCTGCCTATCTTTTCTGTTCATCCTAGAAAGTTCTGTTATGTGAATATTAGTCTTATAATTTTGGTCCATGTGTAGCATCATCAGTTTCAATATCAGAACTAATTTTTTTCCTTTTTTTTTTTTAATTGGAGGCCAATTGCTTTAAAATATTGTGTTGGTTTCTGCCATACATCAATATGGATCAGCCACACATCAGCATGAAACAGCCACAGGTGTGTGTGTGTGTGTGTGTGTGTACATATATATATGTATGTCACTCCTGAACCCCCTTCCCAGTGGGGAGTTGATCACATCCTCCACTGGGTGGCCACACAGAATTAATTTTACCTTTTAATGTTTTGATTTGGAGGCAACCAGGATAGAAGAAAAGAACAGTACACATGAGGCTGAAAGATTTGAGTTTGAGTCTTCACTTACCTTGCTATCAGCTGTATGGTTGTAGTGAAATGATTTACACACTGACACTTTTTTGAAATGGGCAGTGTGATGAGTCAGTGGATGAAGTCTTTAAAGTTCCAAATGCCATGTCCACATATGATAGTTGCTGGGTTATGCTAATTCAATGGGATAATGACTTCATAGTGACTAGAATATAGAATAATTGCCAGGGACCAGCGTGAGGAATCCCGCCTGTGACAAGGTAATGAGGAAGGAAGCCTGACAAAACACAAGGATATGATCAAGCTTCAGGGGTTCCCCCTGGTTTCCTGAGCATCCACCCCCCAAGACCAGAGTCTGCCTGCTTTACTGTGTTATGCTTCCCACCTACTCTTCTGTCATTAACAGGGGGCTGTCCTCCCACCACCTCTTTCTGGAAAAAAAATTTAGAGCTTTTAGATAATAAATCTCCTGGGCATTATATGAGTGTTTAAATCCAAAAACCCATCTGATGGCTTTCTAGCCTACCTGCAGGACTAGTACAGCTGCACATGTGATTGTTTGAGGCCTCCTGATCACAGGAGGCACAGGAAGCTTAAAACATCCTAGGAATGTAGGAGCTTCCAAGGAGTCAAAATCATTAGAATAGGACTGATTAAAGGTTTTATTTGTTGAGCCAATACTTGCTGCCAAATTTTCATATCCTTTATTTTTAGATATAGTTGGTATATAGAAAAACAGGTAGTAGACGTGGTATCAGCAACATTAGATCTTCGAGTTAAGTACTTTCTTTGTTATAACCCACTGCACCTTTGTTCTACAGCAATGTAACTTTAGTACTTTGAGGGTGATGCAGAGTAAAGAAAAAACACTTCTAGGGAAAAGGAGTTTTCTGGTTGATAGACAATTATCCAGGAAGAGAGCCATAAAAATGTTAACAAGCCTCTTGACCAGAAGATAATATAAACCACCTGAGACCTTTTGTATATGGGAGGGTATGCAAAAAGAAAGCCTTGTCTCAATGAGGGTCAGGACTGCTGCCCCTGCATAACTCTGCATATTCCATTATTTCTTTATGTACAACTTGGGGTATATAAGCTGATTTTAAAAAATAGTTTTTGGAGTCTTGCACCTACGCTGGGCTTCCCCATGTCATTCTTTTCTCTCCTTTTTCAGTTGAATTCCCATCTGGATCGGAGAGGCTCACCATGTCTACTTACTTGCCCTGGTTCCTAAGACCAATGCAAAAGGGAGCCTAAGTGAGGCATCCTTCAATATTCAAGTGGGCACCAGTGGCCTAATGTATATTGTGCAAACCTCTTGTCTCGAGGTTTTATTGGTTTTCCCCATAAACCAAGTTATTCAGCATCTTTTCTCCACTAAATTTTCCTACTACACTGTTTCTTCCTAATCTAATCTTATATCTCTAAATAAATAAGTTTTTCCTCGCTTATCCATCTCCCCTTCGAATCACCCTGGATCCACCAGGGCTAGACCCCGGCAAGTGACTTTAAAGTGCTTAACACAATGCTTGGCACATAGTAGGTATCCAACAAAAGTGAGCTTGCTTTCTATTCACCCTGAGGTTCATCCATCACCAGTAAGGAATTCAGTGATAGACCTTTACTGTTTGCTCAGCTAATCTGTGTGTCCTGTCCAAACTTTGCACTGGGTCACCTATCTAAAAGAAAACTCATATCAGGAGAGGGCACCTGATTTGTTGATGATAAGGGTTCATGAAAGGGATAAGGAGGCATCATTGTCTGGAGTTGCCATCACCTGATCTGGACAATAGGCCTTGAGACAATCATTGACCATTTCTTCAAAGGTTAGGTAAAAAGAGGAAACTAGATATTTGGATGTGAGTGAAAAAAGTGCCCATCTCATGGAAGAACAGAACTGCAGTGACAGATTTGCTTAAACGCAAATTGTGACTCACACTTCTACAAAAGTGCACTTTGAAAGGAAGGAGTAAGCAGAACAGAGAAAAATCACACTTTAGGATGGATGTAGTGTAGGGCTCAGAATCTTAAATGAAAAGGCAATGGTTGAGAAGGGAATCCTGAAACTCCCAATACTTTGGCCACCTCATGCAAAGAGTTGACTCATTGGAAAAGACCGTGATGCTGGGAAGGATTGAGGGCAGCAGGAGAAAGGGACGGCAGAGGATGAGATGACTGGATGGCAACATGGACTTGATGGACATGAGTTTGAGTGAAGTCTGGGAGTTGATAATGGACAGGGAAGCCTGGTATGCTGTGATTCATGACGTTGCAAAGAATTGGACACGACTGAGTGACTGAACTGAACTGATAATTATGAAATCCTGTATAATGTGAGGTCTTGTCATTCTGAAGATGGCATAAAGAGTAATGATAGTCAACATGATCTTCTTTGCTATATGGCAACAAAGGTATGAGTGATTATCTTTCCTTTCTCTTTTTAGCTCAATTTCCTCCTTATGCCCAGTTCTTTGTTGTTTACAGAGAGAGATGTGATAATCCCACAGTTAGGTTTAATGTTCATTAATACACTGAAAATTCTTCTTTCAAAGGAATGATTCTGTTTTCTGGCTACCCTTCCTTTATGGAAGAAGAAAATTCTAGATTGTCAGAGCCAGAGATTCTCCTGAAGAATCCAACCCCCTCTTCCTAGAGACAAGGAGACCAAGGCCTAATGAAATGAAATATCTTGCCTATGGTCATACAACCAGTTAATGATTGTATCACCTGCCCTTCTTCCCCTGTGTTCTACCACATACTACCCAAGTGATCATTTCTCAATATCAAGAGGAATGATTTTAATCCATCTGTATATTTAATGTGAACCTGAGTTTTGCTAAACTTCTATCTGGGTGACTGATAACACTTTTTCCTTGATCCTGTTGTACTTTGTGGTTCTTCACCAAGTCTTAAAATGCAAGGAGAGCCTAAATTCTATGCCTGAGCATCTCTCACAAGGTGGGAATTCCTTTTGTCATATTTCTGATGATTAAACACCTAGTTTTCTTTAACAGTTCCAGTGACAAAGAGCCAGTGCTTACTCTAAGTCATTCTGCTTTTTCTTAGCCACTTTTAATACAACACCCTTGATTCAAGCCAGCCTATCCTTTCATCATCATGTTTGTTTTATTCAAAAAATTAAATCCTTTCCTCTTAGGCCAGAAATATTTTTCTCAAGAGAACATTTTCTTGCTTTCTCCCAAGATTTCTTGACCCTGTTCTATTGTGTTTTTTGATCCATCAATGGTTCAAGTCTTAAAAATTGGAGCTTATTGCAGGGCTTGGGGAACTGTTTGCAAAAATGAACAATCCTGCCTATTTTGCCTTCTTTCTGATGATTAGTGATTGTGTGTTCTTTTCTTCAGTGTCACAACAACCTCTTGGAAGAGGCAGCAGGAAGATGCTGCTGCAGATGGTGCATGAGAGAGGAAGAAGTTACTTCATTCAGAGGCATCCTCTCAACTGGTAAGAGACTTCAGACTTGCACATTGATCAGTATCATTCAAGGTCAGTTTTGTTTTCTATTGATACAATACTATGTGTGCCATCCTCATGAAAACATTGCTTTGCACCTGTGACTACATTTGGGAATGGAAGGATATTTCAGGGGAATGTGGGATGGATCCTTGCATCCATGAAATCCATCCAAGACTATAACCACCCCCCTCCCCCATGTCTTGTTGACATGACAAGAGCCACCAGGAAGTACAGGAAATTTTATTCTATCCACTGTGTCTATTTTAAGTAGCTCACTCCCTCTCATAGCTAGCCTAGATCTCTTAGAATGGAAATAGTTTTTTTTTTTTTTTTTCCCCAGATTGTGCACAACTTCCCAAATTCATAATAGTCACTCGCATTTGATTTCCACACTGGAATCTTGCCTATGAAATGTGTCCAACTCTTCCTAGGTAGTTTCTCAGTTTTAGATTAATTCCAATCATGTTGAGACAAAACAGACTTGTGAGACATAAGCTCAGCTTTTCGATTGTGAGAACTGATATTTTTTCAGTTAATTCTAGAAAGAATAAGAAATTAGTTGGGAAGGGATGGAGGAGAGACAGCAGCTCTTGGCAGTTGGCACAGTGCAGGGCAGTGAATGAGGAAGAAGGTACCTCTCTCTGCTCTCTGGCTCTCAGCATCAACGTGGGTAAGACAGGTGTCCTGATATTGACCTGCTCATCTTCCTGTATATTGTGAAATAGCATGTGATTTCCCCCCTCATGGTGCTGGAAACACAGGAATATCTTGGCAAATGGTGATTTCTTGTTTTATGACAAATGAGATCAAACACGAAACATGCTCTGTAAACTTCAAAGGTCTCATTACTATTGTATTGCTGAGAGTTTCACTCCTTAATTAAAGGCCACTCCCTTGACGTTTTTGGAACAGCATTAAATCCCAAGAACTGCCTTTGATCTCCCTGATGAGGTCACACCCAGGTTTTTAAATACAGATATAATCTTCAACTAATTATAGTATACATACTGACAGCTTGCTGGCTAGAACAGGGTGAGTATAAACCAACAGTCTTACCCACCACTTCTGTTTCTCCAGTCTTGGATTAATCAGATAAGAAGTGAGAAAGAGCTCTGACTTTCCTCTTTTGGAAGGCTTCCTGCAAAACAAGTCATTCTGGTCTAGGAAGCTCTGCTGTCCTACCTAATCCTTCTGGGGGGTGGGTAGGCAGAGAACAGGAGTCAGCACAGTGTTGAAAAGCATGAGTCTTAGAATCAGACAGGTGGGCTGATTCAAGTCCAAGATTAGCCACTCCACTGCTATAGAGTAAGCGGTAGGTTTTTTCATCACACTGAGTCCATTTCCCTTGCCTGTAAAAGGGAACCAAACTGCCTACTCATTGCGTTCCTGGGAGATGGAAAGGGATGATATGTGTGTTGTGCTGACTTCATATCAGGGTTTCTTTTCAGACTCTCTCTATGTACACTGATGACTGCCTCATTAGGGAGCTTTTCTTTCCTATGCAGAGGAATCTTCCCCCTCCCAGTCCCAGAAAGGGGCTCTTTCCACTCAAATGGCTTCAGTCTGCTTAAAGGACCAAAAAAGAACAAAATCCTCACAGGCTTATTCATTCATTCACTCATACAGTCTGTGGACTCCCATCAAGATCCTGCAATATGAGATACAGGTTAATTGGAAATTATAGTCCATGTTAAAATACTAACCAATCTCTTGCACTGTATCAGAAAATAATCATTTAAGCAACATCTTAATTAGTAGTGCTTCTGAGATATTTTGTATTTTAGAAGTGATATAAATCATTCATATGCTTTCAGACATGTTTGAGTGATTCATTTATACTCTCATGTATCTCAGAAGCTTGCAAAATTATTTTATTTGAATTCAATAAATATGTATGCATGTCTATATCTAATCTATCTCTTATATCCTTGGGAATAATATAGTCATGTCATGTTTCCATTATTCAGACAGATACCTGGAAATAAAGGGCAGTGTGTTATTTACTAGCAAAATAATTCTAGATTTACTGTATATAAGGATTTTAGCTTTTCTCATCCAAAATGAAACACAATTAACCCACACTGGCATTCTTTTGTTGAATAAACATTTATAAAATGACAACTTCAAGGTGAGCCTGACCAATTCCTCAACTCTGCCATTCCCTTTGAGTCTTTTCCAAAAGTCTCCTGAGGCAAAGCCAGATGTTGAATATTGTTGGTATGCTGTGGAGGGAATGTTATAGTTAAAAGGCAGATATTAAATCCAAAAGTAGTTGTTGGCTTAAGGAGACAACAAAGCTCCTGATTGGACTTGTAAAGTCAAGTAGAGGATGAGAAAGAAAGGAAGCAGGTGTGGAAGGCATGTTGCATCTTTGTGTCTCTTGTTGAAACCCTAAACTACCTTCCCTACCCCTGCCCCCTGAAGGTAATTAGGTCATAAAAGTGGAGCCCTCATGATATTAGTGCTCTTATAAAGAAGAGAGATTAGAGAGCTTACTCTGTCCACTCCATATTCCTTGCCATGTGAAGACAGAACAAGAAGGTGGCTGCCTGCAAACTGAGAAGAGAGCTCTCAGACCTAGCCAGGCTAGCACCCTGATCGCGGACTCCCAGCCTCCAGAGCTGTAAGAACTTTCCATATAAGGCAGTTAGTTCATTGTATTTTGTCATAGCAGCAGGGACTGACTGCAATAAAGTAGAAGAAGCATTTTGGGCATTTTTCTGCAGGAAGAAGAATTATATATACAGCAGTGCATATGATTAAGATGGTGTAGATTAAATGGTATAGATGGATTCAAAGCATGGAAGACCAATGCCTGAGACATTGATATTTATTCCAACAATCAACAAGCCTTTACTGAGTATTATTGCATGGCCAGCTGGAGATACAATATGAAAGTATTATTCCCCTCAAGCAGTTTTGTCCACTGGTTGTACCCATCCAAGCACTACCCAGGATACAGGTCAAGGGTTCATCTTGTCTGGTGTGTCTCTAATGTAGCTTAACATGTACCAGACAGTCATAGTTTAATGTTATTTGGTGCTTAGCTTTGACACTTCCTCTCTCTCTCTTTCTGTTTCTTCATGAGAAATAAGTATCTGGCTAAAATTTGACTTACCAGTTAACTCTTCTACAGGGATAAAAAGTGTTTGTCAAAAGAAGAGCTGCTCTCCCTGCTGGTTGTACTTTTCACTGTAAATTAATGAAATGACATGGTGTGGGTTCAGCTTTGACAGATTGATTGTCTCTTTGCATTCTGGAGGGAAGATCAGGGTCCAACCTTGGACTGGTAAGGTAAATGCATATGGTGGGTATTCAAGAACAAATACTTCTTAACACCTTTGCTGCTCTTCTCTGAGCAACAGCGTACTTAGATATAGTAGGAAAGGGCACAAAAAATATGGTAGGCACTATGGAAAGGAGTGAAATGAGGTCTGGTCGGGGGACACCCTAGCTCCTGTTCTGACACAAATGTACAGTGTGATTCTTGGCAAATGGCTTAAAAAGACTATAACTTTTTCTGATGTACTGAAAAACAATAATATCTAGTCCTGCTCCAGAGTCTTCTAAGAATACAAAACTAAGAAATAATTATAGTATGAATAATTATAAGAAATTATTATAAATGAATAAATGTTTTAAAAAAAGCTCATTTGTGATTATCATCCATGGCAGTGAGTCAGAATCACCTGTTGTGAATTTTAAAAATCACAAATAACCAGGTTCTAACTCAGACTTCCTGGGTCACCCTCACCTTCACTATTCCCCACCCACCATACACAGAAAATGGATACACGTGATATGAAAAAGAATCAGAGTTGGAAAAGGCCATCCTGGGTTTCACATGAGGCATATTTTCAAAGTGAGACTGCTAAATTGAGAGTCTCTTTAAGGCAGGAAGCAGGGGTGGCTTTGTGTCTAGTTATGTGCCCTTCAGCCTGAAATGGAGCGTTAGCCACAGTCCAACCCAGAGCAAAGGCACCTGATCAAAGGCAGGAGACAGGGTCTGGATATTAGGGTTTTAGTCTCTGCTAGTCATGGAGAAGGTAATGACAACCCACTCCAGTACTCTTGTCTGGAAAATCCCATGGGCAGAGGAACCTGGTAGGCTGCAGTCCATGGGGTTGCAAAGAGTTGGACAGGTCTGAGCGACTTCACTTTCACTTTTCACTTTCATGCATTGGAGAAGGGAATGGAAGCCCACTCCAGTGCTCTTGCCTGGAGAATCCCAGGGATGGGGGAGCCTGGTGGGCTGCCATCTATGGGGTCGCACAGAGTTGGACATGACTGAAATGAGTTAGGTGTGGCAGCAGCAGCAGTCATAGCTGTGTGACCTTGGGCCAATCGATTTCTCTCTATAATCTCTGATTTCTTGATCTGACAAGTAAGGTGATATAATACAGTGACCCTTAATGTTTTTTGAAGTACAGATTCTCAGGGGACAGATTTGGGCTTGAATTCTGGCCCCAGCATTTATTTTTGACCGTATGCAAATTAAGTGGCACCTAGTCTGTTCATGTCCTTCTATTTTCTGCTGTTTCAAACTGTGCTGTGTGTTTAACAGGAACATTTACTTCTGGTCTAACCTCTTCCTGTTTTGCTCTCAATTAAATATACAGAGTGATAATGACCAAACATGTAATGAAAGGAGAGAAAGCCTAAGCTATGATCACAACTTCTGGTTCTAAATGGTCTGAAACATGCAACGTCTTAAGACAGTGCCTCTGAGGAGATACTGGCATTAACCACTCTGTCAAACATTATCATTTGCAAAGTACTTTCCAAAACATGTTATCATTTGAGCTTTCCAGCCATTCTGAGAATCAGACATGCACAGATTGTTTTCCTCTTCTACTGTGGATGCATCTCAGCCCCAGAGATTTTAAATGACTAAGTCTACCTCACTTCTTATTTACAACACTGATCATATTGTAGTACAGTATATATGGTTTTCTTCTATGTTCAAACTGTTTCTGTATAATGTTACAGCATCTATAAATAGCACATTGAAGTAAAATTCAACCTTGCCAGCCCATTTTACAGCTGAAGAGCCCTCATTTCTGAGAAATTAACTCATTTTTTCCAAGTTCATGAAAATAGATAAATAGCAGCTTCAAGAAATTTATTCTCTGAACTCTTTCCTTCAGTCCCTTGGAAACTGTATTGACAGTGTCTTTACTTCTGTAGTTTCAACGATTGATCATCTTTTCAGAAAGAATTATTTGATAACATTGACAAATTAGACAACAAAGCAGAAGAGTGGTCCTATTTGTGTTTATTTCATGCCTCTTGGAAATATCAAGACATACCAAGGGAAATATCTCATCAACCCAAAGAATTCTTAACATCAGTTTCATTTATTGACAGAGAATAGTCCCCAAACCCAGATGTCATCCACTGAAGTATTTAGATGCAGGTAATTTCTATACTGCACACCAGGATCACACCATGTGGTTTCAAGTTACTTCAATCTGATATTTTGACTTGCACATGAACTCTCTGTGTTGAGAAAGTCACTGATCTGAATTTTGTGATGGCTGCTAAATGCTGATATGAGTTATAAAAATAAACTCGACAGGCAAATCAGATTTCTGTCCCAAGTTCAAGGCCTCCCTGGTGGCTCAGTGGTAAAGAATCCACCTGCCAATGCAGGAGATGTGGGTTTGATCCCAGGGTCAGGAAGGTCACCTGGAGTAGGATATTTTCCTTTTTTTAGAAACTTTTTTTTAAAATGTGGATGATTTTAAAAGTCTTTATTGAATTTGTTACATTATTGCTTCCTTTTTATGTTTTGGTTTTTTGGTCCCATGTATATGAGATCTTAGCTCTCCAACCGAGAATCAAAGCCACACTCCCTGTGTTACAAAAACTTAACCACTGGACCTCCAGGGAAGTCCTGAGCTGGTTTCTATAATCAGTAGACTTACCTTCTAACCATTTGAATTATTAGGTATGTGGCACTTATCCAGAATTTTCAGTGGCATAGAATAACTGTAGCTTTTGGTACAAGTAAAAGATACAATATCAAAGACTTTTAAATGGTTTAGCAGCTCAGAAAAGAAAAATCACCTCAATTCAACACTGTTCCCTCCTGTTTGTGCATTAAATCCAGGTTCCTCTTTATGAGTTTCAGCTCTTGCTCAGAGAATTCTTTCTGCTGCTCTTTATTCTGTTTATAGATGTATTTTGTTGAGTCTCCAAATGAGAAAAAGATATTACAAAGAGAAGACCGTTTACACATTATGATTTATTGTCAAAATGGTTATGATGGTGAGTGGGGATTCACTCTAGTTTATGAATAATATATTTACACTATTATGTCTCCTGGTAAATTTATAAGATTGATGTTCAAAAGAAAGAGACTCTAAGCATGATGAATTGCTACCACATAAAGGTAGTCAATCTTTATCAGCTTCCAACCAAAATGAGCTAGAATGGTTGCAGAAATGCCATGAGAGCTTTCCACCTGGTGCTTTCTGCTATATTCTTTCAATTCTTTTGGAAAAGAGATTTAAGCATCAGACCCACATTTTGTGATAACTTGGGTGGGCATAGCCTCAGTGGATGCTGGGATTTATTAATATAGAAAGAGAAGCAAAATCTACAATTCAGGGCTTTTGGAGTAAATAAAGGGTTGAAATTTCAGCAGTTGAACACACATTGTATTCAAATAGGCAGTGAATTTCATTTAGATTCAAGCCGGTGTTAAGGAAATGCATGTAGATGGAGCTAGGCAGCATCAATTTTCTGAACAGTGACTTTTTGTAGCTAGAAGGAGTATAGCATTCTGGTTTCTTCATTCAACTTATGTTCCTTTAGTGCCTACAGTGACCCAAGCATGGCCATGAGCCTTGGATACATCAAAGTACAAAATGAATAAGTCCTTGCCTTCAGGAAACTTATATGCTACTGGGAGGAAGATAGAAAGAAATTAATAAATAGATAAATAGGTAGGAAGTCAGATGATGAAACTGCTGAAAAGTGAAGCAGGATAATAAGAATGAAGAGTGTTAGGGTGGCTAGAAGGATGATTTGTTTTTTTCATTTTAATATTTGGAAAGACCATGTGGATTAAAAGGATATTTGAGGGAAAGCATGAAGGAAGTGAATGAGCAAGCCATGTGGATACCCACTAGGAGCATTCCAGGTAATTGAGCAAGGACCAGAAAGGTATTGGGGGTGGAAGTAAGCTCAGTGTGTGTTTAGATGGTTGGCATGGAAACAGCATCAGAAAGGGATGCAAAGATGGACAGCAGTACCTGCATCTGTGGGGAGCAGTGATGGAGTATGGAAAGGACAGACAGTAGGGAGAAATGGAAGATATCTAGGTACTGAACATTCCAGAGCACATACTGATGACCTTCTACATGCTGGGCTCTAGTGGGATTCAGAGCAACCAGATCCTTACACATATCTGTCTTGTTTCTATTCTGGCTGTGCTAAATATTTCAGAAACATCAAAGAAATACCACCAAATGTCCATCTTCTTTGTTCAGATCCCAGGCCACCCGGCCTCATCAACCACACAGCTCACTCCACGTCCGTCTTCCTAGGACCGCCTTTCTGCTCAAAAAGTGGTTAAGCCTTTGAGCCTTCCTGCAGCTGAAACCAGATCTGCTGGTTTTCAGCTTACTTGGTTCCAACTTCTGTCTTCTTTCTTCAGCTTGGTCAATTGATCAAATATTTTCTTATGAATATACCCCTTCCACTCCACCACATCTTTAGAGACTTCTTTCCACCAGCTCCAGAGTCATCTCTTATTCTGTTTCCTCCTGACCTTGCAGGCTATCACAGGATGTGAAGAACATAGCATTTCTGCCCTTCAGAATCCTTCAGGAAGGGAACACCTGCCAACTCACTGATATACACTGAGTGAGTCCCAGATGTAGGTTTTTTTTACTGAAATGGATGAAGTGTGTTTGGAGTAGAACTTCTACCTGCCAAGGGAAGATCATAGAGGGTCATTGACAAAAGTGATCTTTGGTTTGGGCCTTGAAGGATAAGTAATATTGTAGGAGGAATAAGGGGTGAGGTTAGGAAAATACATTCCATGCAGAAGGAGCCAGTCATACAAATATCTTCTTATGCATTCCTATTCCTGCCATTCCCCTCCTACGCCGTTGTACTATGGCCCGGTTTACCTGTGTCTAGCCCTGCATGATATTTATTGATAATTTTATATGAATAAGGTAAACGCATGCCATCCTTTACTTCTGTAGCTATCCTTCCATTTGGTTGGTTGGTTGGTTGCTTCCTTCTTAGCCTACTGTGTCCAAGAATTCTTCCTGAACTGAAGCCAGCAAACTCAGTGCACACCTTTATGCTGATTTCTTCACTGTTTGGCCCTGGGTGATACAGTTTGCTGTAACTCTCGTCTATGTGTGTTGCTGAGGAAAGCAAAGGGAGGGCAGAGGAATCTGCATTCTGGTTCTCAGTCTTTCTTTCACTGACCTATGGCAAGTGCTTTGATAAGGTGGCTCACCTGCCAAGACATAGGAGATTGGATCAAATGTCCCTTCCAAATCTGAAAAGCAAGAGTCTATGGCTTTGAGAGACAAATGACACTGGGGTAGGAGAATGAGTTTACTCTCTCACGGAGTCTGTGCCCTTCCAATGAATTAGTAGCAAATATCACTTTTGTCAGAGGTTCCTGTACAGGTTTTGGATCTACTGTTAACTTTCTACATGACCTTGGCTAAGTCTTTTCCATATATTTATCTTTGGTTTTCCTTACCTGGAAATAAGTGGTAAGAATAGCCATGTCATATACAGTGAAGTGAAATCATAGTCGCTCAGTCATGTTTGACTCTTTGCAATCCCATGGACTATGGGAGGATTAAATGAAATAAAGTATAAAGATGCACCATGTATAACTTTGAGAAATGTTTGAGTTACAGCCACACAAAGGAAATATTCAGCGCTTGTTGTTACAATGGAGCTTTTGTGTGGTTGGGTTGGACATAATTGTAACTATCAGCTGACTCTCCATTGTCTGAAATGAGGGATTCTTCTGTTGCAGAGATAAATTTCAACACAGTTCAACTCAGTGGCAAGGCTGCTGCTGAGCTTGCAAGCTTAAGGACATCCTGGAGAATCCATAATTAACTCAGTGCTTAGTAGAGTATCATTCATACTTAGGAATATTTAGCACAAGGACATGAAGAGCCAGGCTTGCAGTTGCAATATTTAAAAAAAAAAATCAATGACTTCATAAACATATCTGTAATCATTAGAAGTTCTCAATAAACTGTAATGAAATTTATTATTATTTCACCTATAAGAGTAAATAGATTTGCAGATGGATAAGGATCAGGTCAGCTCATCTCCTCCCGTGAAATTGCCAATTCAAATCTGCCCACTGCAATATATTCAGGAGTGATTTGCTGCAAATTAGGTCAAGTGCCTTCACATTACAACTTTCTGCTAAAGACACTCTCCTAATGGGTCCTGTTTCTTCTTGGGTCTTCAAAGTCTTTTTTTGTTTTTGTTCTGAATTTCAAAAGAGTTTAGGACAGTTTAAAGTAATCCAATGAAATGAAGTATAGTTGATTAAGCAATGTAAAGAAAAATGACTTTCAAAGCCAGAAAATTAAAACTTGAGTAGCTTATAGTCAGGCAGAAAAAGCAGTGAAGAACATGGTGAAAGATGTAGTCACTCAACATACATTTACTTATGTTTATTTACTAAGTATGTATTATATTTTAAGGATCAGAGTATGAGTAGAACCTGGCACTTGGCTCTGAAATATTCCTGGTCCATCCAGAGTGACAGATTTGTGCTGGGAATGTATATGAAGGACTTGAAGCTTGGGAAGTATTTTAGTTTTCTCTGGATGCTCTAACAAATTACCACTATCTTAGTGACTTAAAGTGATGCAGATTTACTATCATAAAGGTCTGTAGGCCACGAGTCCAACACAGGTCTCTCTAGGCTAAAATAAGGGAGCAGGGTGGGCTACAGTGTTCTCTGGAGGCTCCAGGGGAGAATTCAGTGTCTAGAGGCTGGCCTCTTCCTTCAGCTCACAGTTCATTTCCTCCATCTTCAAAATTCCAAGGTCAAAATGTCAGTAGGGTTGATTTCTCCTGAGAGCTATGAGAAAGAATCTGTTCCAGGTGACTCACCTGACTTTGGATGGTTTGTTGNAGGGATTCTTCTGTTGCAGAGATAAATTTCAACACAGTTCAACTCAGTGGCAAGGCTGCTGCTGAGCTTGCAAGCTTAAGGACATCCTGGAGAATCCATAATTAACTCAGTGCTTAGTAGAGTATCATTCATACTTAGGAATATTTAGCACAAGGACATGAAGAGCCAGGCTTGCAGTTGCAATATTTAAAAAAAAAAATCAATGACTTCATAAACATATCTGTAATCATTAGAAGTTCTCAATAAACTGTAATGAAATTTATTATTATTTCACCTATAAGAGTAAATAGATTTGCAGATGGATAAGGATCAGGTCAGCTCATCTCCTCCCGTGAAATTGCCAATTCAAATCTGCCCACTGCAATATATTCAGGAGTGATTTGCTGCAAATTAGGTCAAGTGCCTTCACATTACAACTTTCTGCTAAAGACACTCTCCTAATGGGTCCTGTTTCTTCTTGGGTCTTCAAAGTCTTTTTTTGTTTTTGTTCTGAATTTCAAAAGAGTTTAGGACAGTTTAAAGTAATCCAATGAAATGAAGTATAGTTGATTAAGCAATGTAAAGAAAAATGACTTTCAAAGCCAGAAAATTAAAACTTGAGTAGCTTATAGTCAGGCAGAAAAAGCAGTGAAGAACATGGTGAAAGATGTAGTCATTCAACATACATTTACTTATGTTTATTTACTAAGTATGTATTATATTTTAAGGATCAGAGTATGAGTAGAACCTGGCACTTGGCTCTGAAATATTCCTGGTCCATCCAGAGTGACAGATTTGTGCTGGGAATGTATATGAAGGACTTGAAGCTTGGGAAGTATTTTAGTTTTCTCTGGATGCTCTAACAAATTACCACTATCTTAGTGACTTAAAGTGATGCAGATTTACTATCATAAAGGTCTGTAGGCCACGAGTCCAACACAGGTCTCTCTAGGCTAAAATAAGGGAGCAGGGTGGGCTACAGTGTTCTCTGGAGGCTCCAGGGGAGAATTCAGTGTCTAGAGGCTGGCCTCTTCCTTCAGCTCACAGTTCATTTCCTCCATCTTCAAAATTCCAAGGTCAAAATGTCAGTAGGGTTGATTTCTCCTGAGAGCTATGAGAAAGAATCTGTTCCAGGTGACTCACCTGACTTTGGATGGTTTGTTGGCAATCTTTGGCATCCCTTGCCTTGCAGGAACATGACTGATCTCTGCCTCCAACTTCCCATGATCTTCTCTCTGTATAAGGTTGTTTGTGTCCAGGTTTTCCCCGTTTATAAGGGTACCAGTCATACTGGAGATTGAAGGCAAAAGGAGAGGAGGGCAGCAGAGGATGAGATGGTTAGATAGCATCATCAACTCAGTGGACATGAGTTTGAGCCAACTCTGGGAGATGGTGGAGGACAGAGGAACCTGGTGTGCTGCAGTCCTTGGGTTTGCAAAGAGTCAGACACAACTTAGTGACTAAACAACAACAAAGTCTTACTGCGTTAGGGGGTCAGTGTACTCAAGTATGACCTCATCTTAACAAGTTACATCTTCAATCACTCTGTTTTCAGATAAGGTCCTGTGCTGAGATTCTTGGGGATAGGATTTCAATATGTGAATTTGGAGGGACATGGTTCAAGCTCTTCCAAGACCCCTGTGGTGACACAGGGCCCAGGTAAGCCAGAATGGTCTCTCCATTACTTAAGTAAGCAGATTCTTACTCCATCATATCTGCAAGGTAACAGGTAAGATATTTACAGGCTCTGTGGATTACAATGTGGAGCTCTCTGGGGGGGCTGTTATTCTGTCTACTATAGAAGAAGGCTTCTGGGGTCAAGTTATTATTGAGGACCAAAAGAAAGGAAAAAAGGGGAACTATTGTATGAAATCATGTGTGTGAAACTTTTGAAAATTGTAAAGCTTGTGGAATTTAAAGAATCTTTCATTTATTAAAGAAAAGTTAAAAAAAGAACAAGCAGGGATTCATCAAATGAAGGAGATTTGGGGTGGAGGACACTGCAGGCAGAAGGAGTCACGGCCTCAGGATACTGTGGAAAACAATAGTGCATTCCACACACCACACAGACCCTTGCAGCTGCAAGCTTTGTGCTCAACCTTCATTCTCCTCAATTTCACTTGATAGGCTACTCTTTCCATCTCAAAGCATCTTCTCCTGGTTTCTATGACACCACAGTCGGCCTGTTTGCTTTTAACGGCTGTTTCTATTCCTTCTCATCTTCTCCAGGGGTGGCAAATCCAAGCTGCTGGCCAAATTCACTCGCTGCCTCCTTTTTGTAGATAAAGTTTTCTTGGAACACAGCCATGCCCATTTGTTTCTGTCAGTGGCTGCTTCCATGATACAATAACAGAGTTGAGGAGACGCAGGCAAGACGGCATGGCTTTCAGAGGTGAACATGAAACCATGTAACTCAGATTGGGACTTAAACCCACGGGCTGGGCTTCAAAGCCAGCAAAACCCAGGTTGGGACTTGAACCTATGGTCTTTAATTGAAATCATGCACCTGGTCTCAGGACTTAACTGCAGCTCATATCTCATCACAGAAAGAGTTCAGTGAGAGACAAAGGGATAGGTAAGAAGTGGATTTATTTAGAGAGAAAGACACTCCACAGATTATCACAGAAGGTGACAGTAGCCCTAGGGTATGGGGCTGTCAGATTTTATAAGGGTGGATAATTTCATAGGCTAATGAGTGGGAAGAGTGTTCTGGCTATTTTAGGTAAAAGGTGGGAATGTCCAGGAATTGGGCCACCACCCAATTTTTGACCTTTAAGGTCGGCCTTCAAACTGTCATGGCCCCTATGGGTGTGCCGTTTAGCTTGCTGGTGTGTTACAATGAGTATAAACTGAGGCTCAAGGTCTAGTGGAAGTCGACTCATTGGCCACCTTGGACCTGTTTGGTTCTAATCAGTCTATGTTGTGTCCTCAGGTTATGTCATCCTTGTAGAAGTTGTGCCCTGCCCCCTCCCCTCCAGTTTCAAAAGTATTTATTGCTTGGCCTTTTAGAGAGAGAGTTTCCCAATCCTTGAGTTACTTGGCAGTATTCTTCTCCTCTTTACATTAGAGGGTCCAGAATTCAATCTTATCCATCTTCCCTTTTCTACTCACATTCTTTAAGTGATCTTAGTCAGTTTCCTGCCTTTAATTACCATTTTCCTGCCAATTCTGACCCGTCCCCTGTGAATTTCAGATACAAATATCAGACGTCTCAGCATCTCCTCTTGGATAACTAATCCAGGTTTTTGTTTGTTGTTCAGTTGCTATATCATGCCCAACTCTTTGTGACCCCATGGACTGCTGCAGTGTGTCAGCCTCCTCTGTCCTTGACTATCTCCTGGAGTTTGCTCAGATTCATGTCCATTTAGTCGGTGATGCTATCTGGAATACGTTCACATTTTGTACTATCCACATTAAGCAATTTTNTGTGACCCCATGGACTGCTGCAGTGTGTCAGCCTCCTCTGTCCTTGACTATCTCCTGGAGTTTGCTCAGATTCATGTCCATTTAGTCGGTGATGCTATCTGGAATACGTTCACATTTTTTACTATCCACATTAAGCAATTTTTTTCATTCAATATTGCAGATACTTCTGCATGTTAACAAGTATATATTACTATTTTAAACCATGTATAATGGTCACAGACTAGCATATTTTCTGAAGAGGCCACAATTTTCTTAACTATTCCCCTAAAGATGAGCACTTGTTCCCTTGGTATCATCAACACCCTGTGACGATGTCCACTGCATGCATTTTTACCACTTGTATTTTTATAGGGCCAACTTTTGGTCAGTGTTCAAAGTAAGACGAGACTAATTGTTGAAATGTAGATAATTTGTACCTAACTGTGTATAACTGACCAATCTGCACTAAGGAAACACCACTGTGTGCCTCAAGTCTCAGCCCCCTTGGCTGTCGTGGCCTCTCTCAGGACCCTTTACAGCCTGGAACCAAAAATCAATCCTTGTCTTAGCAAGGTCCCACCTAGGCAGACACTGCGGGAGGTAACTTCCATTCCAGGTTACTTCCATGATGTAGTAGTTTTAAATGTTTGATTATAAAACCTGTGTTACTAAGGCCTTAAAATAGATAAAAAGTTGGAGTGGGTAGCCATTCCCTTCTCCAGGGGATCTTCCCAACCCAGGGATCAAACCCAGGTATCCTGCATTGTAGGCAGATTCTTTACCAGCTAAGCCACAAAGGAAGCCCATTCATTTGGGTATCTATTGCCAAAATTCTTTCTAAAAAACATGTTGCAGTTGAGCATTTATATTTCCTGAGAATGGGAGTTTATTTAATTATAACTTAACCAACACTGTGGGCTACTCTGATAGATAGCTCAGTTGGTAAAGAATCCGCCTGGAATGCAGGAGACACTTGTTCGATTCCTGGGTTGCAAAGATCCCCCAGAGAAGGGAAAGGCTACCCACTCCAGTATTCTTGGACTTCCCTTGTGACTTGTAACAAGATGGTGTAACTTGAAAGCACATTGAGGATCCAGCTTCAGGCTCATAAAGTCATCTAGCATTTTCCTACCTCACATGGTAATTTAAAAAGATGAAAACTTATAATATCTATAGGAGCATTTTAAATGTCAATAAGTATAAGCCAAATGTAAAAGACTGTCACAAAACATTGCAATTTATAGTTGTTCTATACCAGTTTTAGGTACTGGCATCTCACATTCAAGACCCTTCAAAATCAGACCCAAATCTACCTAACTATCTGTATTTCTACTTTTTCCCAGCTTAGACTTCAACTCCAGTTAAACAAAATGAATCACTCACTCCTACATGTACCAAGTCCACATCCAAGTTCCACCCCTGCACCCCACACCTCAGTTTTTACTCTCTGGTATTTTCTTCCATCTTCCCTATACTGGTAGAAGTTTTTAAAATTTTTATCCATTTGTTAAGTTCCAGCTTCAAGTTTCTTTCGTCCCACATGTGCTTCTTTTTTATTGATAGCTTGAGCATGTGCTAAGTTGCTTCAATTGTGTCCAACTCGTTTCGACCCTATGGACTTTAACCTGATAGGTACTTCTGTCCATGGGATTCTCTAAGGAAGAATACTGAAATTAGTTGCCATGCCCTCCTCCAGGGGATCTTCCTGACCCAGGGATTGAACCTGGTTCTCCTGTGCTGACAGCCAGATTCTTTACTGCTGAGCCACGAGGGAAGCCAGTGGGTAGTATGGTTATAGTGTAAACAAATGTTTTGGTATAACTAATTAAGTTACCAGGATATATAGGGTTAATTCCATTGGAACAGTTTACTACTTTAGAATNAAAAAAAAAATCAATGACTTCATAAACATATCTGTAATCATTAGAAGTTCTCAATAAACTGTAATGAAATTTATTATTATTTCACCTATAAGAGTAAATAGATTTGCAGATGGATAAGGATCAGGTCAGCTCATCTCCTCCCGTGAAATTGCCAATTCAAATCTGCCCACTGCAATATATTCAGGAGTGATTTGCTGCAAATTAGGTCAAGTGCCTTCACATTACAACTTTCTGCTAAAGACACTCTCCTAATGGGTCCTGTTTCTTCTTGGGTCTTCAAAGTCTTTTTTTGTTTTTGTTCTGAATTTCAAAAGAGTTTAGGACAGTTTAAAGTAATCCAATGAAATGAAGTATAGTTGATTAAGCAATGTAAAGAAAAATGACTTTCAAAGCCAGAAAATTAAAACTTGAGTAGCTTATAGTCAGGCAGAAAAAGCAGTGAAGAACATGGTGAAAGATGTAGTCATTCAACATACATTTACTTATGTTTATTTACTAAGTATGTATTATATTTTAAGGATCAGAGTATGAGTAGAACCTGGCACTTGGCTCTGAAATATTCCTGGTCCATCCAGAGTGACAGATTTGTGCTGGGAATGTATATGAAGGACTTGAAGCTTGGGAAGTATTTTAGTTTTCTCTGGATGCTCTAACAAATTACCACTATCTTAGTGACTTAAAGTGATGCAGATTTACTATCATAAAGGTCTGTAGGCCACGAGTCCAACACAGGTCTCTCTAGGCTAAAATAAGGGAGCAGGGTGGGCTACAGTGTTCTCTGGAGGCTCCAGGGGAGAATTCAGTGTCTAGAGGCTGGCCTCTTCCTTCAGCTCACAGTTCATTTCCTCCATCTTCAAAATTCCAAGGTCAAAATGTCAGTAGGGTTGATTTCTCCTGAGAGCTATGAGAAAGAATCTGTTCCAGGTGACTCACCTGACTTTGGATGGTTTGTTGGCAATCTTTGGCATCCCTTGCCTTGCAGGAACATGACTGATCTCTGCCTCCAACTTCCCATGATCTTCTCTCTGTATAAGGTTGTTTGTGTCCAGGTTTTCCCCGTTTATAAGGGTACCAGTCATACTGGAGATTGAAGGCAAAAGGAGAGGAGGGCAGCAGAGGATGAGATGGTTAGATAGCATCATCAACTCAGTGGACATGAGTTTGAGCCAACTCTGGGAGATGGTGGAGGACAGAGGAACCTGGTGTGCTGCAGTCCTTGGGTTTGCAAAGAGTCAGACACAACTTAGTGACTAAACAACAACAAAGTCTTACTGCGTTAGGGGGTCAGTGTACTCAAGTATGACCTCATCTTAACAAGTTACATCTTCAATCACTCTGTTTTCAGATAAGGTCCTGTGCTGAGATTCTTGGGGATAGGATTTCAATATGTGAATTTGGAGGGACATGGTTCAAGCTCTTCCAAGACCCCTGTGGTGACACAGGGCCCAGGTAAGCCAGAATGGTCTCTCCATTACTTAAGTAAGCAGATTCTTACTCCATCATATCTGCAAGGTAACAGGTAAGATATTTACAGGCTCTGTGGATTACAATGTGGAGCTCTCTGGGGGGGCTGTTATTCTGTCTACTATAGAAGAAGGCTTCTGGGGTCAAGTTATTATTGAGGACCAAAAGAAAGGAAAAAAGGGGAACTATTGTATGAAATCATGTGTGTGAAACTTTTGAAAATTGTAAAGCTTGTAGAATTTAAAGAATCTTTCATTTATTAAAGAAAAGTTAAAAAAAGAACAAGCAGGGATTCATCAAATGAAGGAGATTTGGGGTGGAGGACACTGCAGGCAGAAGGAGTCACGGCCTCGGGATACTGTGGAAAACAATAGTGCATTCCACACACCACACAGACCCTTGCAGCTGCAAGCTTTGTGCTCAACCTTCATTCTCCTCAATTTCACTTGATAGGCTACTCTTTCCATCTCAAAGCATCTTCTCCTGGTTTCTATGACACCACAGTCGGCCTGTTTGCTTTTAACGGCTGTTTCTATTCCTTCTCATCTTCTCCAGGGGTGGCAAATCCAAGCTGCTGGCCAAATTCACTCGCTGCCTCCTTTTTGTAGATAAAGTTTTCTTGGAACACAGCCATGCCCATTTGTTTCTGTCAGTGGCTGCTTCCATGATACAATAACAGAGTTGAGGAGACGGCATGGCTTTCAGAGGTGAACATGAAACCATGTAACTCAGATTGGGACTTAAACCCACGGGCTGGGCTTCAAAGCCAGCAAAACCCAGGTTGGGACTTGAACCTATGGTCTTTAATTGAAATCATGCACCTGGTCTCAGGACTTAACTGCAGCTCATATCTCATCACAGAAAGAGTTCAGTGAGAGACAAAGGGATAGGTAAGAAGTGGATTTATTTAGAGAGAAAGACACTCCACAGATTATCACAGAAGGTGACAGTAGCCCTAGGGTATGGGGCTGTCAGATTTTATAAGGGTGGATAATTTCATAGGCTAATGAGTGGGAAGAGTGTTCTGGCTATTTTAGGTAAAAGGTGGGAATGTCCAGGAATTGGGCCACCACCCAATTTTTGACCTTTAAGGTCGGCCTTCAAACTGTCATGGCCCCTGTGGGTGTGCCGTTTAGCTTGCTGGTGTGTTACAATGAGTATAAACTGAGGCTCAAGGTCTAGTGGAAGTCGACTCATTGGCCACCTTGGACCTGTTTGGTTCTAATCAGTCTATGTTGTGTCCTCAGGTTATGTCATCCTTGTAGAAGTTGTGCCCTGCCCCCTCCCCTCCAGTTTCAAAAGTATTTATTGCTTGGCCTTTTAGAGAGAGAGTTTCCCAATCCTTGAGTTACTTGGCAGTATTCTTCTCCTCTTTACATTAGAGGGTCCAGAATTCAATCTTATCCATCTTCCCTTTTCTACTCACATTCTTTAAGTGATCTTAGTCAGTTTCCTGCCTTTAATTACCATTTTCCTGCCAATTCTGACCCGTCCCCTGTGAATTTCAGATACAAATATCAGACGTCTCAGCATCTCCTCTTGGATAACTAATCCAGGTTTTTGTTTGTTGTTCAGTTGCTATATCACGCCCAACTCTTTGTGACCCCATGGACTGCTGCAGTGTGTCAGCCTCCTCTGTCCTTGACTATCTCCTGGAGTTTGCTCAGATTCATGTCCATTTAGTCGGTGATGCTATCTGGAATACGTTCACATTTTGTACTATCCACATTAAGCAATTTTTTTCATTCAATATTGCAGATACTTCTGCATGTTAACAAGTATATATTACTATTTTAAACCATGTATAATGGTCACAGAATAGCATATTTTCTGAAGAGGCCAAAATTTTCTTAACTATTCCCCTAAAGATGAGCACTTGTTCCCTTGGTATCATCAACACCCTGTGACGATGTCCACTGCATGCATTTTTACCACTTGTATTTTTATAGGGCCAACTTTTGGTCAGTGTTCAAAGTAAGACGAGACTAATTGTTGAAATGTAGATAATTTGTACCTAACTGTGTATAACTGACCAATCTGCACTAAGGAAACACCACTGTGTGCCTCAAGTCTCAGCCCCCTTGGCTGTCGTGGCCTCTCTCAGGACCCTTTACAGCCTGGAACCAAAAATCAATCCTTGTCTTAGCAAGGTCCCACCTAGGCAGACACTGCGGGAGGTAACTTCCAATCCAGGTTACTTCCATGATGTAGTAGTTTTAAATGTTTGATTATAAAACCTGTGTTACTAAGGCCTTAAAATAGATAAAAAGTTGGAGTGGGTAGCCATTCCCTTCTCCAGGGGATCTTCCCAACCCAGGGATCAAACCCAGGTATCCTGCATTGTAGGCAGATTCTTTACCAGCTAAGCCACAAAGGAAGCCCATTCATTTGGGTATCTATTGCCAAAATTCTTTCTAAAAAACATGTTGCAGTTGAGCATTTATATTTCCTGAGAATGGGAGTTTATTTAATTATAACTTAACCAACACTGTGGGCTACTCTGATAGATAGCTCAGTTGGTAAAGAATCCGCCTGGAATGCAGGAGACACTTGTTCGATTCCTGGGTTGCAAAGATCCCCCAGAGAAGGGAAAGGCTACCCACTCCAGTATTCTTGGACTTCCCTTGTGACTTGTAACAAGATGGTGTAACTTGAAAGCACATTGAGGATCCAGCTTCAGGCTCATAAAGTCATCTAGCATTTTCCTACCTCACATGGTAATTTAAAAAGATGAAAACTTATAATATCTATAGGAGCATTTTAAATGTCAATAAGTATAAGCCAAATGTAAAAGACTGTCACAAAACATTGCAATTTATAGTTGTTCTATACCAGTTTTAGGTACTGGCATCTCACATTCAAGACCCTTCAAAATCAGACCCAAATCTACCTAACTATCTGTATTTCTACTTTTTCCCAGCTTAGACTTCAACTCCAGTTAAACAAAATGAATCACTCACTCCTACATGTACCAAGTCCACATCCAAGTTCCACCCCTGCACCCCACACCTCAGTTTTTACTCTCTGGTATTTTCTTCCATCTTCCCTATACTGGTAGAAGTTTTTAAAATTTTTATCCATTTGTTAAGTTCCAGCTTCAAGTTTCTTTCGTCCCACATGTGCTTCTCTTTTATTGATAGCTTGAGCATGTGCTAAGTTGCTTCAATTGTGTCCAACTCGTTTCGACCCTATGGACTTTAACCTGATAGGTACTTCTGTCCATGGGATTCTCTAAGGAAGAATACTGAAATTAGTTGCCATGCCCTCCTCCAGGGGATCTTCCTGACCCAGGGATTGAACCTGGTTCTCCTGTGCTGACAGCCAGATTCTTTACTGCTGAGCCACGAGGGAAGCCAGTGGGTAGTATGGTTATAGTGTAAACAAATGTTTTGGTATAACTAATTAAGTTACCAGGATATATAAGGTTAATTCCATTGGAACAGTTTACTACTTTAGAATCTTTGGTAAAACACTTGGCTTCCCTCATATAAATGGAGCTAAGGACTGTCCCTCACTTGGTCTTGCGAGACGAGTCAGTGAGTCAGTCAACCTTAGGAGCTGTATGAGGAGTTGCAGAACATAAAAGTGAACATGATGGAGCTACTCTCCTCAGATCAGAGTCTCCTGGGAGAGACAATGAACAATAATGCCATTGAGTCCTGGGTACGCCATGCTCTGGGAATACAAAATAGCCTGCCAGATATTTTCAGCAAAAATATTTATCTTAATAATAAGACAGATCCTCACACCTGACATTGAGGAATGTTTGGATACACATGGGAAGTCTGAGTTCACTTGCTGTAGATGGAATACCTGCATTAGGAGAAATGCAAACATGCAGGAAAAACTTTCAACTCAATGTAGCAAGCAGGTATGGCCCTACTTCTCCACGTCATTGGTCCAAGATGGTGTGCTATGGATTCTGAAGGAAGAAGTGGAAAGTGGTCAAGATTATGTGTCTTCTGGATGATAGAGACAGAAATCGTGTCCACTTCCCATTTGGAGTAAGTGGAAGCAGAGTGAATGATTTACCGTGTATTAATATGAGCAGATGGAGCACTCATGGGAACTTGTTTAGAACATTAGTTCACTGTCTCTTCAAATTAGGGACTTCTGAGAATGAAAGGTTCCGAGAAACCCCAAGACTCACAAGATTGTATGTTCTTGCTGAGTGATCAGGCATCTAACCCCCTGAATGTTAAATGGCAAGGAATACATAAGGGCATGGCTAATTACTTTAATGAAATGCAGGTATTCACAGTGAAGGTAACTTGGTAAGAGAGAGAGAACCAGAGACAACAAGGATTTCCAAAAAAGAGCTGCCCTCCACTTAATGCAATTATAGGCTTTGAAGAATCCCAGAGCTATCTGGTAAAAATAAGTTTATGAACAATCTTTCAAATGTGAATAGGTCTGAATCCTGTTGCCACATTTCTTGAGCTTATAATCAGGAGTGAAGCATCCTTGTATATTGAAATGACAGAGAATCTACCCTAAAAACAGTTAAGCTTTAAAAGGAATTAATTCTAAAATCACATGAGTCTGTTCATATTATGTGTGTGTCTGTGTGTGTATATATAAATCCTCTGAGTCATTATTAAACAAAAAAATTTAAAAATGAAATAAAAAATCATGACCTTGTCTGGACTAAGAAACAATTATTTACCTACTTAGGGAAATAGCTTTACATTCTGGTCCTTTTGGATAATCACAGAAAGATGAGATATACAAGATATTTATACTAAATCATTGTGTTTTGCAAGTTTAATACCCAAGGTTTTTAGACTGGCAATTTGGAGCTAACATAAAAGAGACTGTTGGACCTGAAAAGGCCATTGACCATGAACCAATTCAAATCCAGTTTCTTACAGATGAGAAAAATGAAGCTAGATAAGGGACTGACTCTTTTTAAATGTTTAAACTACACAGAAATAGCTGATAGAAAATATGCCAGAATTCAGGAACATGGAATAGATGTAATTTCAAATGCAAGTCTGATATTATTAAGCTCAAATTCTAAAATTTTAACCCTCAATTTCCATATAAGATAAGCATTTTTTTGTGTGTGAAGCACATAATCCACTGATTTAAATGAAAAAAAAAGGGGAGGGGGGAGAGGGGAAGAACTCTAAACTGATTTTCTTCACTGAATACAACAAGCCAAAAACTGGTCCAAATTACTCAGAAGCTAAAGTAATCCTGGTAGGCTGCAGTCCATGGGGTTGCTAAGAGTCAGACACAACTGAACGACTTCACTTTGACTTTTCACTTTAATGCGTTGGAGAAGGAAATGGCAACCCACTCCAGCATTCTTGCCTAGAGAATCCTAGAGATGGGGGGAGCCCAGAGGGCTGCCATCTATGGGGCTGCACAGAGTCAGACACGACTGAAGCGACTTAGCAGCAGTAGCAACAAAATAATCCTCTACATGAAAAATATCAAAATTACAGTCTAGTCTAATTCAAATGATTGTTATCATAATCTTACCATCTGGAACCCATGTTCTCTTAAAAAAAATTATCATGAAATTGAGAGTTTTGTAGAAAACCCAGTGTTTACTTTCTTGGCCTGAAATTTGAGATCAATAGCATAATTTCTTAACATTCTGATGAAGAAATGATCCTCAATCTTAAAATAATTAAACTCGGACCTCCCTGGTGGCTCAGTGGTAAAGAATCTGCCTGCAAATATAAGAGACATAGGTTTGGTCTCTGAGCTGGGAGGAGTCCACAGGCCACGTGGAACAACTAAGCCCATGTGCCACAACTACTGAGCCTGTGCTCTGCAACAAGAGAAACCACTGCTATGAGAAACCATCACACCATAACTAGAGTAGCTCCTGGTCTCCACAGCTAGAGAAAAGTCCATGCTGCAGTGAAGACCCAGCACAGCCAAAAATAATAAAGTTATTTTAAAAGATAACTCACAGCATGAGTTAAAATATGCCAGATTTTATGACTGATCCATGGAAGAAGTTGTGTGTTTTCTCTTCCTCATGAAAGCTCTCTTAAGTAGGACAGATCACTCCTGAAAGGGAGAGAAAGGATATCCTACCTCAAAAAGGGTCTGTGCCTCAATTAGGGGGAGCTTAATGGATAGAAGGATAGAGCCAGAGGAAGAGCTGCCATTGGTTGGGGGGACATCCAATCCAGAGCAAGGTGTGCAAACCACATGAAGACTTCAAGGGTAAATTCAAGGGCAATGTTCCATATGAGAACCTAAGTGCCAAAAGGCTACTGGAAGAAATGGGAAGAGCCTTGAGGTTGTGAATTATTTCCTTTGCTTCACAGGTGCAGCTGGGGATCTGGATCAAATGCTTTGGGAAAAGAAGTTGGCTGGAATGCAGGGGGGTGTTTGGTTCCAGTCACACAGCACTGGGACCAAAGTCAACCACATCTCAGTGCAGCCAAGGAAACATTTCCCGTGGGAAAAACAGGGAAGTGTTTAAAGAGAATGACCAATGCACTGGGGGTAAAAAGAGGCTCAACGTATGAAGGTTCCAGATTTGTTAAAGGAAGAGGGAAAGAGTAGGGATATAAAGAAAGCCAAAGAAAGAACATGAGAAAGTGGATAAAGGAGAGAAAAGAGGGTATTACGGAGGGGAGAGAAGAGAAAGAACAGATCTTAGAAACTCAGATTCTCTCAAAGCAGACACTGCAAGATAATGAGACACTTAAGTCCTACGGGACTCTGGTTCTCACCCCAGATGTGAACCCAGTACAGTAGGGATACATGGAATTTGTCATGAGACATGGTGTCTTGCTCAATCACTTACTAGATGGATACCACTGAGTGAATCACCTTCTCTACACGTTTGTTTTCTCCTGCATAGAATTCAAATGAAAGATGTATTTATGGTCTTACTGTGAACATGAAACATACATAAACCTGTTTTGTAAGGCATACATTATTCTGCACATGGCCATTATCTTGCTATACTTGTAGATCACATAATGTTCAGTAATGTTTTCCTTTAGTCTCCTTAGAAAGCACAGTTATCAAGAGGTGATTGTGAATGGACAGCAAAGAAATGGGTGAATCCTCACAAATCAGAGGCTAGCCATGGGGTTCAGCACCAGTGCAGATGTGACCTTCACCTGTCCTCTCCCAAACTTTGTACCAAAGGTGGAGCAGGAGACNTAATCTTCCTATTTTGCTGGTAGGAAGATGAAATGGTGTAACTGCTACCTTTAAAAAGTTTGGCAATTCCTCAAAATTTAAAACACAGTTTTTGTATGACTCAGCAGTCCCACTCTTGGTTCTGTACACCAAAGAAACTTAAATATATGTATACACAAAAATTGTACACAAATTTTCCCTAGTTTTTTACTAAGGTAAAAAACATAGGACATAAAGTGTATTATCTTGGCCATTTTTAAGTGTGCAGTTCAATAGTATAAAATACATTCATAATGTTGTGTGACCATCACCACCATCCATCTCCAGTTCTTTGTAATTTTGTACAACTANGTTTTTTACTAAGGTAAAAAACATAGGACATAAAGTGTATTATCTTGGCCATTTTTAAGTGTGCAGTTCAATAGTATAAAATACATTCATAATGTTGTGTGACCATCACCACCATCCATCTCCAGTTCTTTGTAATTTTGTACAACTAAAACTCTACACCTATTCAGTAATAACTCCCCATTTCCTCCACTTCATAGCTCCTGGCAACCACCATTCTATTTTTTTTGTCTCTGTGATTTTGACTTCAATAGGCTTCAATTTTGACTTCTCATGTAAATGAAATCATACAGTCTTTGTCTTTTCATGACTGACATATTTTACTTAGCATAATGTTCTTATGGTTTATTCATGTTGTAGCATATGTCAGAATTTCCTTCTTTTTTAAGGCTGAATAATATTCCTCTGGATGTATATGATACATTTTGCTTATCCATTCATCCTTCAGTGGACATCTGGCTTGCTTCCACAACTTAGCTACTGCGAATAATTTTGCTATGAACACAGGTATACAAATTTCTGTTCAGAACCCTGTTTTTTATTCTCTGGGATACATATTCAGAAGTGGGATAACAGGCTCATGTACATGATTGTTTATTGCAATGTTATTCATATTAGTCAAAAGTAGAAATAATCCAAATGTTCATCAACTGATAAATGGATAAATAAAGTATGGCATATCCATACAATGAAACTATTACCCTACACTATAAAGGAATTACTCAAACATGTTACTACATGAATAAACTTTGAAAACATAGGGTCAAGTTAAACTAGCCAGCCACAGAAGACCATATATTGTATAATTCTATTCACATAAAATATTCATAGTTGGCAAATTTATAGAGACAGAAAACAGATTAATGCTTACCAGGTGATGGGGTAGGGGTAAATTAATAAATACTGATTGCTAATGGATGCATGCATGCTTAGTCACTCAGTTGTGTCCAACTCTTTGTGATCCCATGGGCCGTAATCTGCCAGGCTCCTCTGGCCATGGGATCCTCCAGGCCAGAATACTGGTATGGGTAGCTCTTCCCTTCTCCAGGGGATTTTTCCTATCACCTGGGATTGAACTCATTCACCTGTATTGCAGGTGAATTCTTTATTGTCTGGAGTGATGAAAATGTGCTAAAATTGGTTTGTGGTGATGATTGCCTGAAGTCTGTGACTATGAATCTGAATCTGTAAAAGCAATTCAATTGTGCACTTGAAAAGGTGAGTTATATGATATATGACTTATATATCAATAAAACTCTTACAATAATTATACCCCAATAAACCTGACTCAAAAGAGAAAAAAGTTTTAAACTTCCAAAGTTCAAAGAGGGCAAAACACACAAGCAGAAAGTTTCTCTTTAAAAGGAATAAAAATAACCAATACCATATACAAGGATGTTCAATTTATCAATTGTCAAACTAATATAAATAAACCAAAAATGAAATCTCCAATAAGATTCACAAAAGTGAAAGATTGGCAATAACCAGTGTTGATGAAAGTGAAAGTGTATGAAAGTTGGTCAGTCGTGTCCAGTTCTTTGCAACCCCATGGACATTCTCCAGGCCAGAATACTGGAATGTAAATGACACTTGTCCTTTACCTGTTTGTAGAAAGAACTAGAATCTCCTGGAACAGGTTGTATAGTTCTGAGTGTTTTTTCCCCTAAATTTTACATAACTTTTCCATGGCAGAAAAATAATCTACAATAAGGAATACACATCCACACAATATTGTACTGTGTTTGTGCTTGCTTTTTCATTCCAAAGCTAATTATGAAACAAGGTTCAGTCTGGCTATACCCTCACGCTTTGAATCAGTCTTTTGTGACTGAAATAACTAATAGCATGCCATTGCCATGACTTCTGAGACTAGGGTCATAAAAGCAATACAGCTTCCAGTTGTCTCAGGACACTTGCCTTGGAGAGTTGACTTGAAGAAGTCTGAAGCTGCCATCTTGTCAGGAAGCCCAAACTAACTCATGTAGAGAAAACATGCAGAGAACTACTCAGAGTAGATGAAACAAAGAGAAGAGATGACCAGTTAGCCCCCAGGGGATTTAGCCTTCCACTGTTCCAGCTCCCGCCACTGTCTGCCTATCACTACATAAGAAACACCAAGTCAGCAATGCCCAACTAAGCACCTCCCCAAATCCTGACACCCCAAAATCATAGATATAAATCACTGCTATTGTTTTAAGCAATTTGGGGGAGTTGTTTTACAGTAACAGATACCGAACAGAAAAATAATATGTTTAACCCAGAACAGAACACACAGAATACTACCCTCAGTAAATCCTAATTTAGTGAGAAAATAATCACTCAATAGTTTGCCTAAATTACCTAAATAATTATAAAGAAGATAGCTANTCAATTTATCAATTGTCAAACTAATATAAATAAACCAAAAATGAAATCTCCAATAAGATTCACAAAAGTGAAAGATTGGCAATAACCAGTGTTGATGAAAGTGAAAGTGTATGAAAGTTGGTCAGTCGTGTCCAGTTCTTTGCAACCCCATGGACATTCTCCAGGCCAGAATACTGGAATGTAAATGACACTTGTCCTTTACCTGTTTGTAGAAAGAACTAGAATCTCCTGGAACAGGTTGTATAGTTCTGAGTGTTTTTTCCCCTAAATTTTACATAACTTTTCCATGGCAGAAAAATAATCTACAATAAGGAATACACATCCACACAATATTGTACTGTGTTTGTGCTTGCTTTTTCATTCCAAAGCTAATTATGAAACAAGGTTCAGTCTGGCTATACCCTCCCGCTTTGAATCAGTCTTTTGTGACTGAAATAACTAATAGCATGCCATTGCCATGACTTCTGAGACTAGGGTCATAAAAGCAATACAGCTTCCAGTTGTCTCAGGACACTTGCCTTGGAGAGTTGACTTGAAGAAGTCTGAGGCTGCCATCTTGTCAGGAAGCCCAAACTAACTCATGTAGAGAAAACATGCAGAGAACTACTCAGAGTAGACGAAACAAAGAGAAGAGATGACCAGTTAGCCCCCAGGGGATTTAGCCTTCCACTGTTCCAGCTCCAGCCACTGTCTGCCTATCACTACATAAGAAACACCAAGTCAGCAATGCCCAACTAAGCACCTCCCCAAATCCTGACACCCCAAAATCATAGATATAAATCACTGCTATTGTTTTAAGCAATTTGGGGGAGTTGTTATACAGTAACAGATACCGAACAGAAAAATAATATGTTTAACCCAGAACAGAACACACAGAATACTACCCTCAGTAAGTTCTAATTTAGTGAGAAAATAATCACTCAATAGTTTGCCTAAATTACCTAAATAATTATAAAGAAGATAGCTATAAGTGCTGCTATAAGTGCTACAGGAGAAAAACAATTAGAGTATAGGAACTCAGAGAAAGGGAAGAGCAGGTCTTCAAGAAGTTAACATCAAAACTCTCAGAGGAGTCAGTAGGGGAGCTTAAAGTGATGAAATTTGGACATGTTGAGATGAGGAAATTCCAGGTAAAAGGAACAAGTTACCCACAAATGTGTAACTAGTTCAATGTTATAACTCTCACATTTCTCAATTATAATGGCCAGTTCAAATCCTATGGGACAAGATTAGCATTTCTATGACATCTTTTGTCATTTTTTTAAATGGCAAAATAACCTTATATTTTTGCATTCAATTTGGAACTCATCCATTTTATTTGGTATATATTATTTTTGAGAGTTGAGATTTATGACATTCTTTGTAGTCATAAAAACCACATTGTCATGAGCCTGTCCCTCTGGCAGGCTTTGGTAAAAAATAGAAAGAATGACACACTGCTGTGCTTAAAATGGACAGCCAACACGGACTTACTGTATAGCACATGGAACTCTGATCAGTGTTATGTGGCGGCCTGGGTGGGAGGGGTGCTGGGGGAGAATAGATATGTGTATATGTATGGCTGAGTCCCCTCACTGTTCACCTGAAACTGTCATAGCATTGTTTTTCTTCGACTATCTGCCAATAAAAAATAAAAAGTTAAAAAAAAAACACTACAAAGTAAATAATAAAGAAGAAAAAGCATTTTACAAAAAAAAAAGAATGAGACATCATCCTGATCCTAACTTCACGGTGATACTTCAGGGTACCTGGCCTTATAACAAAGGTGAATGAAGAGATGACCGAAGGCAGGAACGGAGTTAACATCCATGCCTGAGGGGGTCTGGGAAAGCAACCTTTTAACTGAATCATTAAGGACTCAGTTATACCAGGCAGAAAGAGAAAGACTTCCAGGCACAGAAGACAGAAAGAAAAATGGCCCCCAAACATAAAGCACGGTGTGTTTTGGGAACTGCAAATAGTTCAGCAGACCCAAGAGCAATATTTAAGTGGGGAAGAGAAGACTGGAGAAGGCATCAGGAGCCGCCGTGCTGAGGAGTTTGGACTCCGTCCCAAAGGGAACAGAGAATCTCTGAAAGGCCACGCGTTATGGAGTCCACACATTTGAACTGTAATTATTTCTCCCACAGCCAGTTTCTCTATATATGGTTTCTGGGGCTAGAATGCAATCTTTGATGAAAAGCCATCTCACTTTTGCCTACTTTAAAATTCTGTCATCCATCTCCCCAGTGGATGGCATTCACCCTAATGATAGGATCTAATGTAGCCTGAAAGAAATGCCACCTTATAGGAATCAGAGGCAATCTATTCCAAAGTGTTTTCCACTGACTGTTCTTGCTGGAAATGTGGTTTCTCATGCCATGAAACTTTGATGATTCCATAAAGACACTAATTGTAATTATTTATGGACTGTGGCTCTGTCAGCCACATTCTGTCTCCTAGAGATGGATTAATTTCAAATTGAGGACCCCTCTCACCCCCGCAAAAACCACATTATTAGCCTGTTCCCACTATTAGGAAATCTGGTGGTAAATAATTCAAGATAAATATGATCCCAGTGGGGAATTGCAAGTGCCTATATTTCATGACCCATGACATCCCTTGTGATGTGTGATGCTGTGCTGAGGGGACCATGGGCTCCATAATGAGCCCTCACATATTAGCATTGCTTCCTTTGGTTTGGCTTTTCTGATCTGCCTGAAGCCTTGCCATTCATCATCCTCAGCTATGAAGGACAACTCTTCCAGAAAATTCATTCCCATATTTCGTCTCTTCTGTAACACTGATGGTGCTCTAAATGTTTTAGAACTTTTTTTTTTCCCCTGTTCAGGTCCTTTAGAGTGCTGGGAACACAGTTTACTTTCAGCCACCACTGTTGAGTAAAGATATCTGGTTTTATTTTATTTGGGAAAAAAACCTTTCTTGAGTAATTAATAATTCTGGCTTTTGCATGGTAAACAGTGCGGAATGGGNTCTCTCTGAATGCATTTTCAAGGCCAACTGGTTTCAGGGGCTTCCTTGGTGGCTCAGATGGTAAAGAATCTGCCTGTAAAGCAGGAGACCCAGGTTCAATCCCTGGGTCAGGACGATCCCCTAGAGCAGGGAATTGGCAGCCCACTCCAGCATTATTGCCTGGAAAATTCCATGGATAGAGGTACCTGGGGGACTACAGTCCATGAGATAGCAAAGAGTCAGACATGACTGAACAACTAACACACACACAAACCGGGTTCAAATTCAGTTCTGCAAACTACCCATGTGTGTCTTTGAACAAAGTTCCTAACTGTGGAAATTAATTTTTTTTCCTCTGACACACAGATAATACTGTCAATTAGAGTTCTGTTAAGAAATGAAATCATGTGTAAAAGTAAAAAAGTATTTAGAATAGGGAAATATATGTTGATTGATAAATATTAGAAATAATATATAAAATTAAATATTTTTCAGCCTTCNACACACAGATAATACTGTCAATTAGAGTTCTGTTAAGAAATGAAATCATGTGTAAAAGTAAAAAAGTATTTAGAATAGGGAAATATATGTTGATTGATAAATATTAGAAATAATATATAAAATTAAATATTTTTCAGCCTTCTCCATCACAAACTCTCTGATTTCTGTTCTTTCATAATATTTTCTTTTTTTTCTTGGAGTCTCAGAATTTATATGTGTTCTATGAAGGTCCACACTAGTATTAGATAAATAGGGGAGAGAGAAGTAGGCAGGTCCTTCTAGTCCACATAAAGGTTCTGTCCTGAGGTTGAATTAACAAATGTAAAGTGACTGACACATAAGTGATGCTTAAATGTATAGACTGCCTTCACTCTGTGTTTATGAGGGTAGATGGCAAAACTTGGTTCTTTGTGATTGTTTCTTTTCTTGGAAAAAGATCTAATGCTAAACTAAGTAGGCAGAATAATGGCTACCCCCAAAATGTCCATATCTTAATACTTAAAACTTATGAATATGTCAGATTACATAGCAAAGGGAAATTAAGGAAGCAGATACAACTAAGTTGCTAATTAGATGACTTAAAACAGAGTGGTTATCCTGGATCATCCATGTGAGCTCAACATAATCATAAGGGTTCTTCAGCATGGAAGAGGGAGGCAGAAGGGGATTAGAGAAAGAAATGACAACAGAAGTATGGTCACAGAGAAGTAATGTTGCTGCTTTTGAAGGTAGAAGAATGGAGCCATGAGCCAAGGGATGTGGGTGGCTTTTACAGAAATTTAAAAAGGAAGAAAATGGACTTAGCCCTAGAACTTCTAGAAGGAATGGAGCCCTGCAAATATTCTAGTTCACCGAGACCTGTGTCAGATTTCTGATTGACAGAACTTTATGATAATAAATTTGTGTTACCATTTAGCAATCATTTGTTACAGCAGTAATATAAAATTAATATACAATGTTTGAAGAAAAAAATTGGAATTTCTGATGGACAGGAGTTTCAAGCTTTGATTATAGGGCATTGTATCAGTAATTAAACAAAACTGCCTATAAAGTAAGGAAATGGATTTCTTGAGACCATGAATGTTCATAGCACATAAATCCTAACAGCTTATATGTTTCTCATTCTTTATATTTTTGTCAGCAGTCTGCAGGGAAGTCAAAGTGCCCTCAGCAGTCATGAGAATGTTAAGGGCCTGCCATGGTCTTGCTCTCCCTGTGTGTAAGTGTAGATTGAATGTGGGTGAGAAAGTGATGTTAGGGAAGCAGTTCTGTAAGATGTGGCACAATTGTCAATCGTTTCACCATGACAATGACAAGAGCAATGATGAGCATTAATTGTTTAGCATATTTCACTGGCTGTATATTATTAGATTTCACCATTACAAGAGAAAAATTATATTAAAGAGACATTATTTGTTTCTATTCAGTTGCTAAGTTGTGTCTGACTGTTTGCAATCCCATTGACTGCAGCATGCCAAGCTTCCCTGTCCTTCACTATCTCCCGGAGTTTGCTCAAATTCACGTCTATTGATGGTCTGATGCCATCCAACCATCGCATCCTCTGCCTCCCTCTTCTCCTTTTACCTATTTGTAAAATAGGAAACTAAAATACAGAGAAGCTAAGTGACTCACCCAAAGGTGCAGAACTCATAAATCATGGGGCTTTTACCTGTATTTAGGTCTTTGTATACTGTGCTTTGTGTACTGTTTTGTACTGTTTTCCTAACAAGCCACAAGTCTATTTTTCATATTGGGATAAAAAAGCAACTGGAATTGTGCTAAAATTTGTATCACACCATAGGTTATGAAATCTGCCCCCCTGCCATGAAACCAACCCTGTACACAGAGGTATTTGATACATTAGATATTCAACGCTCACTATTTCTAATAGATGTTGCATGTCAATCTGCTGCTTATGGTACCGAAGAGCTATTATTTCACTACAATGTCATCACACAAAATGTCATTGTATTTTCCCAGGCACAGTGCTGTGATATACACAGTAACACTAAACTCAGAGGTGATTAGGACATTTTCCCAGAACAAAATGTGTCCCAGAAGGAACAATGTGATGTGGCTTATCCTGGTGTGTTATTTTCTCCAGAGCACTTGTCTCCCCCCTTGAAAGCTCACATATTTTAAGCTTCACAAATAACACTTTGAAGAGGACTGTGAAATGAAAGGCCCACACCATGATGGAGGACTCTAGGGGGCATGTGTACGTGTCTGCTTTCCTTAGGCGGATTCTGGAAAGGCGCAGAATCTGGGAGGTGTTATGGTAGGTTTCCTGACGCCTGGGGAGCATGAAAGGATTCCTTCATCAACCTTTTTTTTTTTTTTTTTGCAGGACTTCAGAGGGAGGCCAAGAAAGAATAGGTTTTGAAGCCATCAGGCTAGAAATTCACCATCTACTGTTTCAACTGTGTTTTGAGTCCCTCCCCATGACCTCATGCTGTGCTGGAAACTGACAAGGGTGCTGAGCACACCCACTTGCTGAAACTTGACTAGATTGCCACCAGGATTTTGTTTTTGTTTTTCTTTTCATCTCATTCTATGCATACTCATCTGGAAGGGAAGATGGTGACTAAGGAACCAGCAAATAAGAGATTTGAATCTATTATAATTGGTCTATATATTATATCCCCAAGAAGTTAGAGGTGAGAAAAGTCATGCTTTTATTATGTTAATCATTTTTAATTAAATATACTCAGTATACTCAAAAGCCAAGTGCCTCCTGTTACAAAGAAAATATTGTCTTTTTTCTTCTTTCTAGACCATGCCACTTCCACACATCTTGTGGATAACATGAATAACTTACCCTGCCCCGAGAAACTTATCTAACTGGGGAAAAAAGGCCTCACATGTGGCAAAATTCAAGGTACCTACCACAGGAAGGTGGTACCTAGCACCTAAGGAAGGCTTGGAGCTTTCCAGGTCACTTAGTGGTAAAGAATCTGCTGGCAGTCAGTAGATTCAAGTTTTATCCCTGGGTTGGGAAGATCCCCTGGGAAGGAAATGGCAACCCACTTCAGTATTCTTGCCCGGGAAATCCCATGGACAGAGGAGCCTGGTAGACTACAGTCCATGGAGTCTCAAAAGAGTCAGAGACAACTTAGCAACTAAACAGCAATCACAGTGGCTTAACGCATTAAAGAACTGAGAATTATGTGGGTATAAAAGGGAATCTGTTATATTAGTGTCATGGCCAAAACATGTCATATTTCCAAAGGAGGACATAGCACTATGAGTCAGAATTACTTGGGAATGTTCCAGAAGGCAGTGAGTGTATAAGCTGAACTTTAAGGAAATCAGCAGAGGTTGAAGGGGTAGAGAAGAAAAACAGGGGCATTGTAGGTGGCAAGGTTGCTACATGCCTATCCACATGTACCCAGGTAGGTCTGGATGAAGTTGAGGCTTTTTAATGAGAGGAATGAGAAAGGGGTGGGAAAGGCAGGTTAGGCAAGGCCTTGAGTGTTCTTGCAAAATTCTACTTCTAGTTCCACAGGCAAAGGCTGCACTTGGCAAGTTATGTTTTCCTTTAAGAATGGGCTGAGGAGCACTGGTGATGGTGGACATGACATGTCCTTCTGAGTGACAGAGGGACAGAGGACAGGGATGTCCAGCTGGGAAGGTCATTTAATTGACCCAAAAGTGAGAGAAGGGAGCATGAGAACAAATAAGTGGCTCACTAAAGGCTAAATGCCTTACATACAAGATCCCATTTTTATCCTTTGGAGATCCTGTAGTGGCTCTCCTTACTTTAAAGATGAAGAAACTGAAGCTTGGGCAAGTATTTTAATGTGCCTCAAGTCAAAAGACTACTATTTTAGTACAACTTTTCTTGGCTCTAAATCTCTTGTTCTTTCCACTCTGTCAGGCTGCTAGGAACTCATGAGCAAAAAGTGACTGCGTGTCCCAATTCAACCCCCACACCACAAGTGCCAGCAGCAGAGCTCACATCCTCCTCACAGACACACAAACATGTTCCAATCACCCACCTCCACTCTTCCCAAAAGGCTGGGAAAGGGAATCAGAACATGGAGGGTAATAAATACCCTCAGTAGGAAGAAGAGGATTCTTCTTTTGTTTATTAACTGAAGTCATCTCTTTACTGAATTCCACCATGGTGATCTCATGATCTAACATGCCTGTAAGCCTTTTTGGGTGCTCTGGGTAAGATGTGTTTCTTTATATTTTCCTTTTGGAATCTTGAAAGGCAGGCTATAATTAAATTCCTTTTTTCCCCTACCTTGATGTTGCCTGTTCTCACATGCAGAACCACAGCTATTCAAATCCTACATACTATATAACAACACCCTCCCAGAAATGATGGCCGTATCCTGGAATGATCTATTTGATGTCTCTCTCTCACACCCAACTGAGAGATGTTTGAGACTAAGATGATTGCTTAAAAAAAAAAAAAATGCTTTCCTAAGTTCTAGATTTTGATATAACATCTCAATATACTTAACTGAAGTATAGGTTAAGAACTGTGACTACATCCATAGCACAATAAACAGCTAGGCATTTCAAAAATATCCTCAACAAAAGAAAATCAGTGGATTCAGTTTTTTACAGTGGTTAAACAGACACATTTAGATTAATGTGGATCATTCCCTGTTGTGAAGGCTTAGTATTTGTACATGATCATCTTATATAGTAAGTAAACACAAACAGGAAACCAACATTTCTTACCATATAATCTCAGTCCTAAGTATTTTATTATATTGAATTATCTTTGCAATGAATCTGTTATTTTTAGCAAATTTACTATTTGTATATTTTATGTATCGATATGTATTTTATGACAAACTATATAAAAATATAGAGCTATCATTCTTTAATTATTAAGTAATTAATTTTTGTTTCTCCTCTGGAGGTGTTTTAAAAATTTGTTTCAATTCATCACGTTGCTTCACAAAAACAAATGAGACAGCAAGTGACTTGAGTTTTAGTTTCTCTCTACCATATACTGACTGTGATACTGAACAAGCCATTTCTCCCCTTATGAATCAAGTTCTTCATCTGTAAAGTGAGTTACTCTAAATAAGTGTTACAGTTTGACCAACTCTCAAATTTCCAGGCAAGGAAAAGTGGTATGGTTATATCTGAGGGCCAGTGTGTATCAACCTTGGAGGTTTTCAGAAGTCATAAACCAGCCCGGCGGGTTTGACCTGATTGATATCTTTCCTGGCTTAGAATCTCAGCTTGCCTGCCTGCTTGGCTACCACCCAAACTTCCTGGCAGTCCTTCTAATGTTCAAGCATTCTGCCTAGGTGGTCTTGGAAGAGGTAAATATGCTGAAATGAAAGTTTCTGGTTTCCAAATATTCACCATTAAGAACTTTGTGTTAAGTTGCTCCTCTAAGAACTTCTTTAGTTTTTAAAGTTTTGCTAAGCAAACTTCGTTATTCTTGTAATGATTCTTTTTCCTATATTTGTGTTAACAAAGGAATATTAAATGGCTAATCTGAGCTCCTGGTAGAACAGTGATTACCAGTGCGACACTTTAGTTAAGAGCAACAAACTTCAGTTATTATGTCATGTGATCTCTGTGGAGGTAAAGTAAGATTTCCAGTTGTGACATGACTTTACATAAGGATAAAGAAAAAAGACCTGGAGGAACATGGGGTGAGGGAAGGATGCTGACGCCATAGTCCTTTGTTTGAGATACAGGGGAAGGAGAATTCTCAGGGCCTAGCCAAGCAAGCTGTGGTTAGATCAGAGGAGTTGCACAGCCAAGTAAGCCCATATACAGGCAAGTTTGTTCACCAGAAAAATGCAGACTTGAATGAAACAGCACAGAGAACCCAAGAAGGGGTACTGGGGAAATACAGAAAAATGTGAAGAGAGTATTTAAGAACCAACAAGATATGGAATAACCTAAAATGACAGTCATGGGGTAGAGTAACTAATCCCAAGGTTTGAAACAATATTTTGGCATAAAGTTACTTTGATATAATGTTAATTCAGTGTATGGTGAGAAAATTCCATCTGGTGCAGTGTGTCTGGTCAGCTGGGCAGTAAATTGATAGGGGTTTTCACACTCTGGGACTGGAAGAATTAATGCCATTAAAATGGCCACACCACCCAAAGCACCCTACAGATATAATGTGATGCCTATCAAATTACCCATGACATTTTTCACAGAGCTTGAAATAACCCTAAAATGGATATGGAACCACAAAAGACCCAGAATTGTCAAAGCAATCCTGAAGAAAAAGAGCAAAGCAGGAGGCATAACCCTCTCAGACTTCAGACAATACTACAGAGCTATTATAGATTCTATCAAAATGGCATAGTATTGTACAAAAACAGATATATGGATCAGCTGAACAGAATAGAGAGCCCAGAAAAAAATGCACACATCTATAGTTAATCATCAACATAGGAGGCAAGAATACACAGAGGAGAAAGACAGTGTGTTNAGCAAAGCAGGAGGCATAACCCTCTCAGACTTCAGACAATACTACAGAGCTATTATAGATTCTATCAAAATGGCATAGTAGTGTACAAAAACAGATATATGGATCAGCTGAACAGAATAGAGAGCCCAGAAAAAAATTCACACATCTATAGTTAATCATCAACATAGGAGGCAAGAATACACAGAGGAGAAAGACAGTGTGTTCAAGCGGTGTCAGGAAAGTTGGACAACTACATGTCAACTAATGAAGTTAGAACATTCCTGTTGCAGGAAGCAGGACCCTTTCCAGGGCCCAAAAGTGGGCTCCTGTCTAACACTCGGAAATGATTTGTCCGAGGAGACACATGTGCTGACAAAGCAAGAGATTTTATTAGGAAAGGGCACCCGGGTGGCGAGCACTAGGGTAAGGGAACCCAGGAGAACTGCTCTGCTGCGTGGCTCGCACTGTCAGGTTTTATGGTGATGGGAATAGTTTCCACATGGTCTTTGGCCAATTATTCTAATTCAGAGTCTTTCCTGGTGGCAAACATATCGCTCAGCCAAGATGGATGTTAGCAAGAGGGATTCTGGGAAGTGGATGAACATGCTGTGTCTCTTCTGGTTGGTGGTGGCTTATTAGTTCCGTATTCCTTATCAGGATCTGTCATAAAACAACTCATGCAAATGGTTACTATGGTGCCTGGCAAGGGTGGGCGGTTTCAATCAGTGTGCTTCCCCTAACACTCCGTTTCCCTGTACATAAAAATAAACTCAAAATGGTTTAAAGACTTAAACACAAGACTTGACACCATAAAACTCCTAGAAGAGATCATAGGAAAATATTCTAACATATATTGTACCAATGTTTTCTTAGGTCAGTCACCCAAGGCAAAAGAAATTAAAACAAAAATAAAAAAAATGGGACCTAATCAAAATTATAGATGGCCTATAGGTACATGGAAAAATGTTCAACATAATTATTAGAGAAATGCAAATCATAACTGAAATGAGGTATCACATCCTACTGGTCAGAATGGCCATCACTAAAATGTTTACAAATAAATGCTGGAGCAAGTGTAGAGAAAAAGGAAATGCCTACACTGTTGGTGGAAATGTAAGTTGGTGCAGACACTATGGAAATTAGTATAGAGGTTTCTCAGAAAACTAGCAACAGAATTGCTATATGATCCAGTGATCCCACTCCTGGGTAAAACTATAATTCAAAAGATATATACACTCCTATGTTCATAGCATCACTATTCACAATAGCTAAAACAAAGAACTAATCTAAATGTCCATCAACATATGAATGGATAAGGAAGATGTGGTGTGTATGTATATATATATATATATGATGAAATACTACACAACCATGAAAATGAATGAAATAATGCCATTTGCAGCAACATGGATGCAAGTACAGATTATCATACTAAGTCAGAAAGACAATATCATATGATATAATTTATATCTGGATTCTAATATATGACATAGATGAACATTTCAATGAAACAGAAATAGACTCACAGACATAGAGAGTAGACTTGTGGTTGCTATGGGAGAGGGCGTTGGGGGAGGGAGGTTTGGGTTAGCAGATGTAAGTTATTATGTAATTTACAACTTACAGAATGGATAAACCAAAAGGTCCAAGTGTATAGCACAGAGGACTATATTCAATATCCTATGATAAACCATATAATGGAAGAGACTATATTAAAAAAGAATGTGTATACACACACACACACACACACACACACACACACACACATATATATATATAAAACCAAATCACTTTGTTGTATAACATAAATTAACACAACACTGTAAGTCAACTATACATTAAAAAAAAAAAGTTGATATGGGTTTTGTTATTCCTGAGGTAAGCATGAGAGTGGACCTCATCAGAAGCCTGATATGTAACTACTGAAACAAAAATGAATGTTGGTTAAATTGTTCTGATTATTTGGGATTTCAAGACTTAGATTAGATATGTGAATGATCACTAAATTGTCAACTGATGATCTAACATCTGTAGAAGAATTCAAGTAAAGTCTGAATAGAGAATGGCTATAGCATCCACATCATTCTAGAGAATGGAGTGGAGTAGAGCAGACATTGGAAAAGACCCTGATGCTTGGAGGGATTGGGGGCAGGAGGAGAAGGGGACGACAGAGGATGAGATGGCTGGATGGCATCATCGACTCGATGGACAAGAGTTTGTGTGAACTCCGGGAGTTGGTGATGGACAGGGAGGTCTGGCGTGCTGCAGTTCATGGGGTCGCAAAGAGCCGAACATGACTGAGCGACTGAAGTGAACGGAACTGAGAGCAGACAGATACAATAGAGTAGGGCCATATTATGTAACATTCTCTAGGGCTGGTGGGGGGAGGCCAGCCTGCTAAAGAAACACCACAGCACTGAGGTATAGATGGCATCCCTGATTCCTAATGATGCATAGGTACAGCTCAGACCTGGTCTGAAGCCAGATAAAAACAGGATTTGGGGCCCCAATTACTGGGAGATCCAATGATGGTCTCAGAATAGGGCCTTATCCATGCAAGAACCAACCTAGGAGCAGAGATCATGTTAAGTCACTGAGTCACTCCTCTCAATTTATGTTTAAGGAAACTGAGGCAAAATGAAGCATAGTGGTTTGCTCAAATTCATATAAGTAGAGAAACGAGTCTGAGTTTTCTGATCTTCTTTCCAGTAGTTCACACTGGCTCACCCATAAATTGACAAAGACCCCAGAAAAACCTTTGGTTTGTGGCAGCCTCAAAAGTTTCCACGGTGTTCTGCTAGACTGCCTTCTCCTAAAATACACTTCAAACTGTACCACCAAATGATGTTGTTTTCCCTCTTGAAATTGTTAGGAATCTTCTGGTCTCATCTGACAAGTGGAGCAGAACTTATAGTCTTTGCAAAAGTCTTTCGTTAGCCAAATACAGAAGAGCCTCATTAATTTTAGTGCATCAGTGAAGACCTATCCAATAAGGTATTTGAGTCAAGCTAATCCTTGACCCCAAAACCAGGAGTGCAAAGAAACACCAACAGTAATCTGTGGAACTAGAAGACTCAAGTATTTCCAGATATTTTATTAGGTTCAAATTCCTTGCTAAGTCCTAAATTAGTCTGCATTATGCAATATTTAAATATAAAATTTTTTTTACTTTTTTTAGTTGTATATAATAACCAGAAGGAGAAGAGGATGACAGAGGATGAGATGATGGGATAGCATCACCGACTCAATGGACATGAGTTTGAGCAATCTCTGGGAGTTGGTGATGGACAGGCAAGCCTGGAGTGCTGTAGTCCATGGGGGTCACAAAGAGTCGGACATGACTGAATGACTGAAATTAACTGAACTGAATTAGCCTTGAACATTCTTACCTAATAAAGGTTCTAGTAGGTTTATATCAAAGACTTAGTTTGGTTGTACACAGATTCCTATTTGTGTAAAGAATGAATGTGTGTGTGCTCAGCTGCTCAACCATGTCCAACTGTTTGCACACCCATGAATGGAGCCTACCAGGCTTCCCTGTCCATGGGGTTTTTCAGGCAAGAATACTGGAATGGGTTGCCATTTCTTACTCCAGGGTATCTTCCTGACCCAGGGATTGAATCTGTTACTCTTATGTCTCCTGCATTGGCAGGTGGATTCTTTATACCACTATTGCCACCTGGGAAGCCCAAAGAATGAATATTCATTATTATCTCCCTTTTGTTTTTCAATCTAAGAGTCAATGAACTTAATGTTGGGAAAATTCAGCTTCAGACAATTCAATTCAGTAATCTTTAATACCGTTTGTCAGTCACTCAACTAGTTCAATGGATTTTGAGAAAAATTGTATAAGTTTCATTTTCTGTGGAAAACTGAAGGACAGGCTTCAAATTTTCTATTGAAATTTATCTGCAGTTCAGCAGTGTTCTAAATACAGAGGTTGGCAAACTTTTTCTGTAAAGGATCAGAATATATTTTTAAGTTTTGCAGGCTACATATAATCTTTGTCTCATATCTTTTTCTTCCTTATCCCTATCACCCAACCTCTGCCCAAACTCTTTAAAAATACTTTTTAAAGTTCTACCTATGGGTCATACAAAAACAAACATGGCCAGGTTTGTCCCACAGGGAATAGGTTGCTCATCCCTATATGAGTCTGAGTTACATGCCTGTAGGTTTGATATAAGATTATTTTGTCTTCTCTTCATACATGAGTCTATAACTAATTTACTCACAATGCATCAATCTGAACTTAAGAGGTGATCCCAAACACTGGTACTTAATTTGTTGAAGGGGTCATAGACATGGACATAAAATTTACTATATAGCATATACACTACCTGTAAAAATAATTTTACATAAAATTCAGAAGGCTCATGGAATGTCTAGATCTATTAATAGGTTCTAGGTTAAGGAAAACATGTTCTAAATGTTTCTTTTTAAAATCCCCTCCCCCCACCTCCAAGCACACAAATAGTGATACAGATATCTNAGAAGGCTCATGGAATGTCTAGATCTATTAATAGGTTCTAGGTTAAGGAAAACATGTTCTAGATGTTTCTTTTTAAAATCCCCTCCCCCCACCGCCAAGCACACAAATAGTGATACTGATATCTTCTTCTAAGAGAATTTTGGGTAAAGTGAACAGCATTCTTAGCATATGAAATTTTAAAAGTCTGGCTAATATGCCTTTCATGGAGTGTTTGCCAATTTGTTTGTTTTGCTATACTTAGATATTTAGCTAATTGAGTTTGCTTGCTATTATAAATAATATGAACATCTTTGTGTATAAAACTCTCTGCTTTGTGACTATTTTTCTCATCAGTGGAATAACTGGATCCAAGAATCAAAAGAGGAAAGATTTTTAAAATTTTGTTAAACACAACACCAAAGATAGTTATCAAATCACAAGAGAACAAAAGAGGAAGGGAAGAAATTAGATCTACAGAAACAAATCAAAAACAATAGGAACATACATGTTGATAATTACCTTAAATGTAAATGGATTAAATGCTCCATCCAAAAAGACAGACTTGCCGAATGGATCCAAAACAAGGTCCATATATGTGCTGTTTATGAGAGTACCACTTTAGATCTAGGGACACATACAGACTGAAAGTGAATGGGCGAAAAAGGTTTTCTATGGAAATGGAAACCAAAATAAAGCTGGAATAGCAATATTCATATCAGAACAAATAGACTTTAAAGACTGTTACAAGAGACAGAGAAGGACATTACATAACAATTGAGGGATCAATCCAGAAGAAGATATAACAATTGTAAATATATATGCATCCAACATAGGAGTAACTCAATATATAAGACAAATGTTAACAGTCATAAAAGGGGAGATGAACAGTAAAACGATCATAGTGGTGGGCTTTAACACCCCTACTTATATCAAAGGACAGATCAGACAGAAAATCTATAAGGAAACAGTCTTAAATGACACATTAGACCAGACGGTGGTGGTGGCCAGTATACTAAGCGTGGCCGAGAGCTACCCCACGTCCGATGTCAGGGGCAGCGGCCTAGAGAGCCAGGATGTGACGGCACAGTAATAGCCAAGAGGAGCTACCCTGCGTCCAAGGACAGGGGCAGTCAGAAGGAGCAACCTCACACCCAAGGCCAGGGCAGCAACCGGGAGGAGCAACCCCACATACAAGGAGTGGTGGCTGCCTGGGCGCAGGAGGGCCTAGAGGAGCCATCCCACGCTGAAGGTCAGGAAGGGTGGCGGGAGGAGATACCCCTCATCCAATGTAAGGAACAGTGGCTGTGTTTTGCTGGAGCAGCCATGAAGAGATACCCCATGCCCAAGGTAAGAAAAACCCAAGTAAGATGGTAGGTGTTGCAAGAGGGCATCAGAGGGCAGACACACTGAAACCATACTCACAGAAAACTAGTCAATCTAATCACACTAGGACCACAGCCTTTTCTAACTCAAAGAAACTAAGCCATGCCCCGTGGGGCAACCCAAGATGGGCGGGTCATGGTGGAGAGGTCTGACAGAATGTGGTCCACTGGAGAAGGGAATGGCAAACCACTTCAGTATTCTTGCCTTGAGAACCCCATGAACAGTATGAAAAGGCAAAATGATAGGATACTGAAAGAGGAACTCCCCAGGTCAGTAGGTGCCCAATATGCTACTGGAGATCAGTGGAGAAATAACTCCAGAAAGAATGAAAGGATGGAGCCAAAGCAAAAACAATACCCAGCTGTGGTTATGAGTGGTGACAGAAACAATGTCCGATGCTGTAAAGAACAATATTGCATAGGAACTGGGAATGTTAGGTCCATGAATCAAGGCAAATTGGAAGTGGTCAAACAGGAGATGGTAAGAGTGAACGTCAACATTCTAGAAATCAGCAAACTAAAATGGACTGGAAAGGGTGAATTTAATCAGATGACTATTATATCTACTACTGTGGGAAGGAATCCCTCAGAAGAAATGGAGTAGCCATCATAGTCAACAGAAGAGTCTGAAATGCAGTAATTGGATGCAATCTCAAAAATGACAGAGTGTTCTCTGTTCATTTCCAAGGCAAACCAATATCACAGTAGTCTATGTCCCAACGAGTAACGCTGAAGAAGCTGAAGTTGAACGGTTCTATGAAGACCTACAAGACCTTTTAGAACTAATACCCAAAAAAGATATCCTCTTCATTATAGGGGACTGGAATGCAAAAGTAGGAAGTCAAGAAACACCTGGAGTAATAGGCAANCTTCATACTCTGCTGGTAGAAATATAATAGTGCAACCACTTTAGAAAGCAGTCTAGTAGTTCCTCAAAAGTTTAAACATATTATATGATCCAGCAATCCCAAGCCAATGTATAAACAGCGCTCCTCCCTATAATAAGCATGTCCACACAAAATCATGAATGTTCACAGCGTTATTCTAACAAGCAAGAAGGCAGAAACAACTCAAATGTCCATCAATGGATGAATGGATAAAATTTCATACCACAAAATATGATTTCTACAGAAAAATGAAGTCCTGATACACGCTACAGCATGGATAAGCCTTGAAAACATGCTAAGTGAAAGAAGTTAGGCATAAAGGACCACATACTATACAATTCAATGTACATGAAACGTCCAGAATGGGCCAATCTGTAAAGACAGAAAACAGACTGACGTGCCAACAGCTGCGGAGAGGGAGTGGCAGGAAATTGGTAGTGACTGCTGATGGGTACAGAGCTTCTTTCTGGAGTTATGAAAATGTTATAAAACCAATTGTGGTGATGCTTTACACAGTTCTCTGAATGTATTCAAAACCACTGATCTGTATACTTTAAATAGGTATGTGAATTACATCTTAATAAAGTCGTTTTCTTTAAAGATACTTGTTTATGAAGCTGCCACATGAAATATGAATTATTAAGCTTTTTAAAACTAGAAAATTCAGCTTTAAGATTCTATGAGATTGGCCAAGACTCAATTTTATTAAATGTTGACATTTTATTAATGATTCAAGAATTAACATATCTTTGCTAACCTTTTGGAGATAGCACCATATAGTGTAAATTACACCAGAAAGAAAAACACTAAAATATGCCACAACTTGAAATTTGTTAGTTTAATGTCAAAACCAGCTCCACTAGATAAGCACTGTCTTACTTTATAGTTTGAAAGAAATAACTTGCCATGGTAACATATTTCCTAAGTAGGGAAACTATTTCATACCCTACTAATGCTAAAACTAATTTTCTTTCCATTAACCATGCCCTCTCCCGAAAATTGAACTAAAAATCGAAAACTTGGATTCAAGTTAAAGTCTGGGATCATCCCCTCCTAGCTGTTTGAACACTTCAGTTCTTTCACCTGTAAATCTCAAAGGATTATAGTAAGGATCAAAATAACATAAAAAAATAAGAAATGTTTTTGTACACTGCAAAATTTTGTTATAATTCCTTTTACTGTTTAAAATAGATACAACCGTTCTGATAATGAAAATAAACTTTAAATACTGGTAAAAATACTCCCATAAACTAAAAGTAGTAAGTCAAAATTGCTAAAGAAGAATGGCTAAAGAAAGGCTTTTCTTTATCTCTGACACCACTGCTGCTAAGTCACTTCAGTCGTGTCCGACTCCGTGTGACCTATAGACGGCAGCCCACCAGGCTCCCCCGTCCCTGGGATTCTCCAGGCAAGAGCACTGGAGTGGGCTGCCATTTCCTTCTCCAGACACTAAGGTCACAGAGCAGTAAATAAGAAACAGAGGATTTGAATCTATCCAATCCCCACTTTTCCAAATGGCATTCGTAGATGCCCAGAACTTATTTACACATTCAAGTGGTGACTCAGGAGCCTACACTCTAACTACTGCATTATACTCCATACATATCATTTTTCTTTAAAAATGTATAAATGAAGATAGGGAAGTGTCTTCACCTTAAGCTTGAGCTGAGATTCAGAAGTGTCTAGGTAAGAACATAGGAATAAATTCTGTCACGGTTTGGGGCCAGTGGAATGGTCCTTCCCGAATGGGAAGGATCAACCCTCTTGTGTGAGTTAATACTGGCTCTTGGACTCCTAGTCTAGGTTCAGTGGAGAAAGATGCTAAGGGAAAAGGCTTAAGTTGTTCCTGTGAAGAAGGCTAAGTGCACAGGGACAATATTTGTGTGATACAAAACAGAAAAGTCAGCATCTCCACTTTAGAGTGAAGAGCTGGATCTGAAACACTGAGACAATTACAGAAATGCGGCACCACTCTTGCAGCTCCGTATTTTGAAATTCTGACATCCAAGGACATTGCCTGGGCAAGGATAGCAGCAAACCTCCCCACCTCCAAGTACCATTTTGACCAGGGAATCAACCAGATAGGAACAAGAGGAGGAGGTGAGAAGACTGAGTTTCTGGGGCCTTCAAGACATAACTAGATGAAATAAGGAAGGTGGAAATCTTGCTTCAACAAAAGGGACCAGGAGTCAGTGACTGTTAGTAATTTTCCCTCTTTTGTATCTGCTGAAGTGGTGAAAACTGGAGGTTATTAAAAAACTGGAAGAAAATAACAGAATTCTAACAGGTTTATCACATGGTGATATAATTTCAGGTGATTGCTACTGCCTTTAAATTTTCTGCCTACAGCGATGAGTGTAATTTTATAATCATGGGGGGAAAAAGGTTTTTAAAAAGTCAACCAATCAATTCCAGTAATATAAAAATGCTATTTCTAAGATTAAATTTCAAGCCTACACCAAAATCTGTGTTTCAAACCTCTAGAAAATTACATCCTGTTATATATGTAAAGTAATTGCCACTCTTCTTATAACTGGGAGTACATTTTGTTACAGTTATACATTTCAATCAAAACAAAAGAAATATTATACCCACAAAATTTATTATACCCCATTAGATTTCTGGTATGGGCTTTTGGTATACTTGTAATTTATTATTACTGTTTCAAGATTGGAAGCTCATATTCTTTTGGCAGACTAGTCTTCAAATTTAGGATGAGCAGACCAAGACACACAGACATTCTGACCTATACAATTAACCTCATGAAATAATGTATATCAATCATCGATTATATACAAGGTCGCCCCTGACACTGATTCTCATGCATTATAAAGTACCTTCCTAAAATAATGAAAGCAATTAAGTCCATAATTGCGATCGTTCCTGCAGCCTGTCTCTGGAAATTTCTTTTCTCAGGTTATATAGAAAAGCTCATGGGTATTTTTGTAAACATATCCTTATGGTCCATTTCACAGTAAGACCATTTGTAAAAGCAGAAATAAAATCTGAGACCCAACCCCAGCTACTAATCCTGCATGATATTTATTTAGAAAACAAGTATCAGTTAAAAAAAAAAAGTTTGGGATACCTATCAAAGCCTCAGCTTCCCAACAGTGTTCATGAAAAGTATGTTACTGGTAAAGGAAAACTTTAAATTCAGTCATACATTTCAAAAATGGGTCACCTTCTTACCTGGAGATTTGATGTCCAGCATAGAGGAGCAGGGCCGTCAAAAAATATAGATAAAGCTGAACCAGATGCTGCCTGGGCAAGGTTAGTAGCACAACACTCAAGATATAACCTGTAGTAGAAGTGAAGAGAGATATAAATAAAATTCGATTCTAATTTAGTCTTCCAGTTAATTACACTAATAAAAGGAGCTTGAAGTAAATTACTTTCCAATTATGCTTCAACAACTTTGAGGTTTTTTACTTCACTACCAAAGCAAGCTTGGCATAGTAAAACCACTTGGATTTTTCTATGGAAAATATAAAGCATTTTTCACTTCCTTTGTAGGTTTCTCTACTTTAAAATTGAATATATCACACAAAAGTACAACAGGATTCTCCTCATCAACTCCCTTTCCTTGTCTCCTTGTTTCTTCTCCACCCACTGCCTCAGTCTCCAGCCCCAGAGGAGGAGCAGGGGGTCTTACTGTCCCTCCACCACTGCATCCGTGGTGTGACTCAGGGCTTATTTCTCCAACTCCAAAAGACCCTCTATCTTCTATGTCTTCAATCATTCCTCTGACACCATCCTCATCTCTCAAAGAACGTGCAGGGCTCTTTTCCCCAGTTGTAAAGAAAAACTTGTCACCATTTCTCCTTTTCCTGTGACCTTTCTTTCACTCCAGTGACAAATGTTATAAACTATCTGTACCAAAGCCTCTAACTTCTATTATTCCCTCTTTACCCTTTATAATCTTAGATCCTCTACCAACCCCTGTTTGCTTTCTCTAAAGAAACTTGGAAGTTAACAATTACCTAATAAACAGGAGTCAAATCTAAGACTCAAACTTAAGTCAAATCTAAGACACCTATTTAAATCCTTGCCCCAGCACCTGAAGCAACAACTACCCTCAAATCTATTATTCTTTGGCTCTGTGACATGGACTTCCATTTACCCTCTAAATAATTCTTCCCTCTATTTTCTGTTCACCCTTCTCAAGTGAACATAGGAAATTTAGTTTCTGAATAACTTCTACTCTTAATGTAAGTATCTAACTCAAAGAATCTATTTTCCTGCTTCAAATATACCATTCTAGATGATACAACAGTAGTTCTGAGAATCTACTACATAAGCATAAAAACCTATTTTAAGTAGACAATTATAGCTCATGATGTCTGAGATAAAGTCCACTTAAATGTTCCCATACAGGAGTATAAACTGAGCTCCCATCCTCCTCCCTCAACAGACTGGTTCACCTCCCCCTCCATTCACTGAGTCACCTGTGATCACCCAGTCCTACTGAGTCTCTCATCTGTTACCCCTCCTTTCCAGTCCCTATGCCCCTACCTAATCCTTTCTGTAATACAGTAATATATGCTGACTGCTATTTACCTTTCATTCTCTTCCCCTCCTCATCCATCCTATGCTTTGTTACCAGGGTAATATTCCCAAAAACCATCACTTTCATTTAGACAACTCCCGTTCTAAAACTTTCAAAAGTTTTAAAGAATCTGCCTGCAATGCAGGAGACCAGGTTCAATCCCTGGATCAGGAAGATGCCCTGGAGAAGGGAACAGCTACTCACTCCAGTATTCTTGCCTGGAGAATTCCATGGACAGAGGAGCCTGACGAGCTATAATCCCCAGCGTCACAAACAGTTAGACACAACTGAGCGACTAACACTTTAACCTCTCAGTGTAACGTTAAACATCTTGCAAAAATCTGGCCCTGGCTTATTGTCATCTCATGAATGAGTCTTCATTAGGGCACAGACATCCCTTCTTAGCACCTAATGTGTCCCTCATGCTGAATCGATCATGCCTAAAGTTAAAGAAACAGGAGCTGTGCTAGGCACTAGATATTTTCCACACATCCTAACTTTTAAGAATCATTCAAGGGAAGCCAGAGATACATATTTCTATTTGCTTTTCATTTTGTAAAATAATTTCCTCCAATTAATTTTGTTAATCTCTTTCTCATAGGACTTAAGAAGTTATTTTAAAGGATGTTTATTATATTTAGCAAGCATTTTCACTGTTTGTGGCTGAAGGATTTTCTAATCAGTTTACTTATTGCATGAAATATCTCCTTAGATTTTTCTGACATTTAATAAACTATCATTTTCCTTTCCAGATATCCTCATCTTTCCTTTCTCCTGTGCATCTCATAAAATCAGCTGCCAAATTCGCTAGACTGAACATATTCATTCTTTCAATTATTCAGTCATTCAATCAATCAACATTAGTATGTGTAAAGTATGATCCAGATGCACTGGTGGCCATGGAAAATCCAAGAAGAAAAAATAAAGAAATCACAGTCTCATGAAAAAACAAGGACAAAAGTGTGATACATCCTTGCTAGTTTCATAAGCAAAAATTAAAAGAGCTATGGTTAGGTGATTGTTTGACCTGGACCTCAAAGGGTAAATGGATCTTTACCAGGCTAAGAGAAAGGGGAAACATTCTAAGAGAACAGCAGCAGCAGGTCTGAAAGCCACAGAAGTACAAAGGAAATTTTCAGGAGACAGGAAACTCTAGACCAGACTAGATTTTGGTGTAAGTAGAAAAAGTATTAGGAGGGTACTGGGAGATGCTGCTGATAGAGCTGGTGGCTCAGACAGTAAGGAAACTACCTACAGTGCACAAGACCCAGGTTTGGTTTCTGGGTCAGGAAGATTCCCTTGGAGAAGGGCATGACTACCCACACTCCAGTATTCTTGTCTGTAGAATACCACAGATAGAGGAACCTGACAGGCTACACCCCACAGGGTCACAAAGAGTCGGACATGACTGAGTGACTAACTCTAACTAACTTAGGATGAGATGGCTGGACGGCATCACGATGCAATGAACATGAACTTGGGCAAACTCCAGGAGATGGTGAGGGACAGGGAGGCCTGGTGTGCTGCAGTCCATGGGGTCGCAAGAGTCAGACATGACTGGGTGACTCAACAACAATAATTAAGGAGTTTAGCCTGGGCTTATGTTCTCAGATCCTTTAAATACCATATAGGTGAGGTAAGAAAATGAAAAACAAAATGGTAACAAAAACCCTATGGTTCACCTATATCCCCATTTTCACATTGCAGTGAAAAAATAAGTATGATACAATATGTTGCACAAGAAGATTTTTGAGAGATTATGAATGCTTATGCTGATGTATTAAGAGCTGTGTGACTAAATCATCTGAACTACAATCAACAGCTGATCCTCAAACAATGCAGGGATCAGGAGCACAAAGCCCTCCTCATGGTATAACACCTGAGTGTAACTATACAGACAGCCTTCCGAATCTACAGAGTTCAACGGTCAACTATAAACATCATCTAATTAGTTGAAAAATACAAAACTACTGCTGATGCAAATATGCATCATTATTCAGACTACAGGATTAACTGAACCAAACAAAACAAATTAAATTGGTAATGATGAAGCTTTGTTGTTGTTCATTTGCTAAGTCGTGTCTGACTCTGCAATCCCATGAACTGCACCATGCCAGGCTTCCCTGTCCTTCATTATCTCTAGGAGTTTGCTCAGACTCGTGTCCATTGAGTCAGTGATGCCATCCAACCATCTCATCCTCTGCCCTCCCCATGACAAAGCTAACTCAACAGTAATTTTAAAAAGCAAGACTACCAGCATTTAAAAATAATGATCTGCTTAAAATAACACTGGTGAATCTTCCTAACTAAATACAAGAATTTCTGCTATTTAAAGGGTTATTTCAGCAGTGGAGAGAAAAAAAAAAA
>SJYW01011333.1:837668-863397 GCA_006410735.1 Raphicerus campestris
TGGACACGACTGAGCGACTGAGGACACACAGAAACAATAAATTATTTACAATTTATGTGTTTTTAAATGAATGGCCATTGATGTGGATTCTCAATTATTCATAAAAGGGCTTATGGTTTTGGATTGGATAACAACCTGGGGACTTGGGGAGGGTCCCCTCAGTCACAGGTGGTGGCCTCATGACTGAAGGATGACAATATCCATGTCAGTATAGTAGTTAAGTAGTTAGTATAGTAGTTAGTAGTAGTACAATCGTAGTTTCAGAGAACAGGTAAGAAACCAGAAGAGGAGATCTGGGCCTCAACCAAACTGCTGCATATTTAAAACCTATTCAGTAAAGGTTTTTATTTATTTATTTATTTATTTTTGTAGTGGTGTTGTTTTATGGTGCAATTTCTTGTGGGAATCTGAAAGAGTGATTCTGGGTGTGTGACCTATGATTTCTAGGGAAGAATGTTTGCTGGTGAGAGTTTATTCTCTTAGGAAGAGGTACGAACAGTTAGCGATGCTGTGGGGAAAGTGGGTGACAAGATCCTCCCATCTCAAGTCCTTCAGTGTATTTTCTTTCCCATTGAGTAGTCATGTTTAGGGTAGATGAGAGCTCAGAACACACAGATGAGGCTGCACAAACACAAGAGATTCTCAATGTGTCCTTGAGGGCCACTGGGTAACACTCTGCTCAAGGGCTGGTTGAGGATGGAAGGATGCAGTATCCTACAACTTCCCTAGGAAGATACTTCCAAAGACCCAAGGGATGTGGGATTTTCACTTAATTAGTATCCACCCAGCTAAACCAGGAACTGTGTGAAGGTAGGTACAGAGCAGAGTAGTGGGGATCAGATCATGTAATTCTTTGATCAGGAATTTAGATTTAATGAAAACAATGGAAAGTCATCAGTTGAAAGTGATTTGCATAGAAATGATATCTGTATCTAAAGATCCTTCCTACAGTATATGAATATGGGAGGCAGAGCCGAAAGTCTACTCAATTTCCACACATACCTTTATACACATATTTCAACTTCCATGTAATAGCTCTCACAATTTTATATCTTTTCCTATAAAACTATCTTTCAAAGAAACAAATACACTCTCACCCTCTCCCCATAAAGAGGAGACAAAAACACCAACCATAATTGATTTCCAATTTAAATAACATTCAAGAATATCTGCCTCTGGGCAATGATATTTACTCCTCAAACTCAAACCCCACTTGAACATCCTATAATCTAAAAAGTAAACTGTAAACCATCACCAAAACTCTTAATAAAACACACTAGGAGGAAAGGAAGAGAGAGGAAAGTGATTAATATTTACATGTAATACGTTTACATGTAAGGGAGTTGTATACACAACTGTAGTATACTACACGTACTTACACAACAAGCAAGAAAGAAAACACGCAAAGTTGCTACAGTTCTCTTCATTGTAACTGGTCATGAAATTTTAGTTGATGTCTGTAATTTATTTTTTCATTATCTATTCCACATACCCTTTCTTCTCACCTAGTTCCTCACCTGGTTTCCTGAAAGACCTTAAATGGCAATAGACCTCAACTCAACAACAAAACACAAATAGCCCAATACAAAATGGGCAGAAGACCTAAACAGGCATTTTTCCAAGAAGAAATACAAATGGCCAATAGGCATGTGAGAAGATGCACAGTGATTCTAATTATTAGAGAAATGCAAATCAAAACAACAATGAGGTATCGCCTCACATCAGTCAGAATGGCCATCATCAAAATGCCGCAAATAACAAATGCTAGAGAGGATGTGGAGAGAAGGAAACCCTCCCACACTGTTGTTGGAAATGTAAGCTGGTACAGCCACTATGTACAGTATGGAGGTTCCTCAGGAAACTAAAAATAGAATTACCATATGATCCAACAATTCCACTCCTAGGCATAGATCCAGACAAAACTGTAATTCAAAAAATACATGTATTCCTCTATTCATAGCAGCACTAGTCACAATAGCCAAGACATGGAAACAACTTAAATGGTCCACTGACAGATGAATCCATCAGGAAGATGTGATATATATATATAAATATACACACACACACAATAGAATATTACTTAGCCATAAAATATGAAGTAATGCCATCTGCAGTAATATGGATGCAACTAGAGATTATTATACTAAGTAAATCAGAAAGATAAAGACAAATACCATATGATATCACTTATATGCAGAATCTAAAATATGACACAAATGAACTTATCTCTAAAACATAAGCAGACTCAGACCTAGAAAACAGACTTGTTGCTCAGGAGAAAGAGTTTAGGGGAAGGATGGAGTGGGAGGCTGGGGTTAGCAGTTATAGGCGATTACATACAGAATGGATGAACAACAAAATCATACTGTATAGCATAGAGAATATTCACTATCCTGTGATAAACCATAATGGAAAAAATATTAAAAATTATGTATATATATATGTGTGTAATTGATCACTTTGCTGTACAGAAAAAATAAACACAACACTGTAAACCCACTATACCTCAATAAGAAAAAACCAAACAAACAAAAAAACAGACCAGCAGAAATGATCCCTCAAAAAAATCCATAAAACAAAGCACAATGGTCTTGACTTGGAATTATTTGCAATTTTTCATGAATTCTACTGTTACATATGAGCGTACTAAGAGGCATACCTTGCGAACAAAAGTTCATATAATCAAAGCTATGGTTTTTCCAGTAGTCATGTAAGACTTGGAGCATAAGGNATAAAACAAAGCACAATGGTCTTGACTTGGAATAATTTGTAATTTTTCATGAATTCTACTGTTATATACAAGAGTACTAAGAGGCATACCTTGCCAACAAAAGTTCATATAAGCAAAGCTATGGTTTTTCCAGTAGTCATGTAAGACTTGGAGCATAAGGAAGGCTGAATGCCTAAGAGTTGATGCTTTTGAGCTGTGGTGTTGGAGAAGACTCTTACGAGTCCCTTGGATTGCAAGATCAAACCAGTCAATCCTAAAGGAAATAAGTCCTGAATATTCATGGGAAGGACTGATGTTGAAGCTGAAGCTGCAATACTCTGGCCACCTAATGCAAAGAGCCCATTCATTAGAAAAGACCCTGATGCTGGGAAAGACTGAAGGCAGGAAGAGAAGGGGGTGACAGAGGATGAGATGGTTGAATGACATCCCTGACTCAATGGACATGTTTGAACAAGCTCTGGAAGATGGTGATGGACAGGGAACCCTGGTGTGCTACAGTCCATGGGGTCACAAAGAGTTGGGTACAACTATGACTGAACAAAAACAACAAAGGGGCCTCCCATCTAACCAAAGACCTTCTTACCCTAAATTAGATCACAAATAATTCCTCTTTGGTAAACCAAATCAATCATTCCCAGCCAATTCTGGAGCCACTGGTTTAGTGACATCTGGAGTTTAAAATGGCCAGGGGGTTAATGAAAAGGAACAACTAAGCAAACCTCCACCAACTGCATAGGGACCCTATTTTTATATTGGGTACCCTATGCCCTCAGAAATCCCCGAGGCTCCATGGAGAGGAGGTTTAAGACTTCTTTCCTTTCCAGATAGCTAGTATTGCATTCAAAAGATGTTGTCATAAAGTATCACCTAACTTGCATACTTCGAAGCCTATTTTGACCAGGGGGTTAGGAAATGATCATTTCTGAAGCTCAGAACGGCTCTGTAACTTAGACATATGGTTCAATATGGCACTATGTGACATGATATATTTGAGTGACTGCGAGGTTATAAATAAAAGAGCATTTATGATGGTAAAAAAAAGAAAATGACCAAAGGGCAATCTTAACTTCCAAACTAGTCCCCTGATGGAAGCTCAAAACTGTTAAGTGGTATCAAAAATATAGTGAATAATGAAAGCAGTTACTTCTCCTTCTCCCACCTCATTCCAAGATCCATGTTTCTGACCACTAGAGAAGTAAACTCATAGACTGATGGCTGATTCAAANAGAACGGCTCTGTAACTTAGACATATGGTTCAATATGGCACTATGTGACATGATATATTTGAGTGACTGCGAGGTTATAAATAAAAGAGCATTTATGATAGTAAAAAAAAGAAAATGACCAAAGGGCAATCTAAACTTCCAAACTAGTCCCCTGATGGAAGCTCAAAACTGTTAAGTGGTATCAAAAATATAGAGAATAATGAAAGCAGTTATTTCTCCTTCTCCCACCTCATTCCAAGATCCATGTTTCTGACCACTAGAGAAGTAAACTCATAGACTGATGGCTGATTCAAACCATATACTGCACCCTCAGGAATGCTGTCTCACAATTACGACTGGAACTGAACCTTTAATGGCCCATTCTATGCCTGTCAGGCCAGATGATTTGAGGGTGATAGGCTATATGGAAAAAGCAGAGAATTTTNAACCATATACTGCACCCTCAGGAATGCTGTCTCACAATTACGACTGGAACTGAACCTTTAATGGCCCATTCTATGCCTGTCAGGCCAGATGATTTGAGGGTGATAGGCTATATGGAAAAAGCAGAGAATTTTATAACTGTGAGCCCACTGATAGATGTCTTATGCTTTAAGTGAGTGCTGTGGTCACAAACCATGTGGTGTGGAACACCATGTCAAAGAATAAGGCTTTCTGTGGGTTCAGAATGGTTAGGCTAGCATACTGATAGCAGTCAGGGGCAGTAACTCCATATCCAAAGTATATGATTATTCTGGGGATGAAAAATTATAGGCACTCCTTGTTGGATGAAGTCCACTATAATCAAGGTGGCTGGTTGGTCCTCTGAGGGAATGGTGTCACTTACTAGGGCTCATTATTGGTCTCTGCTGTTGGAAAGGAAGGCAATCAGCACTGGAAGTAGCCATGTCATCCTTGGAGGGGGGAAACACATGTTACTGAGCCCATGCACAGCCTCTATCTCATGCCCCATGACCTCTGTGTGCACCCAAAGTAAACCTGGCATTGTGCCAAGGTGGGTGTGAATCAGAGTAGTGAGGATCAGATCATGTAAAGCCTTGTGGTCCTTTGGTCAAGCATTTGGATTTACTGAAGAACAATGGAAAGCCCTTGGTGGAAGATGGTTTGCATAGGAATCTATATCTAAAGGTAGTTCCTATAGCATATGAATATGGGGGGCAAAGCTGGGAGTCCATTCAATTTATATACATATTTGAACTTCCACTCAATATACATAACAATTTTATATTATTTCCTATAGAACTATCCTTCAAAGAAATAAATACACTCTCACCCTCTCCCCGTAAAGGGCAGACAGAAAATACCAAGAATCATTGACTTCTAGACCCAGTGAGCAAGTACTAACGTGGCTGGGGCAAGATACAAAGAGTCACACAAAGAGTCATTTTGTCCATTTCTTTTGCAATAGATGCCCTGGGTTAAGCAGTAACAGGAAACAAATATCATCATACTTTGTGCCTGTTCTAAGAGTTCAACCTTAGGCTACTCATCACTAGTAGACATCCTTCTGCACACCTTGACATTTCATCAAATAAGACCATTGCATTCCATAAACCATCTTACAAAGAGTTCTGCAGAACCAGAAAAGAAAGAAAAGCATTGTTTATTTCAGAATATTTTGATAATTTGCAGGATAAATCCAGCAATTGGTAAGAGAATTTAGAAGTATTACTGAATTGAAGATCAACATTCAAAAGTAAGTGACAACCCTCTACTCCAACATTATATAGAAGATATTATTCACAACAGCAATTTAAATTGTAAGGCATATGGAAAGAAACCTAAGAGAACCTTATAATATCCATATTAAGAAAGTTGCAAAACACCACTGAGAGAGATTAAAGAAGATTTATTTAAATAAGCATATGAGCACGTAGCAACCTAATTTGTTTATGGATAGGAAATCTCACTATCCTGGTCAGTTCTCCCTTAAAATAATCCATATATTCAAGACCGCATAAATCAAAATCTCAACATGGTTTTTCATGTCACTAAGTAATATATTTCTAAAATTACTGGACAGAGCAATAATCTAATATTTTTCAAAATAATTATAAAATATATATTTAAAATAACTAAAATGAACTTGTCCTATTAGACCTCATAAAACTGTGGTAATTAAAGCATTAAGGCAGAGACTTAGAGGTCAACAGATAAAGGGAATCAATTAGAGAGACAAGAAGATGATTCAGGCACATATGGAAATTAGTTCTTGGTGCATATGGCATATAAATCCTGTGCGATGACTGTTCAATAAAAGGTATAGTAACACAGTTAGCTTGCCTCATAGAAAATACAACCTAAATCATTACTTCACATCATTCAGAAAATAAACTGCAAATACATAAAATACTTAATTTATAAAATCAAAATGGTAATATACTTAAAAGAATATGCAAGGCTTTCCTGGTGGCTCAGTGGTAAAGAATCTACCTGTCAACACAGGAGACAAGGGTTCAATCCTTGATCAGGGAAAATCCCACATGTTGTGGAGCAGCTAAGCCCACACTTAACCACTGAGCTTGCACTCTAGAGCCTGCGATTCACAACTACTGAGCTCATGTGCCACAAGTACTAAAGCCTGCACACCCTAGAGCCTGTGCTTCACAACAAGAGAAGCCACCACAAAGAGTACTCCATGCTCGCTGCAACTAGAGAAAGTCCACGTACAGCAACAAAGGCCTAGCATGGCCAAAAATAAATAAATAAAATGGAGAAGAAGTGTCTTTAGGATGTCTAAAAATGTAAACCTTTATTACCTAAGACAGAATAAAAAACAAACAAGGAAAAGAAAAGATCAATAATTCTGATTATACCAGAATTTTAAATGGCTGTAAGATAAAGATACCATACACAAAGTTTGAAAAAGGCCACATATGGAGAGGATATTTCCATTAAACATAGCAAAATCAATATTTAAAAGAAAAATAATCCAACAGAAAAAAGGAACAAAAGAGTTAACTGAAATGAACTACCAATCCCAGAGGTGGAAATAATCAATAGATATGAAAACACAGGTAACCTCGCAGGAAATCAGGAAAGTAGAAATTGAAACAAGCAGAGGCTTATGCACTTGCATCAGATGATTGACAAAACTCAGTAAGATATTACACAGTGTTAGTCAAGATGCGGGCAAACCAGAGTTTTCATACTCTCTGTAGTATGAATATTAACTTATAAAACTAATTTAGAGAACAAGAAACTTAGTGAAATTGAAACAAACATATCCTGTTATAAAGCCAATCTGATCCTTTGTTTATGCTACAAAAAAATTCACATACTAAGAGAGTAGAACTTTAGCATTTTCACCACCAAAAATAAATTACTAATAATTGCGTGAAGTGNGTATAGAACAGTCTTTTGGACTCTGTGGGAGAGGGAGAGGGTGAGATGATTTGGGAGAATGGCATTGAAACATGTATAATATGTAAGAAATGAATCACCCGTCTAGGTTTGATGCAGGATACAGGATGCTTGGGGCTGGTGCACTGGGATGACCCAGAGAGATGGTATGGGGAGGGAAGTAGGAGGGATGTTCAGGATTGGGAACACGTGTACAACCGTGGAGGATTCTAGCTGATGTATGGCAAAACCAATACAGTATTGTAAAGTAAAATAAAGTAAAAAAAAAAAAAAATAGAAAGAGTTAAATTGAAATAATTTCCCTGAGTTAATAACTATATACAAATAGCTCGCCTGAGCAGATCCTACTTAACAGTTGCAGAAGAGGCAAACCAAGGGAGTAGCACCATGACAAATTTTACTTTGTATGAAGAAATATATTTCTGCAAGAATCTGCTATGTTTTTCATGACTATGCTAAAAAGTGCTGAACTTCACCTCATTACAACAGAATTCCCATCCTGAGACACCTGCTGAGGGAGTCAACAATGATTTANGGTTGCAGAAGAGGCAAACCAAGGGAGTAGCACCATGACAAATTTTACTTTGTATGAAGAAATTTATTTCTGCAAGAATCTGCTATGTTTTTCATGACTGTGCTAAAAAGTGCTGAACTTCACCTCATTACAACAGAATTCCCATCCTGAGACACCTGCTGAGGGAGTCAACAATGATTTATGTATGTGGTAAGGGGAATCACAGAAGCTAACTGTCAATATGATCAGAGATTTCTATTTGTAAAAGTGAACAGACAAGCAAAAATCACCAGACATGTGAAGAAAATAAGCCATTCTAAAGATGCTTATCTGAGAAGCCATATTAAATGTCACCTAATAAAAAATAATTTAAGATATAGGAAAATCACAGTGGGAAATAAATTCAATCTATATATCATATAGACACATCTGAGGTGCTAATAAAGTGCTAAAAAATCCTGGCTTCTTTTGGTAAAGGAGAAATTAAAAAATATATCAAAACTAAAATTAAAAGCATTAAGCAGTGAGTATCATAATGGAGAGAATTACATACTGAATTAACGTAAAGATGGCCAAAGTTCTCCCTAAATTCAAAGCACACAGATAGAGGAATAAAAATTATCGAGATGTGTATAATAAACCAGAAACAAATAAAAAAATAACTCTGGATTTGGGGGAAGGGAGAAAATTGTGAGTCAAAAATTTGTTGTAAACTATGTTATTATTAAGGAAAAAAGTTAAATCCATGTAAACCTTAGAAGAACACGTTCACGAATCTTTCTGGGGAAAAAGGGCTATTTCATGTTAGTACCTGAGTAGAAAAATCAATAATATATACAGTTGTAGTCAAGTTTGTCAGTCTTGGGGAGACTATAAGGACAGAGGGGAAGGGAAGGGAAGACACCTACACCCCATCAGCTTGATAGCTCCATGGAATTCAAGTCACCCTTGTGGTGACCAGTTTAAAGCAGCAATTGGCAGAAGAAAATGGTAGCATCTCATGGAACTGAAAAGAGAATGAAGTGTCCCCAAAATGGAAGCAAATTCAAAGAGCTCAAGAGATAGCAGAATCAAAACTTTAGTTTATTCCAATGGAAGACAGGCCTACTTTTATAAAGATGAGAGGGAAAACCAGATGCTTTAAAAGTGATGAATGGATGACACTGATGAGTGAGTGGGTAAATGTATAATACTATAGATATACATACATGAACATCAGTAGAAAACATTCTGGATCCAAAAATTAGACATGATTTATGGGGATTTTTAAAAAATTTTAAGTGTTTCAATTGCTGTAAAGTGGTATAATAAGCTCCTATTTTTTTCATGAGAGAAAAAGTCTTTCTATCTTTAAAACAGAACATTAATCCTTCTTTTGTCTAACTTAGCATGGTTTAAAAATTGCATTAGAAGTCCTCATCATCAAGTTGATAAAGAACATCTATAGAAAACATACAGCTAAATCATACCTCATAGTGAGAAACTAGAAGGTTTCCCACTAAGATCAGGAACAAGGAAAGGATGTCCCTTCTCTCCACTCATTTTCAACATTATATCAAATTTCGTACTTAATACAATGAGACAAGAAAAGGAAATAAGAGGTACACAGAACTGGGTAGGAAGAAATAAAACTGTCTTTGTCCTTAGATGACATGACTATGTAGCAAATCCAAAAGAATCATCATAAAAAAATGTCCTAAAATTAATAAGCAATTATAAAAAGGCTGCAGAATACAAGATTAATATATGAGAGTCAACTGCTTTCCTATATACTAGCAATGAGCAAATGGAATTTGAAGTTAAAAGTACAATGCTATTTAAATTAGTATATCAAAAAATGAAATATTTAGGTATATATAAACCTAACAAGAAAGGTCCATCTAGTCAAGGCTATGGTTTTTCCAGTGGTCATGTATGGAGGTGAGAGTTGGACTGTGAAGAAAGCTGAGCACCAAAGAATTGATGCTTTTGAACTGTGGTATTGGAGAAGACTCTTGAGAGTCCCTTGGACTGCAAGGAGATCCAACTAGCCCATCCTAAAGAAGACCGGTCCTGGGTGTTCATTGGAAGGACTGATGTTGAAGCTGAAACTCAAATACTTTGGCCACCTGATCCAAAGGGCTGACTCATTTGAAAAGACCCTGATGCTGGGAAACATTGAGGGCAGGAGAAGGGGATGACAGAGGATGAAATGATTCGATGGCATCACTGACTCAATGGACATGAGTTTGAGTGAACTCAGGGAGTTGGTGATGGACAGGGAGGCCTCATGTGCTGTGGTTCATGGGGCTGCAAAGAATCGGACATGACTGAGTGACTGAACTGGAGAAATCTAACAAAATATCTACAATATTTATAATGAGAAATTATATAATATTGGGTTTCCCTGGTGGCTTTATATTATAATATTATATATTTCTTTATATTACACTATATTTATAATACATTTACTATATTATATAATACTTTATTATAATATATAATATATATTGTAATATATTGGGCTTTCCTGGTAGCTCAGCTGGTAAAGAATCTGTCTGCAATGTGGGAGACCAGGATTCAATCCCTGGGTTGGGAAGATCCCCTGGAGAAGAGAATGGCTACCCCCTCCAGTATTTTGGCCTGGAGAATTCCATGGACTGTACAGCCCATGCGGTCACAAAGAGTTAGACACGACTGAGTGACTTTCAGTTCACAAGTCTCTGATTAAAAGAATCAAATAAGAACTGAATGAACAGAGAGAGATTCTATTTTCATGGATAGGCAGACAATATTCTCAAGATATTATTTTTCCTAACTTGATCTAATGATTCAACATAAACCCAGTCAAAAAGACTCAGGTTTTTTTCCTTTGTGGACATTTAAATTGATTTTAAAGTTTATATGTAAAAGCAAAATAAAAAACATAATAGCCAACACAATACTGAAGAACAAAATTGAAGGACTGACACTATGCAACTTCAAGCTTTATTACAAAGCTACAACAATCAAGAGAGTACAGATTTGGCGAAAAAATAGACAAATTAATGGAAAAGAATAGAAAGCCCAGAAACAGATATCCATATATGCAGTTAGCTTGTCTTTGACAATAGAGCTGAGAGAATATAATAGAGCAAAGGCAATGTTTTCAACAAATAGTGCTGGAACAAGCTGATATCCATATGTAAAAAAATAAAAGAATCCAAACATAAACTTTAAACCCTTCGTGAAAATTAAAATTGATCACAGACTAAAACAGAAAACTATAAAACTCATAGAATACAACACTGGAGAAAATCTAGATGGCCTTGGTTATGACAATGACTTTTTAGATACAACACAAAAGGCAAAATCCATGAAAAAAATGATTGATAATATGGACTCCCTGGTGGCTCAGAGGTTAAAGCGTCTGCCTCCATGAGGGAGACCCGGGTTCAATCCCTGGGTCAGGAAGATCCCTTGGAGAAGGAAATGGTAACCCACTCCAGTATTCTTGCCTGGAGAATCCCATGGATGGAGGAGCCTGGTAGTCCTAGTCCACGGGGTTGCAAAGAGTTGGACACGACTAAGCGACTTCTCTCACTCACTTACTGAAATTAAAATCTTCTGAAATTCAAAAGTACTGTCAAAAGCATGAGAAGACAAATGACAGTGTGAAAATATTTCCAAAAGANCGGGGTTGCAAAGAGTTGGACACAACTGAGCGACTTCTCTCACTCACTTACTGAAATTAAAATCTTCTGAAATTCAAAAGTACTGTCAAAAGCATGAGAAGACAAATGACAGTGTGAAAATATTTCCAAAAGATACCTGATAAAAGATTGCTCTGCATAGTATACAAATAATTCATAAAACTCAACAATATTAAAACAAATAGCCCAATTAAAAACGGTCCACAGCTCTTAACAAATGCCTCACCAAAAAGACATACAGATGACAAATAAGCCTACAAAAAGATGCCACACATCAACTGTTATCAGGAAAGTGCAAATTAAAACAATAAGATATTACTATGTACCTATTAAAATAGCCGAAATCCAAAATGCTGACATCAAATGTGGGCAAAGACATGGAGCATCAGGAAATCTATTTTGTTATTCATGCAAAATGGTACAGCTACTTTGAAGACAGTTGTGCAGTTTTCTACAAAATTAAACATTCTCTTACCATGCAATCCAACAGTTGCTCTCCTTGATATTTACCCAAATTGATTATGTTTACAGTAGCTTTATTCATAACTGCCAAAACCTGGAAGCAACCAAGATGCTTTTCAGTAGTCTAATGGATAAACTGTGGTACACCCAGACAACGAAGTATTTTTTGAATGAAGTATTATTTCTAAAAAGAAATGAGCATTCAAACTATGAAAAAACATGGAAGAAACTTAGATATATATTACTAAGCAAAATAAGCCAGTCTGAAAAAGATACGCTATCATGCCAACTATAGGACATCCTAGAAAACAAAACTACAGAGATAATAAAAGGATCAGAGATTGTCATAGGTTGAGGGGAGAGAGGAAAGTACAAGAAGAACATTAAGGACAAGTTAGGGCAGTGAAACTACTTTGTATGATAGTGTAATGGTGAACATGAAAGTGAAAGTGAAAGTGAAGTCGCTCAGTCATGTCGGACTCTTTGTGACCCGTGGACTGTAGCCCACCAAGCTCTTCCTCCGTCCATGGGATTCTCCAGGTGAGAATAATGGAGTGGGTTGCTATTTCCTTCTCCAGGATCTTCCTGACCCAGGGATAGAACCCAGGTCTCCCACATTGCAGGCAGATGCTTTAACCTCTGCACCACTAGGGAAGCCCTGGTGAACATATGTTGTTATATATTTGTCCAACCCACAGAATGTACAAAAGCAAGAGTGAACCCTAATGTAAACTGGGGAATTTGGATGACCGTGACACATCATGTATTTTCATCAACATACTACTCTGGTGTAGGATGCTGATGATAGAGGGGGCTGTGACTCTGCAGGGACAGTAAATATATGAGAAATCTCTGTACCTTTTACTCAGTTTTGCTCTGAACTGAAAACTGCTTTAAAAAGTAAAGTCTATTAAAAAAAATTCTTATCAAATAACCTAGTTATGACTTGAAAAAGAGTTAATGACACAAAATTATGGTTAAAAGAGAAAACTCTTGTTTGTATTCTGATTTAAGAGTCATATGCACAGGTCAGTATGTACCAAATCCTGAAATCCAAAGCATCTGTATTGGGAAAAATCTTCCTTTACTTCATGTCTATTCTTCAGCTATTTACTTCACTTTAATTTATTTAATTTCTGGAGAGAACTGGCAAGCAAAACTCTACTTATCAGTTGAAAGATTTACTTACAAGTTTTGCAGCAAGTTAGTCCTGGCCAACTCAAGCAAATAAGTACTACAGAACTGGTAAAAAAATCCATTTTTTTCTGAATGTGAAAATTTTCTCTATTTACAAGTTCAAAAGTTTAGTAAGGCAACTCGGAAGTGAATTAATCAAATTTAAAGTATAATAAAATAAACTGAGAATCCTCTGATTTCAGGGTATGTTTAGCTTTTCTCATAATCTTTAAAATGAAGTACCACAATTGCAAAGAGAATGAAAGGACAATCAGTCTCAGCTACAGAGAAAAGTATTATTTTTTAGTAATTTGTTTAATATAATAAACACCATATTGCTTAGAAAATTGTGCTCAGGATACCCAACTGAAGGTCAGATCAATGTCAAAGGAAACGAATTTAGTCTTTTTCTCATTTTGCCTCTTCCTAATGATAGTAACTCACATGCAACAGTCTNTATAATAAACACCATATTGCTTAGAAAATTGTGCTCAGGATACCCAACTGAAGGTCAGATCAATGTCAAAGGAAACGAATTTAGTCTTTTTCTCATTTTGCCTCTTCCTAATGATAGTAACTCACATGCAACAGTCTTCAAAATAAACACCTGTCTCCCTCATAGCCCTCCCACCGCTGCTCTGTAGGGACACTCTGCTTGTCAGGCTTTCCTAACACAGCATGAGGTAACTGGTCCATTTGCTAGGCAGCGCATAATTTTCAAAGTTTGGATGGAGGATAAGAAGCATACTGGAAATAAGATACTCTAAACCAAACATAAAAGAACAGTATCTAATGTAACCAATATATAGTGCTCAGTCGCTCAGTGGTGTCTGACTCTTTGTGACTCTATAACTGTAGCCCACCAGGCTCCTCTGTCCATGGGATTTTCCAGGCAAGAATACTGGAGTGGGTTGCCATTTCCTTCTCCAGGGGATCTTCCCAACCCAGGGATTGATCTTGCATCTTCTGTCTCTCCTGTACTGGCAGGAAGATTCTTTACCACTGTGCTACCTGGGAAGCCCAATGTAGGNCTGGGCTCCCCAAATCCTCCCTTTCCAGCCCTGTATAATCTGTAAATAGTCACCCTCCCTTGCTCTCCTTTGCCCAAAGCTGGGTGTAACAGCTGTAATCTCTTCCCCTGTGTCATTCCTCTAATCCTTTCATTAGTCTCCTTTGCCTTTATGGTATTTATTTCTACTATTATCAACTTCCTGTTCTTTATATAAAAAATAGCAACAGAAGCCAGATTTAGGCAATGCAGAACTAGCCTCACATACAAGTGGAGAGAAAGAGACACAGGTGGAAACCAGGGGAAGTTCAGAGTTCGCATCAACTTCCTGCAAGATCTTGGGCAAGTCACAAAGGTGCTACCAACCAAGGTTCACTTAAAACTTCCCCATGTCTGGGCAGGGAGAAGGCGATGGCACCCATTCCAGTACTCTTGCCTGGAAAATCCCATGGACTCTGTCCATGGGGTCACAAAGAGTCGGACACGACTGAGTGACTTCACTTTCACTTTCCACTTTCAAGTATTGGAGAAGGAAATGGCAACCCACTCCAGTGTTCTTGCCTGGAGAATCCCAGGGATGGTGGAGCCTGGTGGGCTGCTGTCTATGGGGTAGCACAGAGTCGGACACGACTGAAGTGACTTAGCAGCAGCAGCAGCATGTCTGGGCAGAAGCATGGAACGGAATTCTCATTCACTAGAGAGCTTCATGCAACAAGTTGTTGTTGAGTCCATAAGTCATTTCCAACTCTTTGCGACCCCTTGAACTACAGCACACTAAGCTTTTCTGTCCTTCACTATCTCCGGAGTTTGCTCAAACTCAAGTCCATTGAGTCAGTGACGTCATCCAAGCATCTCATCCTCTGTAGTTCTCTTTTTCTCTTGCCTTCAATCTTTCCTAGCATCAGGGCCTTTTCTAATGAGTCAGCTCTTTGCATCAGGTGGCTGAAGTATTGGAGCTTCAGTATCAGTCCTTTCAATGAATATTCAGGGTTTATTTCATTTAGGATTGACTGATTTGATCTCCTTGGTGTCCAAGGGACTCAAGATTTTTCTCCAGCACCACAGTTTGAAAGCATCAATTCTTCAGTGCTCAGCCTTCTTTATAGTGGGGGAACTCAAATGCATGAAAATCAATCTTGAGAACTTATCCTGGCCATAATTATCTTCAATATTTAATTTTCTTTTCAGAAATGACCTACTCATAGATTTCTCCATATCAGAGATTGCTTATTTACCTTATCATTAATTTACATTTTGTCACCATATCAGTGTGTTGCTTCCTCAAGGAATTGAATCAAAGGCATCCCACTAAATGTGGAATCATTCCCATCATCAAGCCAAAGGAGAAAACCCAAAAAGCCAGTCAGCTTCAGTTTCTCCAAACAAACATACAAACAGCAACAACAGCAAAACACCTAAAGAAAAATGAGAGAAGAAGACCATGCTGCCTTATTGATAATTCAAGGTTGTTAACCAAAGCCTCATACCCACTCCGAGTCTCTGCCTTGCCAACAAGTCCTCCACTTCCCAGGCATCAGAGGAGTGCAAATTAGATCATATATTTGAAGTACTTGGTCTCCTTGTAGGAGAGGGGCTATATAAATCCTCAGGGCTGTCACTTTCTATTCTTCCCATGCATTTGACCTTAGCTCAATGAAAGTAATTTATAGCTGGTTTGTAAGGGCACCTGAAAGCAGCTCCATTCACCACACAGGTAAAGAGGCCCGAAGCAGGAAGCACTTGGCAGGCACACTCTCTTGACTGCAGGACCCCACGCATGGCTTGAGTAAATATCATCATAAAGACAGTAGCAGCTGTGACGTGCCATGTGGAGGCCGCTGGCAAGCTACTGCCAGGGTTAAGTTGGGAGGTAACATCAGAATGCTGCCTCCCAGTTTACCAGGCATCTTCACCTCACCTTCCCAGTCCATCAGGTGAAAGGAGACACCTATGTTAGAGGGTAGAAGTCCTGCCCTTCATGTATACAGCAGGACCCATTGGAAAGTGTGACTGCAAATTTCTCCCCACCCCCACCCCCAACCCCAGCCACTGGTTTCAGGGATTTTTTGTTTTGTTTTGTTTTTCATGACCTTGGCACTTTTTTATTATTTTTTTTAATACTTTATTCTATGTTACAATACTGTAATGGTTTTGCCATACACTGGCATGAATCAGCCACAGGTGTACACGATCTCCCAATGCCGAAGCCCCCTCCCTCCTCCCACCCCATATCATCTCTCTGGATCATCCCGTGCACCAGCCCCAAGGGAAAACAGATGAGAACAATTCCCCTGAGAAGGCTGATAAATTAAAAACAACTAAGAATAAACCAGGTTTATTAACTCCCTGTTTTAGTGTCATCATTTTCACCCAGGCATTGTTGTTGCTGTTTAGTTGCTAAGTCATGTTCAGCTCTTTGCGAACCCTTGGACTATAGCCCTGCAGGCTCCTCTGTCTATGGGATTTACCAGGCAAGAATATTGGAGTAGGTTGCGATTCCCTTCTCCAGGGATATTCTTGACCCAGGGATCAAATGTGATCTCCTAGATCAGCAGGTGGATTCTTTACCACTAAGCCACCTGGAAAGCCCTTCACCCAGGCATGCAAGTCATGTATTTCCATCTTCCGTATCACCCACATCCAATGACAATTTTCTATCAGTTGTGTATCCTGAATGTCCCCCAATTCACCCCTTTATTTCCTACTGTTGTTGCCATCATTAGGACCTCAGGAGCCTGTTTCCTACAGTTTTCCCACAGAGACACTATGTATTGTGTTGGCCAAAATGTTCATTCGCGTTTTTCTGCAAGATGTTACAAAAATCAACATGAACTTCTTGGCCAGTCCAATAGTAGGATTTCTTCCAGTACATCACTCTGATCAGTTGCTTGTGCATTTCAGGAACCAGAGAAACTCTAAAAGGTGAAGTTCAGCAAATAAGTCAGGGACAGCTATGGCGAGGTGGGGGAGTGAGCAGCCAGAGAACTTCCTGCTGTCAGAGGCCTAAGGAGGGGTCTGAGCTTTGGCCTCAGGGCAAGGAAAGAGGCATTAAGGGTTAATCACTAACCAGACACCTACCTAGAGTGTTACCCTGCCCTCTCCCCAACCCCATCCCTCTATGTCTCGCCATAAGACACATGCTTACTAAGAATCTAATCCACAATACATTTTCAGCCTCTCCATTTATTTCTCCCACAGAATCAACCAGTAGCCTAAATAAAATTTTAAGACTTGCTATCTTCAATCGTGTTTTTCCTCACATCATAATCATTGCCAGGAACACTGTTTCACTCACCTGACCAGCAAATTCTATTTGGTCTTTACAATTTGTAAAGGATAACTTCCTCTTTTGATTTTTGAGGTTCTCTTATAAACCTTTATACATCTACTTTGGTGGCTTTCCATATAAATACTTTTGCTCACAACTATATTTTATTTGTATTTTTATTCACTCCACTTAGATTGAGTTTTCCTCTAAGAAAAGCCTAGGTTTGATAATTGTTTTATTCCTACCATCTAGCACCATGACTGAAATACAGTTGCAGTAAGACATACTTTTACTTAAAGCAAATTAAACTATAGGTGATGGAGGATTCACAGATAGTACATAGATAGTATATAAACTCCATAGGATCACAAAGAGTCGGACATGACTGAAGTGACTTAACACCTACAGTAGGTGTGTAGACAGGGAGGAGCCTAGTAAAGTCTGCTTATTAAAATCCCTGTGTTCCATTTTCACTGCCTGGTCCAGCAAACATGCATGCAGGTATGCACACACACACAGTTATTTTACCAAACATTTGCTTCTCCATTTCCATGTCAATTGCCTTTCTCCCCTTTGAAACCAAACCACTGCCCCTGAAAACCTATTTTGTCTTTAGCTGAAGATGGTATTTAAGGTGAGAGTTTCAGACATTTTGGAAAGTTATTCAATTTTCCTGCATCTTCCCCATGTATATGTGTTATTAAAGTTTTGTTTGATTTTCTCCAGTGAATCTGCTTCATATCAATTATTAGACTTGCCAAAAGAACCCAGAAGGGTAAAGGAAAAATTTCTTCCTCCCCAACAATATTATGTGTTGTTGGGGTCATGTCTTGGGAAGATATGCCAAATGCTTTCAATATGCCAAAGCGGTACACCAAAATCCCCATGTCCTCCCCATGTCTTTCATCACATCTTACCAAAAGAGTTATCAGCATATACTGATTCAAAGCAGGCAATGCCAAACCAAAAGTGGTCAGTAGTATTTCATCAACAGGAGCTAAAACAAGGCTTTTATGAAGAAGACATGAAAGTAAAGCATATAAATGATGAGACTGGTTAGAGCTTAAGTAGTTGTTTTATTTGGAAAAGCCTGATTTGTGGCTGTGTGGGAGCAGGAGGGCTAAGAGGAGCTACTCCACATACAAGGTCAGGAGAGGCAATCTCGTCCAAGGTAAGGAGCAGCAGCTGCACTTTTTTGGAGCAGCCGTGAAGAGATACTCCACGTCCAAGGTAAGAGAAACCCAAGTGAGACAGTAGGTGTTGCAAGAGGGCATCAGAGGACAGACACACTGAAACCATAATCACAGAAAACTAGCCAGTCTGATCATACGGATCACAGGCTTGTCTAACTCAATGAAATTAAGCCATGCCATGTGGGGTCACCCAAGACAGATGGGTCATGGTGGAGAGGTCTGACAGAATGTGGTCCACTGGAAAAGGGAATGGCAAACCATTTCAGTATTCTTGCCTTGAGAACCCCATGAATAGTATGAAAAGGCAAAATGATAGGATACTGAAAGAGGAACTCCCCAGGTCGGTAGGTGCCCAATATGTTACAGGGGATCAGTGGAGAAATAACTCCAGAAAGAATGAAGGGATGAAGCCAAAACAAAAAAAATATCCAGTTATGGATGTAACTGGTGATAGAAGCAAGGTCCGATGCTGTAAAGAGCAATAGTGCATAGGAAACTGGAATGTTAGGTCCATGAATCAAGGCAAATTGGAAGTGGCCAAATGAGATGGCAAGAGTGAATGTTGACATTCTAGGAATCAGACAACTAAAATGGACTGGAATGGGAGAATTTAACTCAGATGACCATTATATCTACTACTGTGGGCAGGAATCCCTCAGAAGAAATGGAGTACCCATTGTGGCCAACAAGAGAGTCTGGAATGCAGGACTTGAATGCAATCTCAAAGATGACAGAACTATCTCTGTTTGTTTCCAACGCAAACCATTCAATATCATGGTAATCCAAGCCTATGCCCCAACCGGTAATGCTAAAGAAGCTGAAGTTGAACGGTTCTATGAAGACCTACAAGACCTTTTAGAACTAACATCCAGAAAAGATATCATTTTCATTATAGGGGACTGGAATGCAAAAGTAGGAAGTCAAGAAACACCTGGAGTAACAGGCAAATTTGGCCTTGGAGTATGCAGTGAAGCAGGGCAAAGGCTAATAGAGTTTTTCCAAGAGAACACACTGGTTATAGAAAACACCTTCTTTCAACAACACAGAAGACTCTACACATGGTCATCACCAGATAGTCAACACTGAAATCAGATTGATTATATTCTTGCAGCCAAGATGGAGAAGCTCTATACAGTCAACAAAGCAAGACTGCAAATTGACTGTGGCTCAGATCATGAACTCTTTATTGTCAAATTCAGACTTAAACTGAAGAAAGTAGGGAAAACTACTAGACCATCCAGGTATGACCTAAGTCTAATTCATTATGATTATACAGTGGAAGTGAAAAATAGATTTAAGGGACTAGACCTGATAGATAGAGTGCCTGATAAACTATGAACAGAGGTTCATTACATTGTATTGGAGACAGGGATCAAGATCATCACCATGGAAAAGCAATGCAAAAGAGCAAAATGGCTGTCAGGGGAGGCCTTACAAACAGTGATGAAAAGAAGAGAAGCTAAAAGCAAAGGAGAAAAGGAAAGATATTCCTATTTGAATGCAGAGTTCCAAAGACTATCAAGAAAAGATAAGAAAGTCTAAGCAATCAATGCAAAGAAATAGAGGAAAAGAACAGAATGGGAAAGACTAGAGATCTCTTAAAGAAAATTAGAGATACCAAGGGAACATTTCATGCAAAGATGGGCTCGATAAAGGACAGAAATGGTATGGACCTAACAGAAGCAGAAGATATTAAGAAGAGGTGGCAAGAATACATAGAAGAACTGTACAAAAAAGATATTTATGACCCAGATAATCATGATGGTATGATCACTCACCTAGAGCCAGAAATCCTGGAATGTAAACTCAAGTGGGCCTTAGGAAACATCATTACGAACAAAACTAGTGGAGGTGATGGAATTCCAGTTGAGCTATTTCAAATCCTGAAAGATGATGATGTGAAAGCTCTGCATTCAATATGCCAGCAAATTTGGAAAACTCAGCAGTAGCCACAGGAATTGAAAAGTCAGTTTTCATTCCAATCCCAAAGAAAGGTAATGCCAAAGAATGCTCAGACTACCACACAATTGTACTCATCTCACACGCTAGGAAAGTAATGCTCAAAATTCTGCAAGCCAGGCTTCAGCAATACTTGAACCATGAACTCCCTGATGTTCAAGGTGGTTTTAGAAAAGGCAGAGGAACCAGAGATCAAATTGCCAACATCTGATGTATCATTGAAAAAGCAAGAGAGGTCCATAAAAACATCTATTTCTGCTTTATTGACTATGCCAAAGCCTTTGACTGTGTGGATCACAAAAAACTGTGGAAAATTCTGAAAGAGAATGGAATACCAGACCATCTGACCTGCCTCTTCAGATATCTGTATGCAGGTCAGGAAGCAACATTTAGAACTGGACATTGAACAACAGACTGGTTCCAAATAGGAAAAGGAGTACGTCAAGACTGTATATTGTCACCCTGCTTATTTAACTTATATGCAGAGGACATCATGAGAAATGTCAGGCTGAAAGAAGCACAAGCTGGAATCAAGATTGCTGGGAGAAATATCAATAACCTCAGATATGGAGATGACACCACCCTTATGGCAGAAAGTGAATAGGAACTAAAAATCCTGTTGATTAAAATGAAAGAGGAGAGTGAAAAAGTTGACTTAAAGCTCAATATTTAGAAAACTAAGATCATGGTATCTGGTCACATCATTTCATGGGAAATAGGNTCCCAATGCCGAAGCCCCCTCCCTCCTCCCACCCCATATCATCTCTCTGGATCATCCCGTGCACCAGCCCCAAGGGAAAACAGATGAGAACAATTCCCCTGAGAAGGCTGATAAATTAAAAACAACTAAGAATAAACCAGGTTTATTAACTCCCTGTTTTAGTGTCATCATTTTCACCCAGGCATTGTTGTTGCTGTTTAGTTGCTAAGTCATGTTCAGCTCTTTGCGAACCCTTGGACTATAGCCCTGCAGGCTCCTCTGTCTATGGGATTTACCAGGCAAGAATATTGGAGTAGGTTGCGATTCCCTTCTCCAGGGATATTCTTGACCCAGGGATCAAATATGATCTCCTAGATCAGCAGGTGGATTCTTTACCACTAAGCCACCTGGAAAGCCCTTCACCCAGGCATGCAAGTCATGTATTTCCATCTTCCGTATCACCCACATCCAATGACAATTTTCTATCAGTTGTGTATCCTGAATGTCCCCCAATTCACCCCTTTATTTCCTACTGTTGTTGCCATCATTAGGACCTCAGGAGCCTGTTTCCTACAGTTTTCCCACAGAGACACTATGTATTGTGTTGGCCAAAATGTTCATTCGTGTTTTTCTGCAAGATGTTACAAAAATCAACATGAACTTCTTGGCCAGTCCAATAGTAGGATTTCTTCCAGTACATCACTCTGATCAGTTGCTTGTGCATTTCAGGAACCAGAGAAACTCTAAAAGGTGAAGTTCAGCAAATAAGTCAGGGACAGCTATGGCGAGGTGGGGGAGTGAGCAGCCAGAGAACTTCCTGCTGTCAGAGGCCTAAGGAGGGGTCTGAGCTTTGGCCTCAGGGCAAGGAAAGAGGCATTAAGGGTTAATCACTAACCAGACACCTACCTAGAGTGTTACCCTGCCCTCTCCCCAACCCCATCCCTCTATGTCTCGCCATAAGACACATGCTTACTAAGAATCTAATCCACAATACATTTTCAGCCTCTCCATTTATTTCTCCCACAGAATCAACCAGTAGCCTAAATAAAATTTTAAGACTTGCTATCTTCAATCGTGTTTTTCCTCACATCATAATCATTGCCAGGAACACTGTTTCACTCACCTGACCAGCAAATTCTATTTGGTCTTTACAATTTGTAAAGGATAACTTCCTCTTTTGATTTTTGAGGTTCTCTTATAAACCTTTATACATCTACTTTGGTGGCTTTCCATATAAATACTTTTGCTCACAACTATATTTTATTTGTATTTTTATTCACTCCACTTAGATTGAGTTTTCCTCTAAGAAAAGCCTAGGTTTGATAATTGTTTTATTCCTACCATCTAGCACCATGACTGAAATACAGTTGCAGTAAGACATACTTTTACTTAAAGCAAATTAAACTATAGGTGATGGAGGATTCACAGATAGTACATAGATAGTATATAAACTCCATAGGATCACAAAGAGTCGGACATGACTGAAGTGACTTAACACCTACAGTAGGTGTGTAGACAGGGAGGAGCCTAGTAAAGTCTGCTTATTAAAATCCCTGTGTTCCATTTTCACTGCCTGGTCCAGCAAACATGCATGCAGGTATGCACACACACACAGTTATTTTACCAAACATTTGCTTCTCCATTTCCATGTCAATTGCCTTTCTCCCCTTTGAAACCAAACCACTGCCCCTGAAAACCTATTTTGTCTTTAGCTGAAGATGGTATTTAAGGTGAGAGTTTCAGACATTTTGGAAAGTTATTCAATTTTCCTGCATCTTCCCCATGTATATGTGTTATTAAAGTTTTGTTTGATTTTCTCCAGTGAATCTGCTTCATATCAATTATTAGACTTGCCAAAAGAACCCAGAAGGGTAAAGGAAAAATTTCTTCCTCCCCAACAATATTATGTGTTGTTGGGGTCATGTCTTGGGAAGATATGCCAAATGCTTTCAATATGCCAAAGCGGTACACCAAAATCCCCATGTCCTCCCCATGTCTTTCATCACATCTTACCAAAAGAGTTATCAGCATATACTGATTCAAAGCAGGCAATGCCAAACCAAAAGTGGTCAGTAGTATTTCATCAACAGGAGCTAAAACAAGGCTTTTATGAAGAAGACATGAAAGTAAAGCATATAAATGATGAGACTGGTTAGAGCTTAAGTAGTTGTTTTATTTGGAAAAGCCTGATTTGTGGCTGTGTGGGAGCAGGAGGGCTAAGAGGAGCTACTCCACATACAAGGTCAGGAGAGGCAACCTCGTCCAAGGTAAGGAGCAGCAGCTGCACTTTTTTGGAGCAGCCGTGAAGAGATACTCCACGTCCAAGGTAAGAGAAACCCAAGTGAGACAGTAGGTGTTGCAAGAGGGCATCAGAGGACAGACACACTGAAACCATAATCACAGAAAACTAGCCAGTCTGATCATACGGATCACAGGCTTGTCTAACTCAATGAAATTAAGCCATGCCATGTGGGGTCACCCAAGACAGATGGGTCATGGTGGAGAGGTCTGACAGAATGTGGTCCACTGGAAAAGGGAATGGCAAACCATTTCAGTATTCTTGCCTTGAGAACCCCATGAATAGTATGAAAAGGCAAAATGATAGGATACTGAAAGAGGAACTCCCCAGGTCGGTAGGTGCCCAATATGTTACAGGGGATCAGTGGAGAAATAACTCCAGAAAGAATGAAGGGATGAAGCCAAAACAAAAAAAATATCCAGTTATGGATGTAACTGGTGATAGAAGCAAGGTCCGATGCTGTAAAGAGCAATAGTGCATAGGAAACTGGAATGTTAGGTCCATGAATCAAGGCAAATTGGAAGTGGCCAAATGAGATGGCAAGAGTGAATGTTGACATTCTAGGAATCAGACAACTAAAATGGACTGGAATGGGAGAATTTAACTCAGATGACCATTATATCTACTACTGTGGGCAGGAATCCCTCAGAAGAAATGGAGTACCCATTGTGGCCAACAAGAGAGTCTGGAATGCAGGACTTGAATGCAATCTCAAAAACGACAGAACTATCTCTGTTTGTTTCCAACGCAAACCATTCAATATCATGGTAATCCAAGCCTATGCCCCAACCGGTAATGCTAAAGAAGCTGAAGTTGAACGGTTCTATGAAGACCTACAAGACCTTTTAGAACTAACATCCAGAAAAGATATCATTTTCATTATAGGGGACTGGAATGCAAAAGTAGGAAGTCAAGAAACACCTGGAGTAACAGGCAAATTTGGCCTTGGAGTATGCAGTGAAGCAGGGCAAAGGCTAATAGAGTTTTTCCAAGAGAACACACTGGTTATAGAAAACACCTTCTTTCAACAACACAGAAGACTCTACACATGGTCATCACCAGATAGTCAACACTGAAATCAGATTGATTATATTCTTGCAGCCAAGATGGAGAAGCTCTATACAGTCAACAAAGCAAGACTGCAAATTGACTGTGGCTCAGATCATGAACTCTTTATTGTCAAATTCAGACTTAAACTGAAGAAAGTAGGGAAAACTACTAGACCATCCAGGTATGACCTAAGTCTAATTCATTATGATTATACAGTGGAAGTGAAAAATAGATTTAAGGGACTAGACCTGATAGATAGAGTGCCTGATAAACTATGAACAGAGGTTCATTACATTGTATTGGAGACAGGGATCAAGATCATCACCATGGAAAAGCAATGCAAAAGAGCAAAATGGCTGTCAGGGGAGGCCTTACAAACAGTGATGAAAAGAAGAGAAGCTAAAAGCAAAGGAGAAAAGGAAAGATATTCCTATTTGAATGCAGAGTTCCAAAGACTATCAAGAAAAGATAAGAAAGTCTAAGCAATCAATGCAAAGAAATAGAGGAAAAGAACAGAATGGGAAAGACTAGAGATCTCTTAAAGAAAATTAGAGATACCAAGGGAACATTTCATGCAAAGATGGGCTCGATAAAGGACAGAAATGGTATGGACCTAACAGAAGCAGAAGATATTAAGAAGAGGTGGCAAGAATACATAGAAGAACTGTACAAAAAAGATATTTATGACCCAGATAATCATGATGGTATGATCACTCACCTAGAGCCAGAAATCCTGGAATGTAAACTCAAGTGGGCCTTAGGAAACATCATTACGAACAAAACTAGTGGAGGTGATGGAATTCCAGTTGAGCTATTTCAAATCCTGAAAGATGATGATGTGAAAGCTCTGCATTCAATATGCCAGCAAATTTGGAAAACTCAGCAGTAGCCACAGGAACTGAAAAGTCAGTTTTCATTCCAATCCCAAAGAAAGGTAATGCCAAAGAATGCTCAGACTACCACACAATTGTACTCATCTCACACGCTAGGAAAGTAATGCTCAAAATTCTGCAAGCCAGGCTTCAGCAATACTTGAACCATGAACTCCCTGATGTTCAAGGTGGTTTTAGAAAAGGCAGAGGAACCAGAGATCAAATTGCCAACATCC